>JARHVA010006508.1:0-562500 GCA_037957365.1 Torreya grandis | reverse complement strand
CTCTAGTTGACCCAAATCAGTTTGCTACTGAATAAGTTTCAAAGATTGATCAAATTCTCATAGCCATGAATGAGACTAGGGACCTAATATCTTCCCTTGAATAGTAATTTCATGGCCATGTTGAGGAGAACAATTAGAATGAACCCAAAAACATCTTAATTAGAAATAAGTTCCTCAAGAACATATACAAGAGGATGTACCTAAAGATGTGAGATTACATGTAGATGACGATATTTCATGAGATATGAAGGTTAATCCAACCATGTTTAATGGAAATTTTTTGTGAGATGGAATTAAAGCATGGCTAACCAAGATGGAAAAGTATTTCTAGATTTAAAAATTACTCTAAAGTTATAAAAGTAGTTTAGGGAGCTTACCATTTGGTTAGTGAAGAAACTATGTGGTGGACAAACAAGAAGTTAGAGATGAACCTTGACTCTACCACCACCATGTGGGAATAGTTCATGACCTTGTTCAAATCATGATGGGTGACTCAAATCTATTTTAATCAGAAGATAATAGATTTTTAGAATCTAAAGCATGGAGACATTTTAGCGAATGAATATTGGGAGAAATTCATTAAGCTCCTAAAGGACGTTCCTCAATATCAAGAAAATGAGAAGTCTTGCATTGGGAAATTCATTATGAGACTAAAACCCCAAATTGTATGCAAAGTAGATGTGCAGGGTCCATATATTATGGATTAAGTATTCAAAATGTAATAAATTAGGAGTAGAAACTAAATTCACTTGAAAAGATCAAAGATAAATTCAAGAATTTTTTTGGATGTCCTAAAATAACATTCAAAAATAGGAATTGGAATAGGAGTGGAAACTTAGAAAACTAGTTCAAGAATCATAATGCCAAGTTTAGCAGTGATTCAGGGAATAAGAAACTAGGCAACCTGATAGGAAAGGACCACCTGGTGGATGCTTCATTTGTGGAGGTGATCATTACACTAAGGAATGCACTCATGGGAAATTAGATGGTAAAAATAAGGGTTTTGCTTTGTAGCAAGGATATTTTAGGTAGAGAATTCATGTAGATATTGACAACCATCAAGCTAAATTTTAGGATTCTCTTATTGAGCTATCAAGTATATTATTTTTTCAACCATATTTAATATTGATTAACATTGAAAATACTAAATTTCTTATTGCTCCTAATAGTGTTAAAAAGATATCTATAAGAGCTAGATCTATGGAAAATGCATAGTTGGTTCAATACACGAATAGATATAAGGTCAAGGTCAATAAATGTTTAGTTTAATTTGAGATCAAACCACCTAAATTCACTATCTTATGTAAATATATTTTTAGCTCCATTAGGGTCATATGATGTGATCATGGAAGTAAATTGGTTAGTTAAACATAAAGCCAAGGTAGACAGTCTACTTAAAATAGTTAAATGTTTTGAGGATTTGAGTAATCAAAACCCAATTTAGGGATCAAATATGGAGCTTAAGATTAGATATATTTTAGAAATTTAGTTGAATAAATTTTAGAGAAAAGGGTGTCAATCATTTATTGTAAATATAAATGAGAGGGAAGAATTGAAGGAACCTTCCATCAAAGATTATCTTTTTCTCTAGGATTTTTATATGTTTTTTCCTAAAGAATTATCAAGTTTACTCCCTGAGAGAGAATTTAATTTCTCAATCAACATCATTTCATAGTTTGAACCATACTATAAAGCCCCCTATAGAATGAAAAAAACCAAATTAGTTGAGTTTAAGGCTCAACTTCAAGATCTATTATCTAAAGGGTTGACTAGACCAAGTGTATCACCATGGGGTGCCCTAATTATGTCATCTAAGAATAATAATGTAACCCTTCACTTATGTATTTATTACATAATTTTGAACAAGGAAATGATCAAAAACATGTATCCTTTACCTTGCATTGATGATATTTTTGATCAAATGTGTAGAGTTTCAACTTTCTTGAAGATTGATCATCGATTAGGATATCATCAGTTAAGGATTCATGAGGAAGACATTCTAAAAATATATTTTAAGACTCAATATGGGAATTATGAGTTCATAGTTCCTCCTTTTGGGCTAAAAAATATGATATCAACATTTATGTATCTCATAATAGTGTGTTTAAGGATTATATAGATCATTTTATGTTGGTATTTTTAGATGATATCTTCATCTATTCTCAATCTGAGGAGGAACATATATATCATTTTAAGTTGGTTATTCAATAGTTATAGAAGAATAAATGTTTTGGGAAGATGTCAAAGTGTTCCTTATTTCAAAAAATGATACAATACCTTGGGCACATTATATCTATAGAAGGAATATTTGTGGATCCTTCAAAAATTAATTCCATTATGGAATGGATAGCACCCATAAACATCCATGAAGTTAGAATTTTTATGGGTTTGGAAGGATATTGTAGGAAGTTTGTTTCAAAATTTTCTAACATAAAAAATGCTATCACCTCTCTTCAGTATAAAAATTAGAAGATAATGTGGTCATTGAATTGTGAGGAAACATTTTAGGAGATAAAAAGACTTACCTCAACACCAATATTGAGATTTACTAATCCAAATGGCTAATTATTAGTAATACTTGATGCTTATGGGGATGGTCTTGGAGGAGTTATAATAAAATTAATTTTTGTTGTAAATTATGAGTCCAAAAATTTGAGGACATATGAGGAAATTTATGCCCCACATGATCCAAAAAAGGCTATAATAGTTCATTCTTTATAGGTTTAGAAGCATTATCTACTGGGAAAACTATTTGATCTCAAGATTTATAACTTAAGACTCAAGTATATCTTTTCCCAACCTAATATAAATGCATGTTAGAGGTGATGGTTATATTTCTTATCAGATTATGAGTTTGGAATTAACTACATTAAAGGCAAGGAAAATAGGGTTATAGATGACCTTAGTCATCAAAGGTATGTATTAGCTTTGGATAAGATTAGGAGTACCTTTCATGATCAAGTAGTGAAATTATCTCCAGGAGATGAACATTATGAATAGGTAATGTTATCATTGGTTCAAAATGCTAAAGATCCTAAGTATGAAGGATTCAAGTTCAAAGATGATGGTTTGTTGAGGTAAAAGGAAGGATTTACATACCAAAAAAGAGACCCTGAGGAGTGTAGTACTAAAGGAAATACACAATGATCCTTATTCAAGTCATCTAGGTGTTAATAAGCTCTTATTATAACTAAGGCCATTATATTTTTGGGAAGGAATTAATAAATATGTATCATATTTTGTTTCAAAATGTTTATAATGCCAACGAGTTGTGGTTGAGCATGTGTAACTTGCTAGGTTGTTATACCTACATACCATACGGGAATGCAAGTGGTAGGTCATTAGTATGGAATTTTTCCAAGGGTTTTTAATGTCTTGGAACTAAAATGATAAGATTTTGGTGGTTTTTGATAGAATCACCAAGGTATCTTACTTAATTCCTAGAAACATTTTTGATGATGCACCTATTCTTGTGAAGAGATTCATGAAAGAAGTGTATAAGTTGCATAGGTTTTTAGAAAATATTATTTAGCATAGGAACCAAAAATTGACTCATAGATTTTGGTTCAATCTCAATTCATATTTGGGTACTCATTTAAACTTTATTACTACGTACTATCTATAAATATATGGACAAACCAAGTGGGTGAATAAAGTGTTAGAAGATCTTTTAAGGATGTACAACATGGACCAACATTATAGGTGGGAATAATATCTTCCATTAGTTGAGTTTACCTATAATAAATCATAACAATCATCACTAAAAATGGATCCATTTAAGGCATTGTATGGAATGTGTAGAACACCAATCATTTAGGATAGGTTATAAGATAGGGTAGTATTTGGTCCAGATATGTTTCTTGAAATGGAAGAATAGTTTAAGTTAATAACACAAAGGTTGGATGAATCCAATGATATACATAATAACTAAAATGATCTAAAAAGAATATCAAGGTAGTTTTATGTTGGAGACAAAGTATTTTTTAGGTTAAACCTCAAAAAAGTTTGATAAAATTTGGAAAATCAGCCAAATTATCTCATGGATATGTGGGACCCTTTGAGGTCTTGGAAGTTATCAATCCTATGGTGTACAGGTTTGATTTTCCATCATATTTAACACTAATGTATAATGTTTTCCATGTGTTATATTTTTAAAAGTATGTTGTTGATCCTTCCCATTTATTGGATTGGAATGTTTTATAGATTCTAAATCCTGGGGTGGTCATAGTAGAACTAGTCAGAATAATTGACACTCACAAACTTAGTTTTCACAATAGAGAAGTGTCACAGTACAAGTTCTAGTGGGAACAATATTCTAAATATAGTGATACTTGGGGAGATTATGAATATTTTCATAATTTGTTTCCTCATTTTTTGCTTATTATTTTATTGGATATTATATCTATTTTCTTCTAAACACTATTTTATTTTAGAAGTTTTATTGAAGTAAGTGTCATCAGGATAATGACCAACTTTAGGAGGAATGATGTTACTTCTTAATTTTAATATAGACTAATTTATATATTTATTACTAATTCTATGGTTATTGATTAGTTTACTTGATGTGTTAAGTAATTGGGTTAGTAGTATATTGATTATGGACAATGTTTATTACTTGTGATCATGAAGTTAGCTATTAGTTAGCTATTAGTATTTGGTTGTGAAACATTTTGATCATGATTATGAATTTTATTCTATTACATTAGTTTATTATAATTATTTTATGATTTGGTCTAAATATTATTTATTTATACTAAGCTGGATGTAGTATGGAGTCTACCCTCCTAACTATGACCAAGGGAGGGTATCATCAGAGAGGATGGTGCAAACGGAGATGAGTGGGGATGAGAGAATGAGATAGTAACCATGTAAACACCACATACAATATATTTCTATCAATTATGTTATAGTTGTTAGATATTATTGATTGCAACATACATTAAATTATTGATGTGTTTTCTTTTATTGGTTGTGATTGACTATCATGTCTACATATATCTTAAAATCTTGATAGAACATAATAATGTTCTTGCATAATTTAAATTTTTGTTTAGTTTTACTCCATGCATATAATTGTCATAACATGTACTTTGATGTTCCCATATGATCTTATTGTGATGAGAAGTCTAATTTTTTTATCTTAACATTGTTTTCACTTATTATAGGTAACATCTGGTCTAAACACCATAATGACATGATATGAAAAGTAATTAATATGTTGTTTATAAAGAAAATTGCATACATATGAGGTTTTTAGAGTAACTTTAAGACATGATTTATTAAGTTAAATACATTGTTATAATGGAAAGGGATTGAATTGTCTTATTTATTTGATGGTTTTACTTAGCCTAAGTTTTAATTAGTGAAGGTTTTAAATACTAAATCAAAGCATATTGCATGTGGTAAGGTAGAAATCATAGTTTGAAGTTTTGATTAAAGGCATGATTTTTAGGTTATAACTCAAAAGTCTTATGAACTATATCATTTTGCATGGAAATTGATTTGGTATTTTATTTGGTCAAATACCATCATGTGGATTATAATGTTGGTATGATTATTAACTTTGACATATTCAGGGGAATATACAATTATGAGTTATTGAGTTTTTAGACTCTTTGAGTCATAATGTGAAACTTGGTATACTATTTTTATTGCATGGTTTTATCATGGTGAGTTCTTCGACTAGTTAACTGACTATTGAGAGTTTTGAGAAAATGATCATGTCATAATTTTGACAAGAAAGTTTGAAATTTATGGAGATAAATGAGAGTTGGAGGTTATGTATCAAAGGAAGATGTAAAATAGGGGAGATAAGAGGATGGTGGTGAGAGGAAAAAAGGAGATAAATGAAATTTGATCTTACTCCATTGGAAAAGTGTGGAGGTATGGTCTATTGAAAAATATTTTCTAGTTTTTTCATTGTAGATACATTCTTTGAATGTAATTTATCTATCATTGGTTGATTATATTATATTTTGTGGAGTTATATATATAAGGTTTTACATGGTTGACCTTAAGGATGTGTATGACCCATCTAGAGGGTTGAGCATGTATAAGACCCTCTTATTTGGCAATGATTATGTGTATGCATTCTATTATGCTAAAAATGTTGAGTATAATCCTAGGGAACTGAACTAGGGTTTCAATAGATATAAGGGTTTTTATGTATGATAGTTTATACATACCAATTTTAGGAAATTTAATAATTTTTTGAGATTGTAATTGCTTCATTTGTTTCACTAGATGTATAAGTGAAGGTTGATGCTTTTTTGTTTTATAACCCTTCAATATTTGCTTGGCTAGAAGATTGTTATATGAAATTTTATATGGATTAAAATTCTATTGTAACCCTATCGATTGTCTAAGCATAAGAATATTTGAGTATTCTTTTGTGTAAATAGTATCTAGTGTTTTAATATATATATATGGGTTAATCATATACGACCTTGGGAATGGGTTCAACCCATCCACATGGTCAAATACTAATTAACCCCTATTTTGGCTAGCTAATAGATGAGAATATGTTGTATATGAGTGATTATTTTAATATTAAAATGGTTGTGTATATTTTTATTTTGGTTTAGGGTTTTAAGTCAATTCATAGGATGCATGGGGACTTGGATAGTATGGATAGCTATGTTTGTTCATCTTACTTAATGAATACTAGGTTATATTGATCCAAATTATTTTATAGTAAACCTAAACTATGCATTAGGCATAATGGTTTAAAACATTTTAAAAAGGTGTTCTCTATTTTCATTTTGTTAAAATGAGCATAATTATGAATTGATAATTAATGAGGATTTCGAGCCCCAAGGGTTATCTCAAGTGGATAGGATCATTATCTTTGGTCACTTAAGACTCAAGTTCAATTCCTACCAGATAGCCTACAAAGGATCACAACTTAGGGGTAGATGCTAGCCTATAATCTGAAGTGGCCATGGGGATACCTTGAGGTAGGGGTCTACCTTCTCCATGTGCTCCACATAGATCATAGTGGGGTGATTTTTCTACAAGTCATTTGACAGACATTATGGACCCAGGTCTAGCCCCACCAAGCTTTAGTTATAGATTAATTTTTTTAAAGAGTTCTTGATGGTAGAAACTAAGGATTTCACCATATTTTGATTCTCCCAAGTAATGTTAGTGGTAGGAAAATCTAGAGTGAATTGGAATCCTAGTGCAGAGGAGAGTAAGGGTTTGGATGGGGATCCATTAGTGGTTGTGGACAAATAGAGGGTGCATCTTGAGGAGGCACAAGTTAAAGATAGTGTGGGTATGGATAGTTATTCAAAATAATAGCCTTTATCCATTCTTTTGGTGAATCTTATGGCTGAGGTCTCTAAAATTGATTAGGCTAGGGTATCTTCTATTAAATAGATGGTTATCAATTTTGAAAGAGAAGCTCTGGAGGATGTTGTTGAAGGAGAGGAATGGATTTTGAAGAGGGGTTTGGTTTTTTGATTTGATTAGTTCTAGCCATCCCTTTCTTCCCTTCACCAATGGCTTTTGAATTTTTGGAAATCTTTGCTAGAAGATAATATGGAAATTTTTCAATGTGCTAAAGGTTTTTTTATTATTACTTTTGATTATGTGGCTGATTAGAATAAGAATTTTTAGGATAAATCTTAGAGCTGGGAAAATCATATTCTTCTTATGAAACATTAAAATCTTGATTTCAAACCTTTAACAAAAAATCTTTCGCTACATCTTGTTTGGGTGAGATTACCATACCTTCCACTTCAATTTTGGTCTGTAACGAGTCTTTTAGCTATTGGTAATGTGTTGGGTGATTTATTAAAAATTGATGATTCTTCACTGAATTTTCTTTGAACAACTTTTGCCATAATTTGGTGTGTTTGGCAACTTCTCAAGAGCTACCCATAGGTATAGAATTGAAAGTGCAGAATAAAAACCAGTTTTAATCCCTTGAATTCAAAGGTATCCCCAATAGATTCCCAAATTTATTTCTAGTTGGGCATCTTTCATATTCTTATCAAAAATCTAAGTGCAAGCAATAATCTTCTGGGGGCAAGGAGACTAATAATAAGCAGTTGGTAGTTGTGGTGGAAGCTCCAATTCATCTGTTAGGAGTGGAGCCAGATAAAAATAAATGAAAATTTAAGAAAAAGGAAAAAAATTTGTAAAAGAAATGAAAAATGTAGAGTTTATTGTTAATATTATTAAAAATGTTAATAATAATGAAATAATTATAAATAATTAGAAGGAAAGTGATAGAATTTTAAGTTTAGATCCAGCTAATATAGGTGAAGATGAAGAATGGAAGATGGTAAAAAGAAGGAAAAAAGCATGCCAAATCTTGAGCTCTCTATCTAGGAGATCAATGAAGGAGGAACAAAGTAATCATGGATATTTGGTTTGATTAATTTGGCTATTAATCTAAAGTATTTTTAATTTCAGTAAGTGGTCTGTTTTGTTTATTTAGTGGTTGTATGCCTTAACGGTTTTTACCATTAAACCATGGCTTTTTGTTTTTTTTAATCTTATGTTATAAAGTAAAGACCCATTAAATTCTCTATCATCTATCCAAAAAAAATTATTGAGGTTTTCAAATAGATAGAGGATAACCTAGTATTTATTAGCTGAGCCTATAACTATTAGATAGTTCATGGATATTTTGAATTGCATTTGTGTTGGAAAATTATATTGAACCAATTATTTTTTGGTTGTTTTAACACAATAACTTGAATAAAATATTAAATAAAATTGTGGGTTCAACTAAGTATTTCACACACACACACACACACACACACACACACACACACACACACACACACACACACACACACACACACACACACACACACACTCTCTCTTATAGCATTCTATTATATGTATGTATGTATACATATACATATACATGTGTTTGGGTGTGTGTAGTTGAATATTGTATATAATTGAGGGGGTTGCTCATTATAAAATGTTTTACATGGTATTTTGTGTGTGTGTGTGTGTGTGTGTGTGTGTGTGTGTGTGTGTGTGTGTGTGTGTGTGTGTGTGTGTGTGTGTGTGTGTGTGTGTGTGTGTGTGTGTGTGTGTGTGTGTGTGTGTGTGTGTGTGTGTGTGTGTGTGTGTGTGTGTGTGTGTGTGTGTGTGTGTGTGTGTGTGTGTGTTACCAATTGAACTTGTCTGAAGTAAAAACTTGGGTTTTATTTCTCTTAAATTAAAAATGAGACATACTTAGAATCAAAACATTGTTTGACATGTTGGAAAATAATATATGATTTCCATGGGGACAATGGATTCTACATGTATGAGAATTAGTATTTTATTTAAATTTGAACCTAAGTGAAAAATGGTTTATAAGTAAATGATCATTAAATTTTTGATAAAGAATTAAATGATTACTATTATTGTTGATATCCACTATTTTAAAAAAATTGGGTTATTTAAATTTTTATTAGTTGATTCTAGTATATAGAAGCTCATAATGAAGAATAGGAAATATTATGATATTTTTATATTTGTACATACTATGTCTCTCATTATGTAAATCTTTATATGTTTAAATTTTATGAATTTTAGAATTATTATGCTTATCTAATATTATTGACTTTAAATAAGTAGGTCTAATAGAATTTATGTACTTACTTAGTGCCATTAATAATGAGATTGGAGTATTTTAAATGAGTTGTGTGTGTGAATTTGACAGATCTTTAGATCTAGAAAAACTATATAAAAACTTTGGCCAAAATAATGTTTATGGTTTGAATGATTTAGTTTTCATGTATTGCATAATATCATGTTAGAATGTATTTATTTATGATATGTTGCATGCGATATTTTTCTTACAACACATAGGTTTCTAGTTGATTTTATCAATTTTTACACCATCATTATCTAACCATCCATGAAGGGAGGGCCATACTCTTATTGGGAGATTGTGTAGGGTATCAATGGTCCATGGCTAGTGTGGAAAATCACTTGGATGATATTCTCACTCCCATTCTAGTAGTCAACTGATAGAGCTTTAATCATGATTATTTTTGTACATTAACAATTTCTTTTAGACTCTTATGTTCTATGGAACATCATATAATTGTAATCTATAATTTATATATGTAATATTTTATACTTGTACTATTTGATTTAATTTATATATTAGAAATATTTGGATATGATATATATGTACTTCTTTTACTAATTAATCAATAGTGGCTAAATTATCAACTTGGATTATTTTTTACATTATATTATTGAATTTATAAAGGCAAATCAGCTTATGCTATATTTATCATTAGCTAAATAAATTAGACACTTAAACTTTGGGTAAATAATTTAGTTTATCTTAAATTATACATTTAATTAAGGATCATGAGTACTAATTTAATTATGTAATTGAGTTAAAAAAATTAACCTAATTGTAGTTAACCCTAAGGGTTTGTTACGTGTACTATTAGAGGTAGAGGATTAGATGACGACTACATTCCTAACAAAATGGGGGACTTCCATATATAGAAAGATGTTTTTTGGCCTAATTAATATAGGATCAACTTTATATAGATCCATGGACTTTGTTTTTTAAGGGTTGGTTAACAAGTGAATCATTATATACATAGATAACCTTAGTGTGTTCTCCAAAGATAGAGATAATCACATAGACCATCTCTAAAAGGTGTTGGGTAGGTGTAGGAAGTACGTGGTATCACTCAACCCAAAGAAGAGCATATTTGGAGTTACCAAAGGCAATATATTAGGACATGTCATCACCAAATATGAGATCAGCATTAATCTAATTTGAGTTCAAGCCATATCTATAGTGACACCTTCTAATATCAAGAAGTAACTAAATTATTTCTTTGGTAAGATAAACTTTGTGCAAAAAATCACTTTTGAATTTGTAAAGACTTTTAAAAATTAAATGATATACCAAGTAAATATGTCAAGATGAAATGGATGATATAACCTAGAGAGATTTCTAAGACATCAAGATTATTATTCCTTAAGTCCTAGCTCTGATTAGTCTAAACTTTAATAAAGGCTTCTATCTTTATTAATTCACTTTAGAACATACTATAGTTGTTATACTGATGCAAAATGTGGATTCAAATAAAAATCCCATTGCCTTCATGATCACTAATTTAAAGGATGTAGAGTTGAAATACTTTTTGATAGACAAGAATATTTATGCCTTGTAAAGTGGTGAAAAAGTTTAGGCACTATATTTTATAAAATAAAACATATGCCATTGTTCCATATCCTAATGTGAAGCTCAAGCTTGTCTAAAATGAACTAGGTGAAAGAAGAGGAAAATAGATGGCCAAATTTTAAGAGTTAAAATCAAGCTAGCCAAGATGGTGACAGGCCAAAGAATCATCCAACTAGTGATTGAGACTAATCCATAGATAAATATTGAATAAATTAATGAGACCCAAGTAACTAGTGGTGAGTGATACACTCAAATCATCCATTACTTTCTCATATGTACATACCCCTTCCCTAGAAGCTAAATAGAGAGTAGACATGAGCCCTCAAGTTCAAATCAACTCCTTATATGATCAAGAAGGGAGTCCTATATATAAAGAATTATGAATGCATATATCCAATATGTGTTTCAAAATATGAATCTATGAATATCATGGATAACCTAGATTAGAAGATAGGTAGTGGGAATCAGTCATGTAACATAATAGCTCACAAAATTCTAACGATGAGATACTGTTGCCCCATAATTTGTTAGAGTTGGTTCTCATGTTTTCTAAGTTTTATAGATAGTTTTTATATTTTTCCTAGTTTGTCATTTTGTGAATTTATCCCACATTGGTTAGTTTGACTTCTTGTTTATCCTTGTCTATATATGCAAGGCTTCTCATTTGTAACATATAGAAGTTATGTTATGGATATTATATGATATTACTTTTGTCTTTGCATATCACCTTTGCATATCATATTTTTAGATCTTATAACTCTTATTATGATGATTTTATTGTTAATGTTTAAGATCTTTGGATTGGAATTATCTTTTAGACATTTCTTTCATGGTATAAGATTTGGAGGTGTTGTAGTCATCCATTTACGAGTTTGTTATGGCGAGGGTTTATCCATTTATCAAAATTTATTCTTAGTGGAGTGGAGATATTATATATATATTAGTCATTTATCAAGCCATGTAGATCCTAGGTTTTACCATTAGGTTCTTATTTTCCTAGACCCATGTTTAAATTTGTTTTCGAAGCTTTTTAGTTAATTTCTACATGTTTTTTTATGGTTTTAGGCCATACATGCATCAAAATCCAAATATTAAACTATATGGTAATATAAATTTGAGTGTTATGACTTATAATTTTTTTTTTAATCTCCAAATATCAATTCATACATCCCTTATACTCAAAAATATACTCATTGGTTTGTTGGAAGATACCTACCACTAATTTGATTTTCTCTCACCATAGGAGTTATAGCTCTATTTTTTTAGATCTAAGATCTAATAAAGTTAGATAATAGTCCTATGTTTCCTAACATAGTAGTTAGAAGTATTTTTGAGTAGATCATATAACGTTTTTGGTAGCTTGAATATTACTCTAGCAATTTATTATCATCATCTAGATAGGTGGTTAGTTTTCTTCTAATATGAGGCCATACAATCTATAATTTTAGATATGGTTCTCAGAGAGGATATTATTGTAGTTATAATTTAATCATATAATATTAATTACAATTGTTTATTAGGTTTTACCAAATTTTGAGACATCTAAATGGAGCCCATTCAAACAATTATTTTGGATCTTGTAAAGAGTCTTCCTTAAGCTGGCTTTCACCTATTTTTGAAAACATAAGCTTAGTTTATGCTAAATAAATTAATGGAAATTTTTATTTTAATATTTTTTTCCATATTAATGAAGTTTTAAATTATTTTTTGGTCTTTATTGCATTTAATTTTTGTGCCATGTTTACTAATTTGACCCATTCTAATGATGGAAAACTTATAAAGACTATAACTTTTGAACTGTGACTTGAAATCAAGTACAATTTTTTACAAAAGTGTATGTTTTTTTTAATTCATAAATTTTTTTATTTTATATTATAAAACACACTTTATTATAAAATGACAAATTGGGGCGGGGGAGGGGGGGGGTGGGGTTGGCATGGGAAGGGCGAGTGGCTTACAATTTTTTTGGGGTGTTCATTAATTTTGTTAGGAGACATTAAATTATCACAGGGGGGTTTGTTTTCTCTGGGGGGTATTATTCTTCTTAACTTTATCCTTATATTTTTGGAAATGTAGTTATACTTATTTGAGCCCCTTAACACATACAAATAAATTATTTATAAGATTAAAATGAAGATGCACTTATAGATAAAAGGTGTGTGGATGATGGTGAAAATGTTTAGGTAGTATATTTTATGAAATATAACATATGTCATTATTCTAGATCCTAATGTCAATGTCATTCTTAGTTAGAATGAACTAGGTGAAAGAAGATTAAAATTAATGGCCAAAACATATGAGTTTAACATTAAAATTAGTCCAACCAAGATGGTAATAGACTAAGGAATCATCTAACTAATGATTGAGACTAATCCATGGATTAGTATTGAATAAATTAATGAGATTTAGGTAACTAGTGGTGATTAATACATTCAAATAATCCATTACTTTATTACATGTATATACCCTCCCCCCTAAATTTAAATAGATAGTAGAGATGATCCCTCAAGATAAAATAAAATCATTACTTGATTTAGAAGGGAGTCTTGTATAGAGAGAATTATGAAGGAATATACCCAAGATGTGTTTTAAAATATGAATATATGGATATCTTGGATAACCTAGATCAGAAGATAGGTAGTGGGCATCCCTCAGGTAACATAAAATCTCACAAAATTTTAAGGATGGGATACTATTATGCCAAAATATGTTAGAGTTGGTTCTCATTTTTACTAGGTTATATAAATAGCTTTTGGCTTTCTCCTAGTTTGTCATTTTTTGCATTTATCCAACATTGGTTATTTTGACTTACTTCTTGTTTTTCATTAATTATATATGCAAGGATTCTCATTTTTGACATATAGAAGTTATTTTATGGATACTATATGATATTAACTTTATCTTTACATATCATATTTTCAGCTCTTACAATTCTTCTTGTGATACTTTTGTTGTTAATGCTTCATATCTTGGGCTTGGAATGATCGTGTTGACATTCCTTTCAAAGTATCAAAATTGGAGATGTTGCAGCCATCTATTTATGAGTTTGATGTTTCAAGGGTTTGTCCATTTATAAAAAAATATTATCAATGGAGTGAAGATCTCTTTTATATATCTACGATCTACTTTTTTGATCATGTGTCAAGCCATGGAGATCCTAGGCTTTATCATTATGTACTTATTTTTTTAGACCTATGTTTAAGTTTTTCTTAGAATATTTTTAATCAATTTAGTCATGTTTTTTATGGTTTTAGGCCATAAATGAATAAAAATACAAATATGAAATAATAAGGGAATACAAATATGATTTTTATGACCTATTAAATTTTTTATAATCTCCAACCATCGAGTCATACAACCCTTTTGCTCAAAAACCTACTCATTAGTCTCCTGGAAGATACCTATCACCAATTCAATTTTCTCTCACCATAAGAGGTACAAATATGATTTTTTAGATCTGATACGTGGTAAGGTTAAAAAATAGTCCCATATTTCTTAACATGTATTTTTTAGTAGTTTGTATAGCTTTTTTGGTAGCTTGAATATTATCGTAGTAATTTATCTTCATCATTTAGATAGTTGGTCAGTTTTCTTCTAGTTTAAGGTCATACAATCTAAAATTTTACATTGTATTCTTGGAGAGGATATTATTTTAGTTATAATTTCAATCTATAATAGTAATTACCACTTTTTATTAGTTTTTAACATATTTCGAGACATCACAACAAGGCCCATTTAGCCAATTGTTTTGGATCTTGCAAAGAGTCTTCCTAAAGTTGGATTTCATCCATTTTTATAACATATTATTGGTTTATGCTAAATAGAGTAATGAAAATAATGTATTTTAAGATTTTTTTCATATTAATAA
Organism: Torreya grandis; assembly: GCA_037957365.1. Taxonomy (NCBI): domain Eukaryota; kingdom Viridiplantae; phylum Streptophyta; class Pinopsida; order Cupressales; family Taxaceae; genus Torreya; species Torreya grandis. The sequence continues at coordinate 547,462 of JARHVA010006508.1, read as the reverse complement.
ATTATTAAATATTTTTTTTTCTTAGTGAATTTAATTTTTATGTAATGTTACTTATTTGATCCATTTTAATGATAAAAAACTTGTAAAGACTATAACTTTTGAACTATGCCTCAAAATCAAGTAATATTTTTTTCAAAAGTGTATGTTTTTTATTATCCATACATTGGGTTAATTTATATTTTAAGAAAAAATAAATTATAAAGTGTCAAATTTGTGTTGGCCTTACAATTTTTTGGGGTGTTCATTAATTTCATCAAGAGATGTTAAATTGTCATAGGGGATTTATTTTTTCAAGAGGGGTTTTATTCTTATTAACTTTATCCTTATGTTTTGAAAATGGATTGCCAATTCCTTGAGCCCCTTAACACATCCAACTAAATTATTTTTAAGATAAAAATGATGATGCACTTGTAGCTAAAAGGCATGTGGATAATGGTGTTTGGCAACATTCCTCACTTTACAGATGAGAAAGATATTGCCTAGATTGCATCCATGCAAGATGAGGCTTTTCATTTGATTTGAGTTCATGTTTTTCATAGTTTTTACTTTTATTTAACATGTACCACATCATTAAAGGAATATTTGGATGCTATTTTAGCCTTATTGAAAAGGATACTAAGTCTTTGGGGTCTTTTCCAGCCTATTTTACTCCACCTTTTATTCCCCTTCCCTCTCCTCTTATTACTATGGATTTATATTTTGATGATGACACTAATATTGTTTAATATTTGAGTCTTGATAGTCACATGTACGAGGCACTATTGGTACTTATTTATTCTCCTCCTAATAAGGATTCCCTCTTTACTAGTGACATGAATTAGGGTTCTTCTTCGTATTATGAGGATAGACTTCTATATAGTGATCCAGATGAGGCATTCTTACCTCATACACCTATCACTAGTCCTCCTTATTTAGTTTTTAGTGAGGAAATATATTTTTATGATGGTTTTCTTAAGTTTCTTATTGTATACAATCATAAATACATCACATATATAAATCAATCCTAACTCAGAGAAGATATATCCTACTTACACTTCTAATTGGGGATGTATTAGAGAATCATGAACATGAACAATATGTGGATCCACTAAACTCAATTAGGAGATATATTATCACAATAATAATAATAGGGAGTGTTTCAAAGCATTATGTCAAGCACAATAATGCAATAACCCTAACTAAGACCTATGTTTTCATTTTCACTATACTAATAACAAGTAAAATAAATAAATCTTATCTAGTACTCACTAAATTTTGTGGCATAAAGTGAGGGTAATAAACACTAAAATTAAACATGCATAGAATAATTATACTCACATAAATTTATAAAAAATCCTAATACGTGAAAGAGAAGTAAAAATTCATATCTATCTACTCTTACAAAGGAGGAACAAACTTAGGAATACTTACCTTTCAAGATAAATCCATTAAGCCTTAATCTCTTACTAGGCCAAGGTGTTTCTCAAGAGATTTTTGTGTTATGTAATAATTATAAGAATAAGTTATCAGTAGGATATACAACCTATCAATGTATCCAAAAGACTTCTCCATAAGATAAGATATATCTCCAAAGAAAGTATGAAACCCTAAGTTTACTCTTAAAGTAGTCTAGTTTCACATTAGCTCTTACTTCTTTTCTTCTCTAAATAATAGGAAATGATATTTTATATATAAGTAGATTTAACCCTAAGAAATTTCATAAGTTTTGGTTGACAAGGTTGACCTAGTTGACCTAGTACTAATATTGACAAAAATTCATTAGGTCAAGGGTTAAGTCAGCCAAAAGCTGACCTAGACACTAAATTAATTTTACCAATGAGAGTAAAAGGTTGAATAAGTCAACCTATTAATATAAAATATTGAAAGGGGTTTTAGGTTAGGAAAATGGGGATGAAAGGTGTGAAATTATTAGAGGAGTATAGAAGAGAGAAGAACAAGCTTATGGGAATAGTTTTTAGGATACAAGTGTGTAGATAACAAGTGGTAAAAGGGACAACAATCCTACAAAGAACCAATGGTCTACTCACCTATTTATTGATACACCCCTTAAGCCATGAACTCATAGATATTGATATTCAATGGATTTTTTTAAGATAAAGAGCATCAATAATTGATAAAAGTTTGAAAAACTTATGTGTATACATATGCCCCACTCGAAGCTTATCATGTGTCACGTAAGTGTAACATGGGATGGTGCTTCGAGAATAGAACATGATGACACATAATTCTAATTATAAGTAAAATGTAGTAAGGAAAAAATAAGATAAATGAAATAATAAAATTTAAAAACACATACCTTTACTTACCTTAGTATTGTAGATAAAAAAGGAAATATGAGAGATGTGAAGGCATCCAATGTGAAGAACATTAGGTGAACCTATAGATATTAGTAAGAAAGATTGAAATTTTTAAACTTTTTCAACATAGGCATATAAAATTTATAAATTTTCTCTATGACATTAGGATTTCATAATTTTTTATGGTTCAAAAAATGAGTTAGTAGAAATAAAGATATAATCAAAATGAGGAATATAATGGTAAATAATTTAAGGGTAAATAATTTTTAATAGTAAATATAAATAGGATGAAAAAGAGTTCATTTTCTATTATTTACTATTCTAATAAAAATAGATATCTAAGAGATCTAGTCGATGGAGAGATCATGCTCGACAGATAAAAAGCTAGGGAGATTATGATTGGTGACACTGAGATAGATAATAAATGTTTATAATAGGCTTAATTTTTTAAAATAGAATATTAGTTATATATGATTGGTTTGATATATATATATATATATATATATATATATATATATATATATATATATGAGCTAACATCTATTTAGTTTGAATTGTGTAGATCTTGTAGAGGAGGAGGAGACCAAATGGGTATCCCTGGTGAGGGAAGCACTTCATGATATCTTAGATGGAGCATTAACACCATATGACCATACCTCTTTTGATGATCTTATGGTACCATCTACCCTAGCTTAGGTGAGCTATTTTAGACTAGTAATAGAGGTTGTAAGGTGATTATATGCACACATATATGAGCTACAACCATCAATAGGGGTGGACGTGGGAGAGGCATAGGCTTGATAGGCCTTGGCTTAGGAAAGGCCCACACATTTTCCTACCATGACGTAGCTAGGATAGGTATAGGCCCTGGTGACCAACCTATAAGGATAGGTGATAGGCTTGAGATCTTGGACATTCTCTTTATAGTGTACTATTTAGAGAGGACTATCTGAGGTATCGATGGTAAGTTTGGCTAGGTCATGAGATAGACATGATAGAGAACAAACTTAGAGCTAGAGCAATGTATTTTTGTACTTTATATCAAAAACACATGATATATATATATATATATATATATATATATATCATGTGTTATATATATATATATATATATATATGTTCTATTTTTATATTTGGATGTTGATATTATGTGTTTTTATAATGGTTATGGTTGTGGATACTAGATATATTTCTTTCTATCACATGTATTTTGCTTTTGTTCTATATTCTATAGGAAATATATGTGTTGTGTTTTCTTTTTTGGCATTATGTAGGACACATGCATGGTTAAAAAAAATAGGTGAAAAGGACTTAGAAAAGTATAATTAATCAAAAAAAAACTACTACACATTATTTCACATTGAGAAATGTATAATTTAATAAAATGACTAAGTATAAAAAACCAAAGAGTGGGAAACAAGAGGGTAAAAAGTTTCTTGTAAACCAAGAAAATATTTGGCACCAAATTAAAACAAGTAAAATTGCATTAAATCACTTTGGAAAGTATGAAAATAATTTAATAAAATGGAAATTATGTAAAAGAGTAATGGTATAAAAATCAATCAATTAAGTCAATTGATCATACTAAATCATGTTGGAAAGTATAAAAGAAAAACAAATTTGGCAAAAATGGTATTAAATTAATCACACTAATTCAAATTGGGAAGTATAAAAAACTTAAGAAAAGTGGTTTGATTCTTACATGCAATCAAAAAACAAGAAAATAAAAGTGAAAGATTAATGAATTAAGCATAAAACATAATAAATCAAGATGGGAAGCATTTTAATTATGTGTAACTCATAATCAATCACATATGGTCTCATATTTGACATGTAATTTTTTTTACTTGGATATTAGAAAATTTTGTGAGGAAGGATAGGTCCTATCCATGGTCTCACACTGTAACTCACAAAAAGAACACCAATGAGGTGGAATTAATGTGAAAATCTGATAAAAAGAGATATTTTGAATGGTAATTTGAAAATTTTGTAATTTTTGAGGAAGTCCAAGTCCTATCCATGGTCTTACAATGCAACTCACAAATGGAATCCCTAGGAAGGTGATTAGTAAAAAAAACAATATTTCTCAAGGGGAGATATTAGGATTGTAAGGAATTAAAAAGGGAAGGTAAAAATCATAACTTAGGCATCTTATGAGAAGACCTTAGGAGATATGAGGCATATTAAGGACATGAGAAGGTACTAAGTGACTAGTGACCATCAATATACAAAGGATACCTATTCATTATAGACAGAAAGCTATGTAGTAAAATAAGTGTGTTACTAAGATCAACTCATGTAATTAGTTTTGAACAATAAAATAAAAATGTACCTACCTTATGTTGATTCTTGAAAGTGTAACACAAGTGGTTTTGAGTATTTATGAAACACTAATCATTTTTGAATTTAGAGAATCCAATACATGAGTTGAAAGTTGTGATATTATTGATATCTTTGGCAAGAATAGTAGTAGAACAAATGAACTACTTCACAAAATTTATAAAGTTTGGTTATTGGGAGAAACCAAGGCCTAATAATTAACTTTGTGAAAATCAAAATATGCTAAACTAATTGAAGTGAATTATGATCAAATCTAAATCTACGACTGAGCTAAAGTGGATAATTATAATAGAAACTAATCTAAAGTGAATTGATAAAAAAATAAGAAAGGGAAGGGTAAGGTAGAGAAGAAACACATTGATGTTGTTGATTTTCATTCCAAACATATTAATAAAGTTCAAATATCATCCAAATATGCAATTGAAACCAATATATAATATGAAAAAGCTTAAGCTCAAATCACACCACACATCAAGAAAATATCTAAGGGAAATGAAAGAATGAAAATAAGAACTAGATTCATTTTAAAAATTTACCCCTATAAGAAAATATCATTAACACATCTACAAGCAAAACATAGAAAGCAAAATGAACCTTATAAGTTTGAGTTAATCTAGCATTAGCACAATTTAACAACTCTAGATTTGAAAAGGACACATCTAGAATTCGTAAGAACCATTCAAATCTAAAATATAAACCAAACAAGTGAGAGAGAAACCATAATAACAATTTACATAAGTAATTAAGATAATTTTTAGAATTCTATGCTTGCATTAATTTCTAAAAAACTCCCTCCTTTTTATAATTGATAATACCCCTTTTATAAAATGCTAAGGAGGTATGTCAATCAGTTATGTTTAATTACAAGTGTACAAGTGTTAGGGATAGCTATCCTTTTGACAATGTTATATAATTATGACATTTATTAAATGGATTGACCTATAAGTAACTTGTTTTAAAAGTTTGCACATGCTTATATAAAATAATATTCCTTTTCAAAACACATACATGTTCAGTTACAAAAATAATATGTTTTAATCAATAAATTCAACTTTGAGGCCTTCTTATTCCTATAGTCCCCTATATTTTATGAAGGATATTCATTGTCCTTTCATGTTTATCATTAATTATCTTCATATTGATGATAGTTTCCATAAAGAGTTCATCTTATTCATCTTATAGGCTTCTGAGATCTTTGTCATCTCTATATAAAGCTTCCTTGATGCTCCTAGATTCACTAATATTTTCCTCTATAGTCATAATCATGTCCATGATCTTAATATTGTTTTCTTTAGTCTTTCCTTGGATCTTGTTTCTTACTTTTTATATGACCTAGGTAGCCCAAAGTTTGAATTCTTCAATAGTAATTAGTCCCATAGGGTTGAGTGAAGTTGGGTCAGGGTTCATGCTCCCAAGTATATTATCTAGCTTAATTTATAAATGTTTTCCATCCTTAAAAATAATTTCTAGGCTCTTAGAAAACTTTCTCAAACACTTGTTTTTATCTAACAATAATCCCATGGCCATATACAGATGAGCCAAGATGATTGTTTTGAAATTAAAAAATTGATCCTCTATCATGATGTTGATCAAATGCTTTACTTTGTTACTTGAAATTTACCATTGTTGAACTAGGATCATGGCCATTATACTCTAATGTCTCACCACACTCTATCTAGACTTTATTAACTATAAATAATTGAACCTGTCAAATAAATTCTCTTCAAACATTTTGATCATTGCCTTCAAAATTGATAATATAACCTGATCTTCCAAGTTCTTCTTTTACTACTAAATACCCTTGATGATAACTTGAAATTGTTAATTTTGAGTTTGGGATAAATCTAAGGGGTTTTCTTCAAATATAAAATTTTATCCAAGATTGTGTGTTCTTCCTTGGGTCAGAACAACTAAGGGTTTCACTTTTTGATAGATCATTTCTTCACCACCATGGATGATCTTTTTCTTAGTCACCCTCATCAAGCCAATATTATTTGGATGAAACTTTACCCCAACTAAAGATTGAGTCACTTAATAATCTAGGATCTCTACTTGTGCTCTATTTTATTAACCTAGGGTAGCCAATATTCTTTCATATTCCTTTCCTAGATCCATAATTCATGGCTTGAGCTCTTCATGCACAAGGATGTTGATGTTTTTCATCATAGTCCAAGGATGATGTCTAAAAGGGACTTTATATAATATAGGTCCATAAATAAACCACTATAGAATAGTTGGGCTATATATCAAGTTTTATTCATGAAATATATTGTCTTCACTCAAAGGAGGAGTGAAAGTCACTCTAGGTTTCTTGGATCTAAGAATAATAACTAGTTCAACCTTCCTTTTAGGGGTGTCAATAGGGACTAAGTCTAAAAATTCCTTCCATTTTTATTCTTTGGTCTCTTAAACCTAGCTTCCTCATGATAAATATCAAAAGCATTGAATATAATTTTAAATTTATCATCTACAAACTCATTAGGGTCCAACGCTACCATGTGAATCTCTTCCAAAGGTGATCCTTGTTCCTCCACCTAAGATAAAGAAGAATTAATATCATCAAGCCTTCTTTCCTTTGGTCTTTACTCAATTTATGACTTAATTTTTTGCTCTACTTGTGGTTGAGATAATAGAGGTCTAGTAGGTGCACTACTTAACAAATGATACTTCTTGAGCCTTAGTTACCATCTATCATCCACTTTTTGATTCCTCTCTAATCTAGCCTTAGTTTTAAGGTTATGTTCTTTTAATCTCTTAGTGACCTCAGATTATGAATATGATTTTATGTATAGAAGGACAAAAGTGTTAGGTTAATGATCATAATGCATATTTTTTCCTTTAATATTCAAATGTTCCTTAACCCTCAAACAAGGGTTCCATTGCCTGAGTTTATCTATTTGTAGATTAAAAGATGTTTTATGCTTGAAAGCTACTTCAATGTTCTCCCATTATTTGAATATGTTATTCCCCATAGTTATGGTGAAGTTGTTGAGGAGGTATTTTTTATTGGTCTTACAGAGACCATATACACCATGAAATAACTTATATGCCACCTCTTACTTTGTTAGTTTATCTAGCACATGGATAGGTAGCCTAAGAGGAGTGCACTAGGTTCCCTCAATCCTGATGACTATACAATCTAGATATAACTAGTTATCTCCCATAGCTTCAACATAATTTTTGAATAGCGATCTAACTCTCTCTATGAGATGACCAATTATGGCTTCTCTAAGGGCTAGATAGACACAATCATAGATGAATTGAATGTGATACCTATATTTGAATATGTACATTTTATAATAGTATTGCGAAACTATTTGTGTTCCTCTAGGGCACCATTACCTTTGATTGGTAAACTTTATTATTGCACAAAGGGTATCCAAGAGATATGACATCATGTAAAACTAGGTTCTCTTCTTTTGCTTGATGGCATAGATTTCTCTACTCAATGATAAGCTAATTATCTCACCTAGAGGAGAGGTGATTGTATTTTCAACCATAAAATAGATTATGGGTACCCAAACTAGGTCTACATAGGTAGTGATTTCATTCCCAAATATCCTATTTAACATTATCATAATCATCCTTATCCTTGGTCTAAACTAGCTAATAGGGGTCCTATTATTAATTTTGAAAATAACTAGTTCCTATAATATAGCCACATGGAAAGGATGTAATTTAAATCATTCTCTTTATCCCAAACATTGATATAAGGTAAGTCAATTTGGGGTTTGGGTAGTTTATAATACTTTTTGAAATCTACAACAGAGATATAGGCTACCTTCTTTTGAGTATGTCTATTAATTAACATGCCTTTATCTATTTTAGAATCCTTAAAAATTGGAGAAAGAATATCAATGTAGTGGAGTACCTTATGTTTCACTATTGCATAGTGTAGACCAATAATTTTAATTACAACTATGTCATAGTGTATCCTCTTAATAAACATATTATTTTCCTCTTCTCTAGTGATGGTAGGATGGTCTTCAATGTTCCAGAACAACTTAGACCAATTTTTATCCCCTATATTCAAAGTAGTGGAATCAAACTCAGTGTCATTGAACACTCTCCATTATACATCTAAGGTTAAATATACCTCCACATCCTCTTTTGAGACACCCTTTCAAGCTACCATAACTATGAATTTGTAAAATTACTCACCAGTGGATTGTAATTCTGCTCTAGATTAAATTATCCTTGCATATACTATATTTCAATTCTTTTTAGCTCATTACAATGAACACAAAGTCAAATTAAGGATTTAATACATGTTAGGTTTTTTTGGAGGTTCACACAAAGATTTAATGGTGGCACGCTATTCAAACTATGTGAGATTTGTGACTTAGATTGCCTTTGGATCTCATATTTATACCTTTGCATTTTTGGGCCCACAAGATCTTTTAATTTGACATGTTTGTCGATGTGTCATAGCTATGTCATTTCATTTATTTATTTTTGAAATGTGACCATTTTCCCTTAAGACACATGTCAACACCACATTGGGTCTGGTCCTATTGAAAATTCCACCTCACTTCACACTATTGATTTAGATCTAGGAAATTGAATGTTATTAGTTTATATTTGTACTTATAACCCAAGATTTTACCATTTGTCATTTCCAAGGTCCTTTTTTATTCTTATAGCTATCATTTTGAAGCTAGGAAAAATCCTTTTCACCATGTGGCATCTTCACATTCACAATGGGTTCTTTGAAAAGTCAAATTTCATTTCACACCATTGGATCTTGGTTGTATGGATCAACACGTACCATCGATCTTGATCCTCTAGGTTTTGTCCTTTACTCTATGTACCATTGATATTCTAACAAATCTTCATGATGGTGACACGTATCACCTTATTTATCTTCTTGGGTTTTTTTTGAATTATTGACTTAATGCTCACCATTGATTATAATTTGTATGCTTATTCATACATCATCAATATTTGGGATAGTGCTTGAGCTTTAACTATGAGTTGTGGTTGTATTAATTTTCATCTCCATGATTTCTCATAGGGATTTTGGATTTTGGATTTTTAGATTCCATCTTGTACTATTAGATATATTTTGCCTAATCAAATGCACTTCGATGATCTTATGGATAATAAAATAAACTAAGGCTTGGAAACATAAAGAACTTAGCATAATTTCTTTAAACTATGGTTTTATTCATTTTAATAAACATTATTAAGACCTTAGGATAAAAAAATTTAAGCTAAGTCTAAAATATGTAAAGTGATCCCGCTTTTAGTTAGATCATGTGAAGATAAAAGGGAACTAAGGGATCTTGGGGTATAAATAACTTAGGATAAATATTTTAGACTAAGTTTTTGATCATGTTAATAAATATAATAAAAATATTAGGATAAAATATAAGCTACGTTTTGAACAAATATAAAATATATTTACACAATTTGATCTCATGAAAATTTGAAATTATTTCAGAAGACCTAAGCTAAATTATATTTTAAGGTATAAAACCCTAGGTTTTAACATTGTTTACTCATGAATTCAGTCAAACTATTAAAGACTAAATATTAATAAAGGCTTAAATTATGATTTAAAGTATGAAACCTTGAACATTATTCACACACTCTAGACTCCATTAAACCTGCATCTTGAAAACACATGAAGCAACCATTAACAACATTAGACAAAATAAGACAAGAATCAAATGAAGACATGTTAATTAAGCAAAATGAGAACTAGGTGTGGATGATCTTCAAATAAATAAATTAGATCAAGTGGAATTTTTCAATTTAAATTACAAATTTTCAAAATTTGAAACAAGGGTCCCCATTTTTAAAAAATGAGACTTTTGGGGGAACATAGAAAAATGTTAGAATTTAGAGACTCTAGTTTATACTAATAACTATGATAATTGTTCCACTTGATTGAGTTTCATTTTGAAGATCAAACCATAATTAAAATAATCCTTACACATGTAGGATTAGATTCAAACATCAAAATTCAATCATGTCGTGTCTGTGTTTTGATTCCACTTACTATTTACCATGGGATTTAGGGAAAAACTTACAAATTTCATAACCTTAACCATTAACATTGACTTATATAATATTTATATATTAATTAAGAATCATGATTTAGTTTAGGTAAGTCTTGGACATTGCTCTACTACTAGCCAGGCATCTATAGCCTTGATATTGATGTCTTTGGCTCCACTCAAGGCCATGGTCCACTACTATCTAGGCATCCATATCCCTGGTACAGGTTACCAAAATCACCTTTTCTCATATATATATTTTTTTTATTTTTCTATATATCTCTTATTTTTATATTTTTAAGACCATATTATACTTCTATCAAAGGTTAGGAACTAGATTAGCTAGGTTTTGGGATTTGGTGAAATGTTTGGCTTTCAGACAATCATCCTTGGTTACCAACTTTGTCCCAAGAAATAATATATTTTAAGTGTGAGCATGAATTTGTATTAGTAATTCAAAATTTCATCCTATATATGAAATTTTTATAAGAATCATACTAATATTAGAACAAGGTTTACGATTTTAGGGAACAATTAACCTAGATATCAACCCTTACCAATTTCTCAAAACTATAACATCAAGCTAACTTTCCAAGGTCCAAGATCAACCATTTGGAGAAGTCATGCCTACATTCCTAATTTATGGAGTTCTGTTTGAGTAATTATAGGCATTGGAGCTTGGGATTGTCTTCAAAAAAACTTATTGAAAGTAAGGAACAAGGTAGAGAAAATAAATTAAAAAAAGCCAAAAAAAAATAAAAAATAAAAAGAATAGCAAGCAAACAAATATTTACATGCACTATGTATAAACAAGGAATAGAAAAGAAACTAATATAAGCCTACCTAAATTTACTCTAATTATTCTTACAATTTACTCCATATGGACTTGGGGTGGCGTATAAGAGAAGTAGTGCTTGAGATATTGCCCATTTGTTGGTAATGTAAACTCTGCTCCTTGTAAGTCCTTGAGCTTGAAGGTATTGTCTCTTAGTATCTCAATAATCTAATAGGGACCAATCCATAAGGGAGTGAACTTTCCATGATTTTCCTTAGCTTCAAATTATTTTTCCAAAATAAGAACCAAGTCTCCTTGTCTTAACACCTTAATTTTGGAAAATTTATCAAACCATCTCTTCACTATGGTTTGCTGCCTACTAAAATTAGCAAAAGCTTCCTCTCTTGTATCCTCTATTTGAATAATGTTAAGTAACCTATAACTTAAAGGCTCTCAATCTTCTTCCATTTACTCTTGTATGAACTTGTATGTTGGAAGCTCGAGAGTGATGGGAAACATAGGTTCTTGACCATATACAAGTAGAAATGGTGATGCCTTTAGAGCTTGCTTGACTCTTGCTCTGTCATCCCAAAGGGTGTGCCATGTTCTTGGTTTATCTGTAACAAACTTCCTAATATCCTTCATCAAATTTTTTTTAGTTGATTCAGAGACCCCATTACCTTGAGGATAATGGTTTGATGAAAACTTAAGAATAATTTTATCATATGCCCACTTAGTCATCTCAATAGATATAAATTCAAATCCATTATCACAAAAAAGAGATATTGGTGTTCCAAATCTAGTACATATATTCACTTCTAGGAACTTAATCACATCTTATATCTTGCATTATTTGGTTGCCACTACTTCTATCCATCTGGTGCAGTAGTCAGTAATAATGATCACATACTTATGTCCTTTTGAAGAATTGGGGTTGATGACCCCAAAAAAATCTAATCCTCATTGAGCAAAAGGTTTATCAATCATAATGGGCTTCAATGGCATGGCTACTTTGGGTTATTTAGTGTTGAAAATTTGGCACTCATGACACTCTCTCATGTGCTTGTGAGCATATTTGAAGATTATAGGCCAATAATAACTGTCCCTAAGGATCTTATCAGTTGTCCTTTTAAATGGGTGTTCACTTCCTAAATTTTCGTGGAAATTACTCGAGATATCTAATGCTTCCTATTTAGAAACACATCTTAGGCATGTTCCTTCATAATTCTTCCTTTAAAACTCCCTCTTTAATCAAGAAATGTGTTGCCTTGAGAATTAGAGATCCCATTTCCTCCATATTTAGTCTTAAAGGAAAATATCTATTTAATAATATATGAATAATTGAATCATACCAATCATTAGGTTGAAAACTTTGTTGTTCTACTTGCACGATACTTAATTTGGGATTGGTGTTAGTAATTAACTAAATTAATCCTTGACACCTTACCAAATTGGAAATATTAATTTATAGATCATATTATTGAATTACATACATCCATTTACCCCTTCTTTCCCCTAATTCACATTGGCTAAGCATGATCTTAGTGGTAGGGTCTGGTAGTATTGCATGTACCTTATTTATAAGAATATAGTACCTAGATTTCTTTACTACCTTGACTAAAGCACATGCCTTCTTGTTAATCAAGAAATATTTTAATTAAATATTATTGAAAATAGTAATCATGAAAGTAATAGGATGATCATATCCATCTATTTTTTGAATTAAGATAGTTGCAATTGTATGGTCAGAAGCAAAATAATAAAGACATAAATCCTTTAAAAATTAGGACTTATCAATATTGGTGCCTATATTATTTCTTATTTTATGTCTTTAAAGGCTTTTATAGTTTCTTCATTACATGTGATATTGTCATCTTTATTCAACATATCATTCAATGGTCTCACTATTTCTACAAAACAAAAAATAAGCTTTCTCACAAAGTTGATCTTCCTGAAGAAAGAAATCAATTCTTTTCTACTATTAGGGGGTTATATTTTAGATATGGAATCTACTCTATTAGGGTCTATAATAATCCACTCTTTATTTATAACATGTCCTAAAAAATTTCCCTCAATGATAGAAAAAATTCTCTTGTAGGGATTGAGATAAATTCCATACCTTCTACACCTTTCAAATACCTATTTCAAATGCATAATGTGATCCCCCCTATTTTTAGAAAACATAGTTAGGTCATCCATGTAAATGATAATGCACTTACCTATCATCCCCTAGAAACCTTGGTCCATATCTCTCTAAAAATTTGCAACTACATTAATTATTCTAAAGAGCATCCTTTTGTATGAAAAAGTGCCCACTTAGTTTTGAATGCAGTCTTTAATCTATCTTACTTTTTCATAATCACTTGTTTATACCTTGAAAAACCATCAAGAAAATACATCATTACAAAACCACTAATAATTTGGATAACTTGATCAAGAGAGGGCAAAGGATATTTGTCCTTTTCATAAGCTCTATTTAGATTTCTAAAGTCTATGCATAATTTGATTTCCCCATTCTTCTTCCTAACTAGCACTAAGTTAGCTACCCAAGTGGAGTGTCTAATGGGAAAAATTATCCTTACATCCAACAAATTCTTGACCTCTTTATATATCAAAGGTTCTAACATAGGTTTGATAGGTCTTTATTTCTACCTAAAAGGCTTACATGTTTCTTTTAGTGGTATGGTATGAGTAATGACTCTAGGATCAAATATCTTTTAATCCCCTTTTGACCATGCTATAACATATTTATACTTGGTCATCAATTATTTATATTTTCTTAACTCTTAATTAGTGTAGGCTATACCAATATTGACTAGCTGGGATTAGCCTTATGTTCCTAGGTCAACTGCTTTGTAATGTTTCCCATTCACTTTATGAACCTTTACATTTTCAACTAGTTTAGTTTTATCAAAACAATCTCTCTAGGTCAAGCATGACCTTTAGAATTTTATTGTCACTTAATTACATAATTTTGTCATCAATATTGTCTTTATCAAGAGCATTTTCATTAAATTCATCAATGATGTGAGCCTTAAATACTCCTAAATTTTTCATGAAGTCCAAAATATGTTGATTATCACTAAATACCTAAAAATGGTTGATATTATTAGGGATTGAGGGACATGGAACTAAATCAACACTAATGTTTCCTAATTTAGAGTCTTGGTTGGGCATAAGATTAGTTGTAGCTAAGGCTAGCTCATCAACAAGCTTATTTTCTCCTCTAGGAATTGAGACAATATTGTAAACATCAAATCACTCTATCAAGTACTCAACTCTAAATTTATGTTTCTTAAGGTAAGACAATTTACACTAGTACTTAATTCTCACTTGATTAACTACTAGTTAAGTCATCATGAACCAAATTTTTTTTGACCTTATGCTTAATGGTAAATTACATCCCTAAGATCAGAGCCTCATACTATGCCAGATTATTAGTGCACAAAAATTCAAGTCTATAATAAGTACTAAATTCTTTTCTAATAGAATTAATCAATATAATTCGTACACCAGAAATAGACTTACACCTTGTACCATCAAAAAATAATTTCCATATCCCAGGTATAACATGAGTATCTTTAGAGTCACATAACTTATAAGTTTCAAGAGTGTAAAATCCTAACTTAGAATTCACCATGTTGACCTTTTCATTTACAACATTGTACTCAGTGATCATATATTTCATCTTGGTCTCTCTTTCAATTAAAATATGATTTATAACTCCCTTCTATGGAAGACACATGTGTGAATAGTTAGTGGGCATGTAACCATTTAAATACCTTGTATAATCCCTATTGAGCAGCATCTCATAGGCATCAAGAATATCCACCACTTGGATGTCTATAAATTATTATATCCTTGGTTCAGCTACAAGCTGCATGTGAACATTCAATAATTCTCTAATTACCTTTACCCTAGATTTAACTAATTGAGTAAAAACCCTATCAAATTTAATTAGAGTCAAACCTAATTTCTCACAAATACCTGTAGGCATGATATTAATAGAACCACCTAAATCTAGCAAACAATTATGTAAATTCTTACCAAATATTTTAATTATAAGAAAGAAAGGTGGAATATCTTACTTGTTCTTATACATAACAACATTAGCATTTACAACCTTGGGTGACTTACAAGGCTCTTGGATAGAGATTTGAGTAATAAATCCCTTTGTTTAGTTATTAGAGTTAGCTCATGCATTGTGATGTTAGCCTTAATATTTTTCATATATTCAACTATATTATACCCACCCATAGTATAATTACTAGATAAATCAATGTTACACTTAAAAGTAATTCCTTTTGGAAGCTTAAGATTATTGTCAGTTGTAGGATTACGAGTGTCAAAGTTAGTTGGTGGATTTGAAGTGGTCAAAAGCTGATTATGCTCCCTATTCCTTAGAGGGTAAGTCTTCTTCAAATACTAATAAAAATCATGCAACTCTTTAGGAGTATCTTTAGGCTCATTTTTATCTTGGAAGGGGAATTCAAATGTCTCCACCATTAGGGTTGTGTTAGCAAACTTAGATGAATTTGAAGATCTATATGTACCTATAGAATTATCTCTATTAGGTCTACCTTTAGATGTACTTAACTCATCTTAAAATAATTCAAAAGCATTATATAATTAAATGGAGTCCAACTCACCATGATCTAAATTACTATGAACCCTATAATAATTAGTTCGAGCAATGTCACAAATATTAATCTTAGGATTTTTATTACTTTATGATGAATCATTATTGTTATTTATATTATCATTACCATTATGAAATTAGTTTCTAGGTCTGTTGAACCTTTGATAAGATTAATTTCTATTAGGGGTATCCCCAGTATTTCCTACTTGCTTTTACAAATGAATGAATTCAATGCTTATCTTTTGAACCATCTTGAGTATGGATTCATTATCATTCTTTAATGCTTATGAGTTGTGAACTTGATTAATATTACTAGTTTTTTGCATCAAAGATATTTGTTCCTATGGATGAAATCCACTTGTAGAATTATTATTCAAGAATCCTAGGTTTTAACCATGATGAGCATGGATTAAAGGCAATTAGTTCAATACTAGTGTTTAATTTAGGATAGGCACATTTTGATTAGCATTAGGAATGCCATTTAGTGTATGAAAATTAGGATTAACATTGGGAATGGCATATGCAATTTGATCTTGAGGCTAAACTTGATCATTTATTGTTACAACTTTAGTATAAGCCAAGACCAATGTGTTTATAACTCTAACAGACATTTTAATAAACACAAAATTCATGGAGTCCAAAGCATCTTGTAGATTTCCAAAGGCAAGGATTCATCAAGTCTATAAGGAGATATGGTTCTACTAGACATATTATTGAATCTAGGATTAAAGGCTTTAATTTATTCTCTTGAATGTCTCTTTACAGTGATGAATTGATGATAAATAATGTAAGGACTGATGATTTTACCAAATTTATTAATAAAAATCCTATTAAAATAATCACAACTAGTGATATAGCTCTTAGGAAGGTTGAGGAACCACTCATATGTATCATCTTTGAAAGTAAATAGAAATAATCTACATGATACCTCTTCATGAACTAAATTCAACAATATTAAAGTAGCTTTGAAGGATTTAATATGTTGTTCAGCTCTAATAACACCATTACAACTAAAAGATGGTAAATATTTCTCAATATTTTTGGGTAGGTCATGTACCTGACCAAGCAATTGATGGAAGATCCACCTAACCAAGCCATAACTTGATAAGGATTGAATATAGGAGCACCTTGAATGAGTGAATTAGGATAAGATTTAGAAACCCTTCACTTACCCTTATCTAATCTTGATTTCCTATGAACTTCTAATGAAAGGAGAGGCAATCTTGATTTAAACCTTAACCTAATCTTAATTCTTGGCAGCTCTAACTTGTAAACCTTAAGTCTTGTCCAAAATACAACTTAGAAACTTTATCTTAGTAAAGATGAATGATATTTATGTCAATTATTTCAAATAACAATCTAATTCTTACCTATGGGTATATCTAAAAATTTAATATTCCTAGGTTAGGAAAGCTTTGCACAAATTTATATAAATCTCTTCAAAGGACAACTATATTTTATTAAATAAGTTTAATGATATGTCTAAACTTGAGAATATTAATGATCTTTACAAGTATAAGTTCAAATAAACATAAATTTTTAAAGAATCAATCAATCTTTGAGAAAATTCACCATCACTAATTTAAAATGAGGAAGATTTACCAAACTTAAGCTACCTTTGCAAATATTTACCATGAATCTTCAAAGAATGACAATCTTCAGCTATATGATCCTAAAGATTGGTATCAAAACATAGATATAAATGATCTTCACATAATTAGGATAAGAATAACACGAATACATAAATAATTCACTGATATTTGAACAAAATTTACTAAAATTAGCAAATATATTACAAATTCACAAAGATTTAACTAAGGTCCTCTTAGCGCCAGTTTAACGCATTCCCTATTGATCCCTAAAAGTGTATCATAGGTGGTTTTGAGTGTTTAAGAAACACTACTCATTTTTGAATTTAGAGAATCCAATGCATGAGTTTCAAGTTGTGATATTATTGATATGTTTGGTGGAATAGTAGTAGAATAAATGAATCATTTCATAGAATTTATATATTTTGGTTGTTGGGAGCAACCGTGGCCTAATAGTTACCTTCATGAAAATGAAAATATGCTAAACTAAGTGAAGTGAATTATGATCATATTTGAATCTAAGACTGATCTAAAGTAGATATCCATAATGGAAACTAATTTAAAGTGAATTGATCAAAAAATAAGAAAAGGAAGGGTAAGGTAGAGAAGAAACACATTGATATTATTTATTTTCATTCGAGACATAATGACAAAGTGTAAATATAATCCAAATATGAACTTGAAACCAATTTACAATATGAAACAACTTAAGCTCAAATCACACCACACATCAATAAATCATCTAAGGGAAGTGAAATAATGCAAATAAGAACCATATTTGTCACATCCTGACTTTACCCTATGCCAAATAAAATTTTAATTATGGATTAGTATGGTTATTATCTATTTACCATTGCTTTGAATTAAGAATTTTGACATATACTAGTATGGGATAGTAGTATTTATGATTATTATACATTGCATAATAGATATATTTTTATTATTTTATAAATTGAGGATGTATAATTGCTAATTTTGCATCACTATTTTATGATGACTCAGACTAACTACCTATTTATTATGAGGTGGATGCAAGATAGGTCCTACCCTCAGAGCTTAATGAGGGAGGACATCATTGGAAAGGGTCAGCTAGATAGAGCAATTGGGGGAATACCGGTGGAGAATGCTAGTGACCTCACACACACAATAGATTTTAAATGATAGTGCATAATTGTGAATTATTGCTTGTGATTATCTTTGTGTGCATGGAATTAGTTTTAGTGTGGATTTGATTTATTTAGCCTAATTTAATTGGTACTTGAATTTAAATATGGAGAATAAATATATTAAGTACTAATATAAATAATTATTATGTGAATTATTATTTTTCAAATAAAAGGAAATTAATGACTTATCTTATCTTTTAAGTTAAATAATTATTTACTATTGTTTTTAAAATTTGCATGGAAAAAGTATTAATATAATTTAAGGTAAAATTTGAATTGTGAAAGAGATCTATTTGAAAAATTAAGAAAAAACATTTTATTATTATTTTAGTTAAAATTTGCATGTTATTAATAAAATGAAGATATATTTGATCATTGTGTCAACTTAATTTTATAAGGAGAAAACTTGAAAAAGATTGCATAGTGATTTAAAAAGCATGTTTTAAATTTAATGAAGATAAATTTAAAATTATTATATTGACATGCATGAGGCAAGATTCAAGGGAGAGATAACATGCAAAGGTGGGTTTAAAAATTAAAAAGATAAATTATTCTTAGAAATAAAGAAGAATGTGGGAGAATAAAGATAGGTAGAGACAAAACAAAAAATTTCCAGGTAGGTATTGTAATACTTTTCATGTGAAAATGGATCTTAAGTATGAAATTATTTTTACTTGGCTTGAAATTGATTGTTTGAACTTGTGTTTTAATTCATTAAAGATTGTGTATAAATATTGACAGTGTTTAACCCTGTATCACTCATGTTTTAATATAGATAGCCTGCATAAACTTGCATCCTAGATGTTAGACCAACAATGTATTATATATAAGCCAGATTATATTTTTTATTTTAACTATGGTTAGATTCCTTTTTCCCAGCATTTTCACTAGCATTCTAGTAACATATTATATTTAATATTGGTGGTGTTTTATTTTCTCATCTTCTCTTATATTTTGACTGGGGCAGAGTATGATGTCATTTTATCCTTATATTAGGTGGCATTGAAACTTTTAGAGGATTATTTTTTTTCTTTTAGAAACTTGTGTTTTACTTCCTTTATACTAGCATTGGAAGAAATTCCTATTTCCTAAGTTTTTGATTAAGTCTTTCATATACAACATGAAGCTTGTTTAGACTTGTGTGCACATAATTATAGCTACGTTAAAATTATTTGGTTAGTATGTAAAATAAATTGTTTGGTTGAATTATATTATATTCTTGTGCCTCACTTTTAATAGAGGCTATTTTGGGATTTTTGAACTCAACAGGGGATGGCATTCTAATTTTTGAACCTATATTATATTCTAGAAAGGACAACATGTTAAAGTATTACCTATATTTTTAAAATCGTAGGTCTATGTAGCATAGTATTGGATACGTAAAGTATTTATTTGCTTGGGTTTTTTATATAAGATACGTTTCCACCTATTTAGCCTATGGTATACTTGATAAAATTTTAGGTTGTTTCTAGGACCTGCACTTAAAACTATGCATTGTACTTTCAAAAGATTGTATCTTTTAATTTGAATATGTTTTATTTTATGTAGAATTATTCCTTATGTATATACTTTATTTGAATTAATGTAGTGTTGGTTAATTATAGGTTCTATTCTCTCCTTTGAGCTTATTCATGAGTTGAGCTTTCATATTATTCCCATGCAATGATCTTACTGTACCACATAAAAAGAGTCCTAGAAAACCATGTTTTGGGGACATAAGGAATAAAAAAATAAATCCATTATTGATTTCAACCTCTCCCTCATATTAATCATGCTATAGATAATTATTTAGTTTATTTTAGCAAGGTGAAACATGATCAAATAACTTTTTGAATTGCTTTAGGATACTTCACCTCTACTTTATAAAGCCTTGATAAAGAAGACACAATAAAATTAATTGGGTAATAATTTAGAGTTGAATTTCATTGATATAAAGATAATTGAATTTAGAATCTATTTATTTATTAGCAATGCTTTAATATTTAGCCTCATATTAGTCTTTAGTGACCTGTATTACATATGTACAACCAGCATGTTATTGTGTATACCTACATTTTATTTCTTTTAGAGGGTAGTATATTGTATATCAATCATTCAACATTTTCACTTACAATTTGGCTAAATTTGAATTTAAACCCCACCTATTTTTCCTTTGGTGTGCATTAAAATATGTAGGGTGTTGCATCCCATTTTGAATAGATAAAGTGTTATTCTAAATGACCAGTGAATTATTATTATGAAGAATCCTTCTATTAATTAACCATATTTCTTAAAAGAGACTGAGTTCCCTTTTATAATCAATGTTTTAAGTTATAATTTGCATATGTAAAGAGTAATTTAGAATATGTAATATTTAAAGTTTGATATATATATATATATATATATATATATATATATATATATGTTAGGTATGTGGAGCTAAAAGCTTCACCAAGGAGCATAGACAAACAAGTTCGGGTCTACACAGACACCGGCGTCGGTCAGGAGCGACCGACGTCGGTCAGTTGCAGTTCAGAGGTGCCGACGTCGGCAGTATGGTCGGCCGGCGACGGTCACAGGCGAACAGACAGGAACCGACGTCGGTTACCTGCGTGTCCAGAAAGCTATTTCCGAGGACAGAAGCGAGTGTTTGCATGATGAGTTTGAGTTGTAGACTCATGCTCGCGTCTCTATTGTTAGCAATGTTATTTTTAGAGCCCTTGTTGAAGAGGCTTAACTGTTTGTTGTAAGAGCATGCTCAAGTCTCCTATTTTCTATATGTAGGAGAGATCTTCTAAGCTATTGTAAGATGATGAAGTGTATGAGAGTGTAATTGAGTACGAAGTAGAACATTGTGAATGTTTGAAGGACTGTACTTTAGAGAGAACTCTTAAGGAATAGAGATCTAGTGAGAGATCTTGTGTGCATCTGAGAGAGGTGTGGAAGAACAAAGTTCTTCATTTGTATTCCTATTGTAAAGAGTTTTTAAATACAAGTTTTCAGGGTGTTTTCTTGTATATCTTGTTCTGTGCTATTTATCATTTCAGTTACTTATCTATCTGATTTATTTCCGCATTGATTGCTTTCATAAGTGTAATCCATTGTTGGTTGATCCCCAACAAGTGGTATCAGAGCTCAGGTTCACTAACAGGTGGTTCAGATCTGTGTAGTGTGTTCGGATTACAGGTTGCTCACAGGGATTTCTGTTTGAGTGGGAGAAGCAATGGCAGAGGAAAGTAAGTTGAGAATGGAAAAGTTTAATGGCAAGAACTATCAGCACTGGAGAATGCAGATAGAGGACTATCTGTATTAGAAGGATCTTTACTTACCGTTAGGTGGGATAGCAAAGAAGCCCAAGGACATGGAGGACGAAGAATGGGAAGTTCTTGACAGAAAGGCTCTTGGTTCTATAAGACTGAGTCTGGCCTCCACTGTGATATCCAATTTGTCACAGGCAAAAACTACGGTAGAGTTAATGACCACGTTAGCTAATTTGTATGAAAAACCCTCCGCTTCAAACAAGGTATATTTGATGAAGCAGTTATTTAATTTGCATATGCAAGAAGGTGGATCTGTTTCTAATCACCTGAATGATTTCCATGGTATTGTTAATCAGTTAAGTTCTGTTAATATTTCATTTGAAGATGAAATAAAGGCTCTTTTAATTTTATGTTCTTTGCCTGAAAGCTGGCATGGCTTGGTAATGGCAGTTTCTAATACTGCTTCTGCTTCGAATATTTTAAAAGTAGAGGATGTGGTTAGTGTTATTTTGAATGAGGAAATACGCAGGAAAAGCACAGAAGAGACTTCTGGGACATCCGGGAACGCTTTAAATTTCGAGAGCAGAGGAAGGCAAAAAGAAAGGAGCAAGAGGAGATCAAGATCTAAGTCTAAGGGAAGAGGCAGATCCAAATCCAGGAATGGCAGAAGGCCACAATGCTGGAACTGTGGAAAGTTGGGGCACATAAGCAGAGATTGCTGGTCAAAGCCTAAGGAGGACAATCAGCACGAAGGAAAGGAAGAGACAAAGGTTGCAGGTATTGCACAGGATGCTCTTATTTTCTCTTTGCATAATAACATAGAATCTTGGGTATTAGATTCTGGTGCGTCTTTCCATGCTACCCCTAACAGAGAATATTTCAGTGACTATGTCCATGGAGATTTTGGAATAGTATACTTAGGGGATGATGAGCCTTGTAAGATAATTGGCAAAGGTAAAGTGCAGCTAAAGATGCAGAATGGCAACACATGGGTGTTGAGGGATGTGATGCATGTTCCTAGTTTGAAGAGAAATCTAATTTCTGCAGGTAAGCTTGGTGATGAGGGTTGTACAGTAACTCTCACAGCAGATTCTTGGAAAGTGACCAAGGGTGCACTTGTTATGGCCAGAGGTAAGAGAGAAGGTACTCTCTATTTGTGTAATTGTATTACTAACAAATCTCCTTCAGTTTTATCTACTTCAGATGTGGATGCTAAATTGTGGCACTCAAGGCTTGGCCACATGAGTGAGAAGGGGATGTCTATCCTTAAGTCTAAAGGTATGCTTTCAGATTTGAAAAGTATGGATCTAGAATTTTGTGAGCATTGTGTGTTTGGAAAACAGAAAAGGGTTAGTTTTCTAAAGACTGGGTCTACTAAGAAAAGGCAAAAGTTGCAGCTTGTTCACACAGACGTGTGGGGACCGGCTCATGTAGCCTCTATTGGCGGATCACAGTACTATGTTACATTCATAGATGACGCCACAAGAAAGGTATGGATCTACTGTATTAAAAAGAAATCTGATGTTTTTGAGACCTTTAAGATATGGAAAGCCATGGTTGAGAATGAAACAGGCAAAAGATTAAAGTGCTTGAGATCCGATAATGGTGGTGAGTTCTGCAGTCTTAAGTTCAAATTGTATTGTTACATAAATGGAATCCGTAGGCAAAGGATGGTTCCAAGGACACCTCAGCAGAATGGTATTGCTGAAAGGATGAACAGGACTATTATGGAGCGTGTAAGATGTATGAGATTGCATGCCGGGTTGCCCTTAGAGTTTTGGGCAGAAGCAGTTGACACCGCAGTGTACCTGATCAATAGAGGACCCTCTACAGCTCTGGATGGTGGAATTCCAGAAGAGGCATGGACAGGTAAAAAGGTTGATCTTTCATATCTCAAAGTTTTTGGTTGTGAAGCCTTTGTGCACATAGATAAGGAAAATAGAAAGAAGCTAGATGCTAAGTCTATGAGGTGCACGTTTATAGGCTATGGCTCAGATGATTTTGGTTTCAAATTTTGGAATCTAGGAACTAACAAGGTAATCAGGAGCCGTGATGTTGTTTTCAATGAAAGGGTGATGTACAGTGATCAGACAAGGAAGCTAGATCAAGTTGGGCAGAGCAATAATGAGTTGGATGAAGTTATGGTCCAAAATGAGCTCGCGGGAAAAAGAAATAATCACTTACAGGAAAACACAGAGACCGACGTCGGCAGGTTTGGCACCGGCGTCGGCAATACAGAAACCGATGTCGGTCATACAGAGACCAACGTCGGCAGACCAGGCACCGGCGTCGGCCAGGAGGAACCGGCGTCGGCCAGTAACAGGTCTACAGGTGGCCGAGGTCGGTCACTGTCAGAAAATTTGGATGGACAGATTGTTGAAAACGAGTCCAAGACACCAATCAGGAGGTCTGAAAGAGTAAGTAAGCCTCCAATTAGATACTCTCCTTCTTTATATTATTTATTGCTAACCGATGGTGGAGAACCAGAAAGTTTTGAAGAAGCTTTACAGGTGGAGTCCAGGAGTAAGTGGGAGCATGGCATGATTGAGGAGATGGAGTCCTTAAGAGAGAACCAAACATGGGATTTGGTTGAATTGCCAGCTGGTAAGAGAACACTGAAGAACAGGTGGACTTACAGGTTGAAGGAAGGTGAGGATGGTCAGATGAGATACAAGGCCAGATTGGTTGTAAAAGGGTTTGCACAAAAGCCAGGTATTGACTTTGGCAAAATTTTTTCTCCAGTTGTTAATATGACTTCTATAAGGGTTGTACTATCTTTGGTTGCTTTTGAGGATTTGCATCTCGAGCAGCTAGATGTTAAAACAGCATTTCTTCATGGAGATTTAGATGAGGAAATTTACATGGAACAGCCAGAAGGTTTCGAGGTCAAGGGTAAGGAGAAACTAGTGTGCAGGTTAAAGAAAAGCTTGTATGGCCTTAAGCAAGCTCCAAGGCAATGGTACTTGAAATTTGACAGGTTTATGACTGAGCATGGTTTCAGTAGGTGTCAATCAGACCATTGTGTATACTTTAAGAGATTTGATAACACTAGATACATTATTCTATTGTTGTATGTAGATGACATGCTGGTTGCAGGGTCTCACATGCAGGACATCTCAGAGCTTAAGGAGAAGTTAGCTCAAACGTTTGCCATGAAGGATTTGGGAGCAGCTAAGAAAATCCTTGGCATGAGCATCAAGAGAGATAGAGAAAATCACAGGTTGATATTGTCTCAAGAAGATTATGTGGACAAGGTGTTGAAATGGTTCAACATGCAGGATGCGAAACCGGTAAGCACACCTTTGGCAGGACATTTCAAGTTAAGTAAAGAACAATGTCCCAATTCACATGATGAGGTAGAGTACATGAACAAGGTTCCATATTCTTCCGCGGTAGGAAGTTTGATGTATGCAATGGTGTGTACTAGACCAGATATTGCCCAAGCAGTGGGAGTAGTAAGCAGGTATATGGCCAATCCAGGAAAGGAACATTGGAAAGCAGTACAATGGATCCTTAGATATCTGAGAGGAACCAGCAGTAGACACTTATGCTATGGAGGTTCAGATACATCTCTAGATGGCTATGTAGATTCAGATATGGCAGGGGATTTGGATGGCAGAAGGAGCACCACAGGTTATGTTTTTACTGTAGGTGGGACGGCAGTTAGTTGGATTTCTAAGTTGCAGAAGGTTGTAGCCTTATCAACTACAGAAGCAGAATACATTGCAGCTACAGAAGCTAGCAAGGAAATGATATGGATGACACGGTTCATGGAAGAGCTTGGAAGGGAGCATGGGAGTTGCAGATTGCATAGTGACAGTCAAAGCGCAATCCATTTGGCTAAGAACTCAGCTTTCCATTCTAGAACCAAACACATACAGCTAAGGTACCACTTCATACGGCAGGTATTGGAAGATGGTGAGTTGAAGCTGGAGAAGATCCATACAGACGTGAATCCTGCTGATATGCTAACAAAGCCGGTTACTAAGGAGAAGTTGAATCTTCATTCAACTTCTGTTGGTCTTCACGATTGAGTTGAAGATGGAGGAGCTAGAAGATCTTGCTGTACAGGTATTGGTGCAGCTGGTTTATCTCCAAGTGGGAGATTGTTAGGTATGTGGAGCTAAAAGCTTCACCAAGGAGCATAGACAAACAAGTTTGGGTCTACACAGACACCGGCGTCGGTCAGGAGCGACCGACATCGGTCAGTTGCAGTTCAGAGGCACCGACGTCGGCAGTATGGTCGGCCAGCGACGGTCACAGGCGAACAGACAGGAACCGACGTCGGTTACCTGCGTGTCCAGAAAGCTATTTCCGAGGACAGAAGCGAGTGTTTGCATGATGAGTTTGAGTTGTAGACTCATGCTCGCGTCTCTATTGTTAGCAATGTTATTTTTAGAGCCCTTGTTGAAGAGGCTTAACTATTTGTTGTAAGAGCATGCTCAAGTCTCCTATTTTCTATATGTAGGAGAGATCTTCTAAGCTATTGTAAGATGATGAAGTGTATGAGAGTGTAATTGAGTACGAAGTAGAACATTGTGAATGTTTGAAGGACTGTACTTTAGAGAGAACTCTTAAGGAATAGAGATCTAGTGAGAGATCTTGTGTGCATCTGAGAGAGGTGTGGAAGAACAAAGTTCTTCATTTGTATTCCTATTGTAAAGAGTTTTTAAATACAAGTTTTCAGGGTGTTTTCTTGTATATCTTGTTCTGTGCTATTTATCATTTCAGTTACTTATCTATCTGATTTATTTCCGCATTGATTGCTTTCATAAGTGTAATCCATTGTTGGTTGATCCCCAACAATATATATATCATGTTGCTAATTTTTATGAAATGTTGAGATATGTATTGCAATAATGTGTTAATAACTAAAGTAGATGAGTTTAAAGTATGAAAAGCTGAAATCATTTTAAAAAAAATTGGATCCTTTAATTGGAGTTGCCAAGTCATTAATGCTAAGGACTATATTAAAAGTGTTAAGTATTATTCAAAAAATTATTTTTAATTTTGAGACCATAATTTATTCTGGATAAAAGGAATATGTGTCATCCTTAATACAAGATCAAATATTGAATATAACTTTACTATTGCCTCAAAATTTCCATATTGTCATTTGAGTGAGAAGAGTATTTTAATGATCATTATTATCATGGGTTCCGTATGAGAACTAAGAATGGTTTTTTCTAGTATTATTACATTAACCTAAAGAAATAAAAATCATATTGTTGAGGTAGTATGGGGAAATCAGATTATAATATTTTTAAATTTGATTAAACATACTTTTGGAACATAGTTTGAGTTTTAAGTTAACCTAATTCATGGACATATCCATGTTTAACCAATTATATTAGGAATTTAGGAAATTTTTTGATTTGTCTAGGTGGTATATTTTTGAGACATTCTCAAATGGTTTTAGAAGTGAATAAGATAACACCAGGTGAAGAAAGTCATTGGTCGAAAACCAAATGACTATTGAAAACTTTGAATTCCATTTTTTGAATTGTTAGAATGTACTTTCAAATAAACTAAATAATATAGAGGTATTATTATATAAAATTATGTACACCTAGACTTGGGTATTATTACATTAGATGATGTGCCTATATCTAAAATAATAGTTTGATAAAATTGAAAATGAGAAACTTCAACCAATTGAATATTGTCCTTAAATTATGAGGTGTGGTTACTTTGATATTATTGTAGTAGTAGTTTTATATATATATATATATATATATATATATATATATATATCATGTTGCTAATTTTTATGAAATGTTGAGATATGTATTGCAATAATGTGTTAATAACTAAAGTAGATGAGTTTAAAGTATGAAAAGCTGAAATCATTTTTAAAAAAATTGGATCCTTTTATTGGAGTTGCCAAGTCATTAATGCTAAGGACTATATTAAAAGTGTTAAGTATTATTCAAAAAATTATTTTTAATTTTGAGACCATATTTTATTCTGGATAAAAGGAATATGTGTCATCCTTAATACAAGATCAAATATTGAATATAACTTTACTATTGCCTCAAAATTTCCATATTGTCATTTGAGTGAGAAGAGTATTTTAATGATCATTATTATCATGGGTTCCGTATGAGAACTAAGAATGGTTTTTTCTAGTATTATTACATTAACCTAAAGAAATAAAAATCATCTTGTTGAGGTAGTATGGGGAAATGAGATTATAAGATTTTTAAATTTGATTAAACATACTTTTGGAACATAGTTTGAGTTTTAAGTTAACCTAATTCATGGACATATCCATGTTTAACCAATTATATTAGGAATTTAGGAAATTTTTTGATTTGTCTAGGTGGTATATTTTTGAGACATTCTCAAATGGTTGTAGAAGTGAATAAGATAACACCAGGTGAAGAAAGTCATTGGTCAAAAACCAAATGACTATTGAAAACTTTGAATTCCATTTTTTGAATTGTTAGAATGTACTTTCAAATAAACTAAATAATATAGAGGTATTATTATATAAAATTATGTACACCTAGACTTGGGTATTCTTACATTAGATGATGTGCCTATATCTAAAATAATAGTTTGATAAAATTGAAAATGAGAAACTTCAACCAATTGAATATTGTCCTTAAATTATGAGGTGTGGTTACTTTGATATTATTGTAGTAGTAGTTTTATATATATATATATATATATATATATATATATATATATATATATATATATATATATATATATATATATATATCATGTTGCTAATTTTTATGAAATGTTGAGATATGTATTGCAATAATGTGTTAATAACTAAAGTAGATGAGTTTAAATTATGAAAAGCTGAAATCATTTTAAAAAAAATTGGATCCTTTAATTGGAGTTGCCAAGTCATTAATGCTAAGGACTATATTAAAAGTGTCAAGTATTATTCAAAAAATTATTTTTAATTTTGAGACCATATTTTATTCTGGATAAAAGGAATATGTGTCATCCTTAATACAAGATCAAATATTGAATATAATTTTACTATTGCCTCAAAATTTCCATATTGTCATTTGAGTGAGAAGAGTATCTTAATGATCATTATTATCATGGGTTTCGTATGAGAACTAAGAATGGTTTTTCCTAGTATTATTACATTAACCTAAAGAAATTAAAATCATCTTGTTGAGGTAATATGGGGAAATGAGATTATAAGATTTTTAAATTTGATTAAACATACTTTTGGAACATAGTTTGAGTTTTAAGTTAACCTAATTCATGGACATATCCATGTTTAACCAATTATATTAGGAATTTAGGAAATTTTTTGATTTGTCTAGGTGGTATATTTTTGAGACATTCTCAAATGGTTGTAGAAGTGAATAAGATAACACCAGGTGAAGAAAGTCATTGGTCGAAAACCAAATGACTATTGAAAACTTTGAATTCCATTTTTTGAATTGTTAGAATGTACTTTCAAATAAACTAAATAATATAGAGGTATTATTATATAAAATTATGTACACCTAGACTTGGGTATTCTTACATTAGATGATGTGCCTATATCTAAAATAATAGTTTGATAAAATTGAAAATGAGAAACTTCAACCAATTGAATATTGTCCTTAAATTATGAGGTGTGGTTACTTTGATATTATTGTAGTAGTAGTTTTATATATATATATATATATCATGTTGCTAATTTTTATGAAATGTTGAGATATGTATTGCAATAATGTGTTAATAACTAAACTAGATGAGTTTAAAGTATGAAAAGCTGAAATCATTTTTAAAAAAATTGGATCCTTTAATTGGAGTTGCCAAGTCATTAATGCTAAGGACTATATTAAAAGTGTTAAGTATTATTCAAAAAATTATTTTTAATTTTGAGACCATATTTTATTCTGGATAAAAGGAATATGTGTCATCCTTAATACAAGATCAAATATTGAATATAACTTTACTATTGCCTCAAAATTTCCATATTGTCATTTGAGTGAGAAGAGTATTTTAATGATCATTATTATCATGGGTTCCGTATGAGAACTAAGAATTGTTTTTTCTAGTATTATTACATTAACCTAAAGAAATAAAAATCCTCTTGTTGGGGTAGTATGGGGAAATGAGATTATAAGATTTTTAAATTTGATTAAACATACTTTTGGAACATAGTTTGAGTTTTAAGTTAACCTAATTCATGGACATATCCATGTTTAACCAATTATATTAGGAATTTAGGAAATTTTTTGATTTGTCTAGGTGGTATATTTTTGAGACATTCTCAAATGGTTGTAGAAGTGAATAAGATAACACCAGGTGAAGAAAGTCATTGGTCGAAAACCAAATGACTATTGAAAACTTTGAATTCCATTTTTTGAATTGTTAGAATGTAATTTCAAATAAACTAAATAATATAGAGGTATTATTATATAAAATTATGTACACCTAGACTTGGGTATTCTTACATTAGATGATGTGCCTATATCTAAAATAATAGTTTGATAAAATTGAAAATGAGAAACTTCAACCAATTGAATATTGTCCTTAAATTATGAGGTGTGGTTACTTTGATATTATTGTAGTAGTAGTAACATATAGTTTATTGTGTGTTTTATCCAGATGGTACAAAATGTATTTTACCCACACCTAAATATATAAATATGTATTGGCTTTTACTTGAATAATATGTATTATAGCATTTGGTAGGATATCAGTTGGGTGTGAATATAATTGTGTTACTACAGTGAATGTTAACATAGAATTATATACATTGTATGAATTATTTGTTATAGTTATGCTTTCTTGAATATGATCCTATGATTCTATGTATCTATGATTACTTTGTATCGCTATTTATGGATAAACTAGTGATTATACCTTAAAACCCTATCCTATGACAAATGGGTTGTCATGGGGATTGTTGGTTTAGATCTTATTGAAGTAATTTTGAATCTATAGTCTATTATGAATGTGAAACATACTTAGGTGGTATGAACTATAGGCATTAATTCCTACTGGAGTTAAATATTAATGAAAGATTCATTCATTCATAGATGATTATGTGTGTATCGTGCTTTCTCCTTATTTAGTTTATGATGTGATATTATTTCGTGGATACTATAATCTATTATTTGAGTTATATACAATGACATATATTGATGATAATAATAGGTAGTGAGATGGGTGACACTAGCATAGGTAGTACCACCAATAATAATCTGATCAAGTGGTTTGTTATGAAATTGAGTGATCTAAAATAATCATATAAAAACTTTAATCAAAGTAATGTTATATACATTTTATTTCATATGATTTATTTTCATGTTATGTGATATCATCTTATAAAATATTTTTTTATGGTACACTGCATGTTTTTAAAAATCTTACATCACATGGGGTACTTAATATCTCACTAGGTTCTCACACCATTCCATTTACCTATCCGTGAAGTGAGGGCCATTTATTGATAGGATATTGTGCATGGATTTATTGGTCTATGGTTGGTGTGTTAAAGTATTTAGATTATGCTCTCCCTCTTCCACTGTAGTACTACTTGGAGATGACACTTGAGATTATCAATGATACTTGAGTTGTATTGACTCAATCTTTAGAGGTCTTGGTATCTATCATTATATTAGGCCATATGCCTGAAGTAATGTAAATGTATTATGTAATCGTATATTTTAACAATGGATGTTTTATTGTGAGTCCATCCATAATTGTGTCATGTGTATCTACTTTTCTATGGAGTTTTATAAGATTTATATTGTATGTAGTATTTGAATTTGAATTTATATTATTCTTAGTTATGGTTTTGTTATTTTATATTTTTTATTCTATGGATTGGATGTTAATTATTTAATAGAAAAAAAATTTAACTTGAGGATTTGCCACATTCGGTATCAAAGATGTGGCTCAAACTATAGGACCTAATGAGTCCATTAGAATTTTCATATCCTCCTACTTATCAAAAAGGAGAATTGGGAATATATGTATGGTACATTGAGTGTGTACCTTAGAGAATTTTTACCCCCATAAGAATTGCTAAAAGGTTGGTTTACTGAGTGTCTCATTGGTGATGGTTGTGTACAGTGTTGGTTAGGAGAATGCATAGCTTAGTTCATGAGTTGTGAACAAGATTTTCCTAAAATATTTTTTGATCTTTAGATTGAAAAACTTGAGTGTGATTTTATTTTTCTTAAATCACCTTTACTATTTGTGTTTTGTGTTTTATGAGTGTCTTAAAAGAATGGAGTGATCCTCACTTAAGTATTTATGCATTATTTTTGTGTCTTACATACATAGATCTTAGGAGTGGAAATCCTATAATACCATTCTAGAGTGTCACCACCAAGTGTAGTGGAAATTTTCTTGTAGTTGAGTGTGGACATATTGATTGTGTATTCTTTTATGTTAGGAGTTTGTTATGTGGATTAGTATCCTTATATAGACTTGTGAAGAGGAGTCATCTGTCTTAGTTGGATTAGATGTGAGTTGTTATGCTTTCACTCTCTTCTTACAACATTTTAAGCTATCAAGAAGATTCATATTTTTAGATGATTGATTTAGTGTTTCCTTTAGTGGAAAAAAATATTTCTAAATTATTTCTTGATCTTATTCCCTTGAGTTTATGGGATAGTGTTTCTTCTTCTTGTTGATGCATCCTTGTGGTTCATATTTTATTGCTAGTTGTAGAATTAGTTTATGATACTACACTTACAATATGGCAAGAGATAGTGATTTGGAAACTTGGATTGTGATGTTCCTTCTACGATGTGAGGGTATGTAGGAAGTTTTGATTTATAAAATGCTAGTTCTCTACTTTTTAATTATGGAATTTTAGAGTCATCATTTTATCTAATTTATAGACTTGATCATGAGGAGTGGATAACAATGAATATAAAATATAGTTGATTATATTTATTGCATTATTAAATACCTTTATTAGATTGATATTATTCTAAAGAGTACTATGTGTACCTTTTTGTCAAGAGCAAGTAAGGTATAAGATGTGTAGAACATATTGGTAAGCCTAAGGATTGATAAAAAAAAATTATTGTTGTATAAGAAAGGAGATATTATCTTATTTATAATGTATTAAGGATGGCATAATCCTTAGACTTTGTATGTTATATTAGTTATGGTATTATTTATTTTTACTATGAATATAACATTATAGATTAAGTTGTAGGATATGATACTAGTTATGATTGATTAGTAACAACTTAATACATTCTTAGGATGATTGTATGATTTCTCTTATGTGTATGTTAATACATATGAAATATTTTAGCATACAGTATTGATTTTTATGATCTATTAGAATATATTTTTCAACCTTGTGCACCTTTTGAAGATTTTTTGGTCATGGAAACCAAAGGGATGATTGGTGAAATAGGAAAGTGAATTATAAGCAATAATAAGGTATCCTACTTAACTTCACATTGAATCAATTGATACTGAGTTGGATCCAACAGATGGAATTGTCAAATCCAAGACTTGACATGTATAACTAGCCAAATTAACTCATATGACCATTTGTTTTGACTATTTTGATGAACTCATATGTTGTTGAGCTAGAAATAAAACTTTGACTGAATTATTTATTAGACATTCTTATGGTTTTAAACCCTAGGGTGGTCATGATAGAACTAATCAACATAAAGTGACTTTCATAAAAACTTGTTTGTAGATCAGGAGATCTAGTATAAGTTCTTTAGGTAAATTTTACATTTAATTACATGATATGATAATTGGTACTCTATTTTTTTAATGTTGTTAGACTCTATTTATTAATCAAAACTTTTGTTTGAATAAGATTCATGGGAGTAATGACCAGTTTTAAGGGGGAGGATGTCACATTCTAACTTTACCCTATGTCAAATAAACCTTTAATCATGGATTATTATGGTCAATATTTGATTACCATTGATTTGATTTGATTATTTTGACATATACTTATATGGGATAATAGTATTTTTGATTAGTGTATATATATATATATATATATATATATAGTTTGATTGTCATGTACGTTGAGTATGTATAATTGTTAATTTTACATCATTACTTTATGATGACTCAGAGTAACTACCTATTTATTGCAAGGTGGATGCAAGATAGGCCCTACCCTCAGATCTTGACAAGGGAGAGAATCATCAGAGAGGGTTGGCTAGATGGAGTGATTGTGGGAAATACCAATGGAAAATACTAGTGACCTTACACACATAATAGATATTAAATGATAGACATAAATGATAGTATGTAATTATGAATTATTGATTTTGATTATCTTTTTGTGTGTGGAATTAGTTTTAGTGTGCATTTAATTTTTTTAGCCTAATTTACTTGGTTTTTGAATTTAAATTTAGAAAATAAATATATTAAGTACTAATATAAATAATTATTATGGGAATAATTATTTTTCAAATAAAATTAAATCAATGGCTTATCTTATATTTTAAGTTAAATAATTATTTACTATTATTTTGAAAATCTGCATGGAAAAGTGTTAATGAAATTTAAGGTAAAATTTGAATTATGCAAGAGATTTATTTGAAAATTTAAGAAAAAGGATTTTATTATTATTTTAGTTAAAATTTTCATGTTCATATTAAAATTAAGATATATTTGATCATTGTGTCAATTGAATTTTATAAGCAAAAAACTTGAAAAAGATAACATAGTGATTTAAAATGCATGTTTTAAATTTAATGAAGATAAATTTAGAGTTATTATATTGAGATTCATGAGGCAAGACAAGGGAGAGCTAACATGCAAAGGTGGGCATAAAAATTAAAAAGATAAATTAGTCTTATAAATAAAGAAGAATGTGGGAGAATAAAGACAAGCAAAGACAAAAAGAGAAAGAAGGAAAATATGGAAGGAAAAAAAAGGAAGGAAAAATCTTCAAAAATTATTCCATGTAGGTATTTCAATACTTTTCATGTGTAAATTGATCTTAAGTTTGAACTTAGTTTTACTTGGCTTGAAATTGATTGTTTGAACCTGTGTTTTAATTCATTAAAGATTGTAGATAAATATTGAAAATGTTTAACCCTATATAACTAGCATTTTAATATAAATAGCCTGCATAAACATGCATCCTAGATGTTAGACCAGCGATGTATTCTATAAATGCTATATTTTATTTCTTATTTTGATTATGGTTAGATTCCTTTTTCCCTACATTTTAACCAATGTTCTAGCAACATCTTATATTTAATATTGGTGGCATTTTATTTTATCATCTTCTCTTATATTATGGCTGGGGCAGATTATGATATCATTTTATCCTTATATTAGGCTACAGATACTTTTAGAGGCTTATATTTTTTATTTTAGAAACCTATGCTTTACTTAATTTTTTCTAGTGTTGGAATAAATTCCTATTTGCTGTGTTTTTGACTAAGACTTTCATATACAACATGAAACTTGTTTAGACCTACATGCACATAATTATAGTTGCATTGGAGTTGTTTAGTCAGCATGTAAAATCAATTGATTGGTTATGTTATATTATAGTCTTTCACCTCACTTTTAATAGAATCTATTTTGGGATTTTTGAACTCAGTAGGGGATGGGATTTTGTTTTTTGAACTTGTATTATATTCTAGAAAGGACATGTTAAAGTATTGCCTATATTTTTAAAATCCTAGATCTATGTAACATTGTATAGGATACGTAAAGTATTTATTTGCATGTGTTGTTTATATAAGCTAAGTTTCCACCTATTTATCCTATGGTATACTTGATAAAGTTTTGGGTTGTATTTGAGACCTGCACTTAAAACCATTCATTACAATTTTGGAATATTGTATCTTTTAATTTGAATGTGTTTTATTTTATTTAGCATTCTTCCTTTTGTATAGATTGTGGTTGAATGAATGTAGTGTTGAGTTTTTATAGGGTATGTTCTCCCCTCAGATCTTATTCATGAGTTGAGATTTATATTATTCTGATGTAATGATCTTACTATACTGCATAAAAAGAGTCACAAAAAACCATGTTATTGGGACATAAGGAATAATAAAATAAAGGAATTATTGATTTAAACCTCTCCCTCATCTTAATAATGCTATAAAAAATTATTTTCTTTATTTTGTAAAGCTAAAACATGATCAAATAACTTGTTAAATTGCTTTGGAAAACTTCTTCACTACTTTATAAATCCTTGATACAGAAGACACAATAAAATTGATTGGGTAATAAATTAGAGTTGGGTTTCATTAAAATAATGAGATTTGCACTTAGTATCTAATTATTTATTATCAATGCTTTAATATGTATCCTCTTTTTAGTCTTAAGTGACTTGTATTACATATGTACAATAGCCAACATGTTATTATGTATACATGTGGTTTGTTTCTTTTAGAGGGTAGTGTATTGCATATCAACCATTCATTATCTTCACTTACAATTTCTATTTTTCCTTTGGTATGCATTAAAATATATAGGGTGATGCATCATATTTTTAATAGATAGCATGTTATTATAAATGACCAATGAATTATTATTATTATTATTATTATTATTATTATTATTATTATTATTATTATTATTAGGCAACCTTCTATTAGTTTGCCATATTCTCTTAAAAGAAACCAAGTTCCATTTTATAATCAATGTTTGAAGTTATAATCTATATATGTAAATAGTAATGCAAAAAAAATAATAGATAAAGTTGGATATATATTACATTGTTGATTTTTATGAAATGTTGAGATATGTATTGCATTAATGTGTTAATAACTAAAGTAGGAGTCTAAAGTATGAAAAGTTGAAATCATTTTAGGAAAACTACAGTCCTTTAATTGGAGTTACCAAGTTATTAATGCTAAGCACTATATTAAAAGCATTAAGTATCATTAAAAAAACCATTGTTACTTTTGAGACCATATTTTATTCTAGAGAAAAGGAATATGTCTCATCATTAATGCAAGATTTAATGTTGGATGGAACTTTATTGTTGCCTTGAAATTTCTATATTACAGTTTGAGCAAGAAGAGTATTTTAATGATCATGATTATCATGGGATCCATATGAGAACTAATAATGGTTATTTTCTAGTATTATTACATTAATTCAAATAATTAAAAATCATCTTGTTGAGATAGTATGGGAAAATGAGATTATAAGATTGGTAAATTTGATTAAATGTACTTTTGGAACATAGTTTGAAATTTAATTTAACCTAATTCATGGACATATCCATGTTTAGCCAATTATGTTGGGATTTTAAGAAAGTTTTTGATTATATTAGGTGGTATATTTTTGAGACATGATCAGATGAATTTAGAATTGAATAAGATAACATTAGGTGAAGAAAGTCATTGGTCAAAAACCAAATGACTATTGAAAACTTTGTATTCCATTTTTTGAATTGTTAGAATGTACTTCTAAAGTAACTAAAGAATATAGGGGTATTATTATAAAAAATTATGTACACCTGGACTTAGGTATTCTTACATTAGATACTATTCCTATATCTAAAATAATAGTTTGATAAAATTGAAAATGAGAAACTTCAACCAATTGAATATTGTCCTTAAATTATGATGTGTGGTTACTTTGATCTTATTTTAGTAGTAGTAACCTATAGTTTATTGTGTGTTTTACCCAGACGGTACATATTGTATTTGACCCACACCTAAATATATAAATATTTATTGGTTGTTACTTGAATAATATGTGTTGTAGCATTTGGTAGGATATCATTTAGGTGTGCATACAATATTTTTAGTAAAATAGATGTTAATATAGAATTTTATGCATTATATGTTTTTTTTTGTTATAATTATGCTCTCTTGAATATGAGCCTATGTTTCTATGTATATATGGCTACTTTATATGAATGTTTTTGGATAAACTAGAGATTGTACCTTAGAACCCTAGCCTATTGCAAATGGGTTGTCATGGAGATTGATGGTATGGATCTTATTGAAGTAATTTTGAATCTACATTTTATTATAATTGTGAAACATACTCAAGTAGTATGAATTGTAGGAATTAATTCTTGCTTGAGTTAAATATTAATAAAAAAAAATTAGGCATAGATGATTATGTGTATATCATACTTTCTCCTTATTTAGTTTGTGATGTGATATTACTACATAGAGGATTTAATCTATATGATTCTTTGAGTTACATATTATGACATATATTGTTGATATTAATGGGTAGTGAGATAGGTTCCACTAGCCTAGGTAATACCACCAATAGATAATCTAATCAAGTGGTGTGTTATGAAATTAACTAATATAAAATAATAATATGAAAACATTATCTTTCATATGTCTAATTTTCCTAATGCGCAATATCATGTTATAATATATTTCTTAATGGTACACTACATGTTTTTAAAAATCTTACAACACATGGGGTACTAGCATGTCTCATTAGATTCTCAGACCATTACATCTACCTATCCATAAAGGGAGGGAAATTTACTAATATGAAATTGTTTGGGGGATCATTGGTTTGTGGTTAGTGTGGTAAAGTGCTCAGATGATTATCTCCCTCCTCCACTATAGTACTACCTAGAGATGACACTTGAGATTATCAGCAATACTTGAGTTGGTTTGACTCAAGATCCAAAGATCTTGGTATCTATCATTATAATAGGCCATATGCCTAATTATGTACTTGTAAATTTGAATAATGGATGTTGTATTATGATTACAATCATAGCTATGTCCTATAGTATCTACTTTTTTATGGAGTTGTATAAGATTTATATTGTTTGTAATATTTGAATTTGAAGTGCTATTATTCTTAGTTATGGTTTAGTTATGTTGTATTGTTTTATTATATGGATTGGATGTTAATTATTTAATAGAAAAAAGAATTACATTTTCTTAAGTACAACTTGAAGGGTTGTCACAAGATTCATTCTAAAAATTTAATCCTACAAGCAAATAACATTAGCACATCTACAAGAGAAACATAGAAAATAAAATGAACTTTAGAAATTTCAATCAATCTAGTGTTAACACAAAATAACTACTCTATATTTGAAAAGTACACATCTAGAATTAATAAGAACCATTCAAATATTAAATTTAAACTAGACAAGTGAGAGATTATCCATAATAAAAAATCATATAAATATTTGAAAAATTCTTTTAGAATTCTCTACTTGCATTAATTGCTCCAAATATATCACCAATTATTTATTTCTCAAAAACTACCTCCTTTCTACAATTGACAATACCCCTTTTATAGAATGCTATAGAGGTATGTTATTCAGTTATGTCAAATTACAAATATACAAATTTTAAGGATAGCTATCATTTCTACAATGTTATAGAATTATGAAATTTCATAAATGGACTAACCTACAAGCAATATGCTTTACAAAGTTTTGAATGAATTTATAAAATAATATTCCTTTTCAAAATACATACATGTTCAGTTATAAAAATAATATGCTTTAATCAATAAATTCAACTTTAAGGCCTTCCTACTACTATAGTCCCATATTTTTTCTTAAGGATATTTATTTTCCTTTCATTTTGATCATTAATTATCTTTGTATTGATGATAGGTTCTATGAATATTTCATCTTCTTGATCTGCTAAGCCTCTAAGATCTTTGTTATCTCTCTAAAGCTTCCTTGATGCTCCTGGATTCACTAATCTTTTCCTATGTAGTCATAATAATGTCCATGATCCTAATATTGTATGCTTCGATCTTTCCTTATCTCTTGTTTTTTACTTCTTGCATGACTTGAATAGTCCTAAGATTGAATTCTTCATTAGTAATTAGACCCATAGGGCTGAGTGAAGTTGGGCCAATGATCATTCTCCCAAGTATATGCTCTATCCTACTTTCCAACTATTTTCCATCCTTAAAAAGATTTTATAGGCTCTTGGACCACTTTTTCAATCTATTTATTTTATCTACTAATAATCCCATGGTTGTATTTATATGAGCCAAGTTGATTCTTGTGAAATTAGGAATTTGATCCTCTATTAAGATGTTGATCAAGTACTTTACTTAATTACTTGAACTTTTCCATTGGTGAACTATGCTCATAGCCACCATATGTTGTTGGCTCGCCACACTATGTCTCAAATTTATTAACTTCAAAGAATTAAACATGTCAAATAAGTTCTATTCAAAAATTTCTTCTAGAACTAATAATACAACTTGCTCTTCCAAGTTCTTTTGTTGTTGAATTACCTTGATGATAGCTTAAAATTTTTTAGTTTAAGCTTGGGATAACTCTAAGGGGTTATTTTCAAATATAGGATTTCTCTAGTCTTTTGTGTTCCTATTTAGATCAAACTAGACAAGGGTTCCACCTTTTGATAGCTCATTTCTTCACCAACTTGTGTGAGCATTTTTTTAGTGACCCTCTTCAAGTTAGCAATATTTGGGTCAAAATTGACCCCAATAAAATATTTATTCATTTAAAGAGCTAGGATCTCTACTTTTACTCCACTTGATTGTCTTGGGGTAGCCAATCTTCTTGCATATTCTTATCTTGATCTCTTCATGTATAGGGATGTTGATGGCTTGCATCATAACCCAAAGATGATGTCTATTAGGGGATTTCTATAATATAAGTCCATAAATAAATAACTCTAGAATATATAGAGCATATATCAATTTTTCTTCCCTAAATAGATTGATTTCACTCAAAGGAGTGAAAGTCAATTTGGGTTTCTTGGATCTAGGAACAATAGCTAGTTTAACCTTCCTTTCGGGAGTGTCGACAAGGACTAAGTCCAAAATTTCCTTCCCTTTCTCTTCTTTGGTCTCTTCAACCTAGGTTTCTTCATAATCAGACTCATAATCACTAGATAGAATTTTCAATGCATCCTCTATAGACTCATTAGGGTCCAAGGCTACCATGTGAATCTTTTTTAGAGGTGATCCTTGTTCCTTCACCTAAGCTAAAGAAGAAGTAATCTCATTAGGTCTTCTTTCCTTTGGTATTTGCTTAATTTGTGCCTTATTTTTGTTCTCTACTTGTAGTTGACCTAATGGAGGTTTAATAGGTGTACTATTTAACAAATGATACTTTTTGGGCCCTAGTTGCGATCTATCATACCCTTTCTAATTCTTCTCTAGTCTAGGCTTAGGTCTAAGATTATGTTATTCTAATCTCTTAGTGACCTTGAAGTATGAATATGATTTTTTGTATACAGGGTCAAAATTACCAGGTTGATGATCATAAGGAATATTTATTCCCTTAATCTTCAAATGCTCATTAACCCTTTGACAATGGTCCCATTGTTTGAGTTCATATATTTTTCAATTGAAAGATGTTCTATGCTTATAATCTACTTCAATATTCTCCCATTATTTGAATATGGTCTTCCCAATATTTTTGGGGAAGTTGTGGAAGAGGAATTTTATCTTGGTCTTATAGAGATCATGTACACCATAAAATAGTTGATATGCCACCTCTTACTATACTACCTTATCTGACACATGGACATGTAGCTTTAGAGGAGTGAATTAGGTTCCCTTAATCCTAATGGCTATACAATTTAGATATAACCAAATATATCCCATAGTTTTAACATATTTTTTGATTAGTTGACTCTCTTCATGGGATGACCAGTTATGGCTTCACTAAGGGCTCAATAGACACAATCATATATGAATTGAATGTGATCCCTATATTTGAATATGTGAATCTTGGAATAGTATATTGAAACTATTTGTGTTCCATTAGGGAACCATTAATTTTTATTAGGAACCTTTGTTGTTACACAAAGGGTATCCAAGAGGTATGACATCATGTAAAACTAGGTTTTCTTCTTTTACTTGATGGTATAGTTTTGTCTGCTCAATGATAAGATAATTATCTCACGAATAGAAGGGGTGATTATCTTTTAAATCATAAAATAGAATATGGGTACCCAAAATGGGTATACATAAGTAGTGGTTGCATTCCCACATAGCCTATTCAACATTGACATAATCATCCTAATCCCTGGTCAAAACTAGATGATAGGGATCCTATTATTAAATTCTAAAAATAATTTGTTCCCAAAATATAGTCACATATTAATGATTTCCTTTAAATAATTTTATTTTGTCTAAGCATTGATAGAAGGTAAGTTAGTTTGGGATTTGGGCAGTTTATAATAGTTTTTAAAAGCTACAACAGAGATATAGGCTACCATATTTTGAGTATGTCCATTAATTAACATGTCTTTATTTATTTTAGAATCCTTAAAAATGGGATAAAGGATATGAATGTAGTGTAGTACCTCAAGTTTCATCATTACATACTGTAGATGATTTATTTGGATTACAACTATGTCATAGTATAGCCTCTTGGTAGACACATTTTTTCCTCTTCTCTGGTGATGGTGGGTTGGCCTTCAATGGTCTAAAATAACTTAAACCAATTGGTATCTCTTTTATTAAAAGTTGTGGAATCAAAAGTGATGTTATTAAACACTCTCACTTCTACATCTTAGGTCAAATACATCTCCACATCCTCTTTTTAGATATCCTTTCAAGCTACCATTGCTATGAATTTGTCAAATTGCTCACTAGTGGACTGTAATTCAGCTCTACATTGAATTATCCTTGCACAAAATATCAATTTAATTATTTTTAGATTAATTAAAATGAACTCATAGTTAAATTATGGATTTTTTATGTGTCAAGATTTTCTAGAGGTTTACATAGAGATTTAACGGTGGCAAGATATTTAAACTATGTGAGCTTTGTGACTTAGATTGTCTTTAGATCTTGTATTTATACCTTTACATTTTTGGGCCCATGAAATCTTTTATTTTGAAGTGTATTCTGGTGTGTCATATCCATGTAATTTCATTTATGTATTTTTTAAATGTGGCCATTATCCCTTAAGA
This sequence comes from Torreya grandis, assembly GCA_037957365.1. Classification (NCBI taxonomy): domain Eukaryota; kingdom Viridiplantae; phylum Streptophyta; class Pinopsida; order Cupressales; family Taxaceae; genus Torreya; species Torreya grandis. Next base: position 504,620 of record JARHVA010006508.1, on the reverse strand, counting down.
TACATGTCAACACCCCATTGGGTCTGAACCCATTAAAAACTTCACCTTGCCTCGCACATTGATTTAGATCTGGGAGGTCAAATGCTATTGGTTGATATTTATACTTGGCACCTAATATTTTTCCATTTTTCATTTTTTGGGCCTTATCTATGCTTTCAACTATAATTTTACACCTAGTTCAATTCCTTTTTACCACATGGTAGCTCTGTATTCATTATGCATTATATGAAAATTCAACTTTCCTTTTGTACCATTGGATCTTGGTTGATGAATCAACGTGCACCACTAATTTTGATCCTATAGGTTTTTCCCTTTGCTCCATGTACCAATGATTTTTTGACACAATATTCATAATGGTGACACTTATCACCTTCTCACTCTTCTTGAGGTTTTTTGAATTATTTACTTCATGCTCATAATTGATTAGAATGTGTATGCTTAATTTTGTACCATCAATATCTGGGATAGTGCTCAAGATTTAATCATGAGCTAAAATTATGTCACTTATCATCTCCATGATTTCTTACAAGGTTTTTGAATTTTCAAATTTCATCTCACACTTTTAGATCTATTTTGCCTAATTAAATGTGCCTTATTGATCCTATAGATAATAAAATAAACTAAGGCTTGGGAACATAAACAACTTAGTATAAAGTTTTTAGACTATGTTTTTATTCATGTTGATGAACATGATTAATACCTTAAGATAAAAAATTTTATGCTAAGTCTAAAATATGTAAATTTTTCTTGTGTTTAGTTAGATCATGAGAAGATAAAAGGGAACTAAGGGGTCTCAAGGTATAAATAACATAGGATAAATATTTTAGACTAAGGTTTTGGTCATGTTAATAAACATAATCAAAATATTAGGATAAAATACAAGCTAAGTTTCAAATAAATATCAAGTGATCCCATGTAATTTGATCTCATGTAACTTTGAATTTAATTTAGAAAAGTTAGGCTAAAATATATTTTAAGGTATAAAACCCTAGGCTTTAACATTATTTACACTTCAAATCAAACCATTCAAGACTAAATAATAACAAATATTCAAATTATCATTCGATGTATTAAACCCTAAACATTATTCACACACTTGAGACTCCATTAAATTTGCATCTTGAAAACACATGAAGTAACCATTAGTAACTTTAGACAAAATAAGATAAGGATAAAATAGAGACATGTTAGTTAAGCTAAATGAGAACTAGGTTTGGATGATCTTCAAATAAATAACTTAGATCAAGTAGGATTTTTCAATTTAAAGCACAAATTTGAAAAAATTTAAACAAGGGTCCCCATTTTTAGAAATGGGGGTATGTTAACCTAAACACCTTCACACAATGTGTTCCCCATTCCTTAAGACCCCTTATAAATTCATTGGTCTACTATGAATATTGGGTACTTACGTGAGAAATTAGGTATCACTAAAAGATTTTTTTATTCTCCTTCTCTAATATACTATCCTACCATACTACAATGGACCTCAACTCTATTGTGAGACCAACTATGGAGATTGAGTTTTGATTAGAAGAAGTAGATGTGCTTAGAGTTGTCTTTTAGTGTGATTTGACTATTGAGAATTTTTAATGTTACCTTTTAGATCAATGTTTTTTATTTAAATGATTTGGATTTTGAATGTTTTTCTATATGGTTTTTAGATTCCTCCTCCATACGGACTTGGAATGACCAATAATGAGATATAGATTGATACACATGAATGAGATTTAGGACTTGGATAAAATAAACTAAGTATCTAAAGACAAGACTAACTAAAACACTTAGGCTTAATGATGAACTATCATGTTATCTCAAGTCTTAACCATGTATATGCTTAGTTTGTGAAAGGGAATAAATGGGACTAAAAAGAGATCTAGAGTGGATTGGTTCAAGGTGATTATAATGAGATGAATTATTTGATCATAGATCACATGGTAAAAAAATAATGACTAAAGGGAGAAAGGTTTTTATAACTAAGTCACAATAATAATTAGCCATGTGTATAGAGATAAGATAGCAAAAAATCATGAAAAGAGAACAAGCGAGTCATAAGAAATAAAATCATGAAAAATAAGGCAATGTTAAATAATAAATCCATAAGAGAACATAATGATAGAATAAGTAATATAAAGTGCAAAACTAAAATCACCATGTAATATAGATAATAATTTAACATAATGTCAAATGATATAAGAAATAGATAAAGATAAAGTTGGTGAACATCCAATCTAAATGAAAATTTAAGAACATCATGCATGTGTTCATAAGTACTAATATATTTTTCCACACACATTACCCATAACATCTAATAAGTCTCTATAAATTTGACTATGAATTTCAGATAACGTCTCATCAGTCTTCATCAAAATCTAGGAAAATACTTCACATCAAATCTTATCAATAGAAAAGGTAGGAATGCTTTAAGGTTCATGATGATAAGGGCTATCATGTAGGGGATGCTTAAGATAATGCATGGGAGTGGTTTCTATCGGATATGAATGGGTCACTAGTGTGGAAAGAGCCATGGATGAGGTACTCATAGGTTGAGAAGGATCCACAAGCAAGGGAAGGTCCACAGGTAAAGGAATAGGAGGTGTAGAAGGGACCATATGAGGAGATGTAATGATAGGAGGTGAAACCATGGGGGAAGAAGGGTGAGCCTTATTGTTAAAATGACTCATGGGAGGAATAGTAGAAAGTATAGGAATGGTTGGGAGGTGATCGTTGAGATGCTACTGAAGGATGTGGCAATGATTAGTGTGATGTGTTCTACATTGGTACCAAAGATAATATAACTCTTCATAATTATGAAGGTACTTAGGTAATACTTTTGGGGAAGTTATAGCCTTATCTGAGGGTTAAGGAGTAGTATGACACAAAGTACAATATATTATCACAACTTGTAATAATGTATAGATGAATGATTATCTATGTCATTGAAGAAATAGATAAACCTATGAGTAGTCTTCATATGTGTACTCATAGGAGGAGGTGTAATAGAATCAAAAGGATCACGATATAGGGAACAATCTCTATTATAATGATTGATAACTTTATAAATGTCATAATAAGGTTGATCAACCCATTTGGTGGATGAAGGAGACAACTATAATAAAGGGAGTAAACCATCACCAAGAGAAGGTGGGGTTGGTGGAGAGATTGGATGAGGCTCGTTGTAAGGATAAATAAGATTGTAAGTAGGAAAGGACATAGCTATAATAAGAGTAGGAATGGGATCTAAACTATGCTCTACTGAGGGAGGGAAGGGGCCCATAGAAAGCTGAAGGATAGTTGCATGCATCTCAAGGATAAGAAATCTATAGGGGTCATGGTATCTAGTAAAGTGATAGGGACCAGTCATAGCATGATTCATAAGCATACTCCTACAAGGTTATTCATAAACTAGAGGTGTCCACACTATCTCTACCCTATTATAAAGAGTGAAAATGATAAAATTAAGAATGATATACTATAGAATATGGGAATATATACTAAAATATTGAAGCAAATAAGAATGATAAAAAATAATGTCATCATCTTGAGTATAAACAAACCCTCCTAATAATGGATCATCTAAGGTATAACCATCATCATAATCAGGTGTATGAAGATCAATGGTATAGGTAGGGATGACCTTGTCATCCAATGTGGTATGATGAATGGAATGTTGAGTCTTGGTTAAGATAATGGGGATGTCATCATAAGGTGTTTGATGAGAATGAGGTTGAAAAGAAGTGGGAAGCTAAGAGATGATATGAGGTGAGAGATAAAAAATTTTAATCTTGAGATTGATCTCATCAGGCTCATCATCATCAAAATCTAAGAGGTTAGGGGAAATATTCCTAATGAGTTTGGGATGACCATTGTAACCTCAAGTAGAATTAATGGGAAAGTTGAATCATTGATACTCATTAAATAAAATTCTTGGCAAGGATTCAAGGGTAGGAATATTAAATACACCCTAGTCTTGGAATTTTTTGTGAAATATTTTGCCAAGATCTCTAAATATTTTTTGTGCAATCAAGTTGAATCTTGTTTGAAAGCTTGAGATCTCAAGAAAACACATGATATTTACAATAATCTATGAAATCCAAAATGATGTGATTGAATTCTTCATTAACCTTCCAAAAAAAGGAAAAGTGGGGTACATATAGATAAAATTAGGGTAACATAAGGAAACCTCTAATTTTCCTAATTAAATAATTATAATAAAATATAATTATATTATGGACCCTTTATAGCTAACCTAAGGAAGCTTAGAATGGCCATATGACTGTGTAAGCAAAACCTAGTGGAAAAAATCACTACACTAACACCCCCCCTTAAGTGTAGATTAGGTGAGATGAGAATTGGGTTCCAACATTGAAATTTTGATGAGGTACCCAAGTACATAGTGATGGAGGTTAGAAGAGGGACCAAGTCCCATGCTTTATTCTTGATTAGGGAGTTGTACTCTTCTTACATAATAGAATCCCATTTTGGAATGCCAAATGCCTCATGAAAGTTTTTTGGATCAAATACAATGGCCAAGTAGGCATGTAAAGTCACTCAAAACTATGATCATGTCTGCCTTGTATCTGATGGATTTACAAGCCATCCTCCAAAACTTTAAAGTGTCTATCTAGCCCAAATAGGACCAGAATTATATGAAATTAGAGAATTAGGAGGTGAGTCCTCATCATATATCATGTTAGTGTGATATGGAGGAGTGCCATCATCACTTCTCTCATATCTTGAACTTGAATAAGAATAAGAGTCATCCTCATCATCAGGAGGATCTTGAGGTGGATCTATGTCACTATCAGAAGTGGAATCAATGTCTAGTGAGAATTTTGAAGAGTTTGGAGTGCCATGATTATGTTCAAGTGGGCCTTTGTGAAACTTAACACTCCTTTCAATGAAAAAATCATGAGTTTTAGGATGGAGAAGCCTATATCCATTAATACCCTCTACATACCCCACAAAGATACAAGACTAACTCTAAGGGTCCATTGCCTTTAATTTATTTTTGGGAACATAGGACATTGATGGTGATCCAAACACTTGAAAGTGATATAATATAGGCTTATGACCATCCCAAGCTTCAAAATGAGTGATTCCCTTCAAGGATTTATGTGGAACTTGGTTTTATATGTAACACACACCATTGATTACTTCGGCCCAATACTGAAGAGAAAGAGACATTGATTGAAGCATGTAATTTGCCATTTCCTTTAAGGTATGATTCTTGTGTTTATCCATACCATTTTTCTAATTACTATATGTAGTTATGTGTTCCATATAAATCCCATTTGTTGTGAAAAACTACTCAAACCTATTGTTGACATACTTTTCTCCATTTTTAGTCCTTAAGATTTTAATGGAACATTCTGACTACTTCTCCACAAGTGCCTTAAATTCATTAAATTTATCAAAGACCTCATACTTATTTTTAAAAAAAAACACCTAAGTGTACCTTGAAAATTCATCAATGAATGTGAGCATGTATCTTATCCTATTGAATGAAGGTTTTGGAAATGGTCCTGCTAAGTCACTGTGGACTATCTCTAACTTTTGTTTGGCTCTCCTTACTTTATCCTTATCATATTTCTCTTTTGGATGCTTATCAATAATGTATCCATTGCATAGGCCATATAATAATTTGAATTTAGGTAACCTTTAAACCATGTCCTCGTGACTAAGTTTCTCTAGGTAATAATAGTTTAAATGGTTAAACCATTCATGCCATAGTTTGTTCACTCCATCTGCATGAGTAAGTAGTGAAACTAAGGGATGATTTAGGGAAAATTATGAGAAGGTATATAGCCTAAAATTATGATTCACCTTCCCATTAACCACTATAGTGTCACTATGTAGCTCCTTGATGACCACTAAATTAGGTATGAACTCAACTTGTTTCCCTACACATATGTGAGTGATTTGATATACTAATGAAAGATTGGTGAATAGTGAAGGAACACATAGAACATCATTTAAGGTCCCATCACATACTTATATTTATCCTTTACCATTAAATTTTGTTGAAGCGGCATCACCCATGAGTATTTAAGGTACAAAACAAGGCTCTATTTCTCAAAATGGATCCTCTAAGGAGGCCATGTGATAGAAATCACCTGAGTCAATAACCCAAGTTGAAGGCTCAAAATCTACTGCAATAAGTGCCTTTCCCTTGTTTTTACCATTTTTTTTATCTTTACCTTTTTTAAAATCTTATGCTGATGAGTATTCAAGAATACTGATGTTCTTCTTCTCAAGCATCTTAGTCAAGGTGTCAATCTTCTTTTTCATGCACTGAGATTCATAATGCCCAAGTTTCTTACAAAAGTTGCATTTGAGTTTCTCCTTCTTATGTTTCCTTCTTGAGGAGGAATAATTTGATGATATATTAGGATTGGCATCTAATTTTTTATTATTCTTGTGCTCATGTTTAGGTTTAGACTATTTCTTCTCCTATTTACCACTACTATAAGACTTCTTATTATACTAATCAACAATCAAGGCATGTGATTTTGAAGACTTCAATGCACCCATTTGAACCAAATTATCTTTCTCTTGAGTCATATTATTAAAAAAATCATCAAATGATGGCATTTTCTAAGTGGATCCAAGTACATGTTTGGTAGCATGAAATGTAGAGACAAAAACTAAATAGTCATGATGTAATTTTGCAAGAATGGATATAATCAACTAGTCATCTATTTTTTCAATGCCACATTGTTTCAACTACAATCTCAATGATTTGAAATTTGTAAAAAAGTATTTTAGGATGTCATAGTCACCTGGGCTCAATGTGATGAGATCATTCTTTAGCTCATGACCCCTCATGATGTCCTGTACTCCAAAAAGCTTATCCAAGATTGTCCAAACTTTATTCATAGTTTTTGTAGATTCAACATGAAATAGGAGGTTGGGACACATTGACAAGCATAGAAACCCATGGGATTCATCATATGTATTGTACCACTTAACCTTTTTTACATCTGTAGATGGTTTAGTTTCCTCACATATAGTAATTTGATAGAGTCCTTTACCTCTCAAAGTGAGTTATATTTTAGACATCCATTCTAGATAGTTAAATGGTGTGAGTGGTTTTATGTTTAGATCTATTAGTTTAGATTAGAATGAAACAAATTATATAATTGAAATGAAATTAAAAAATAAAAAACACATAGTAAAAGTACCCACTAAACTATCAATAATACCACCTTTAAAGTTACAATGCACACACGCTCAGACTTAGACATCAAGCATAGTTGAGAATGCGTCAATGAGAAATCAGTGTGAGAAAGTGTGAGAGAGATGTTGTGCACTAACAATAATGCATCCAAGAGGAAAGGTACAAAGGATTGAAGAGAGTTATAAGCCATTACACCATGTAAAAAATGGATGTTACAAAAGTCATAAAATAATGTCACCAATGCATATAGATCAATAAAATATGCATTTTTAAAAAAAATGGCATCCAAAAAAGATCTATAGATTGAAATTAATAACACTTACTAGTTATTACTCCCACATATTCATGGACCCTTTCCAAAAATGTAAATTTAATTACCTTTCACCTCAAATTTGATGACCTCCTACACATCACATGGATTTGTGTAGTTACTTAACTTCAAGTTCTTACAGTTTCATTACTTATAAAAAGTAATGAGTAAAAGCTCTTAAAAAACCTGAATGGGTCTTCTTAGTGTAATTTGGATTCTTCTAGCTACTTGACTTATTAATTATATAACAAGTAATGTGTAATAAGTAGTTGACCTCCACAAACCTAAATGGGTCTTTCTTAGTGTAAATTGGGTTCTTTGAACAACATGACTTATTACTTATAAATTAAGTAATGAATAATAAGGATTTGACCTCCATAAACCCGAATGGGTCTTTCTTAGTGTAAATCAGGTTCTTTGAACAACATGACTTATTACCTATAAATAAAGTAATGAGTAATAAGTAATCAACCTCTAAAAACTTGAATGGGTCTAACCAGTGTTGATCAAGTTCTTAGAGAAGTAAGACTACCATGAAAACCTTAATTAGTCTACTAACAAGTTGTCACATCGAAGAAACCTAATTACTTCTATTACTTACCCTTAAGAAACTTGATTACTTATAAGTAATTATGTTGGAGAAGTTAAATAACTCTAAAAGCTTGATTTGGTCATTAATCAAGTAATTTCCTTCTAAGAACCTAATTGCTTCCAAGTAATTGCATTTTGAGAATTTGAAGGAGTTTAAGAACTTGATTTGGTCTATAGAGAGTAAATCGGGGTTTGTATCTTGTATTACTTCATCCGTATGGACATTTGACTAGCTAGAAGAAATGTTTTTTTTTTGAAAAAATTATAAAGTTTCTCAAAAAACTAAGAATAACCCATTTTAGATCTCAAAAAACCCCAAAAATATATGCAAATATATTTTTCATCAAAGGCCTTTTAACATGAGTTTTGAGGTAGATTAAGAAAACACCTCCAAGTTCAAAAATGGTGGCCAAGACAGAAGAAAAACTAGTAAGGTAAATGCATGGAGGATCTTACTAGGGAGTCTAATGCATGAGACTATCAAGATAGTTTTGGTACCATGAAAGAGTTTGCCATGATCTCTAAATAGTTTTTGTGAAATCAAGTTGAATCTTCTATGGTAGTGTGAGATATCCAAAAAACACATGATATTTTCAATAAGTTATGAAATCCAAAATGATGCGATTGAATTATTCATTAACCTTCCTAAAAAAAGGAAAAGTGGGGTACGTATAGAAAAAATTAGGGAAACATAAGGAAGCCTCTAATTTTCATAATTAAATAATTACAAAAAAATATAATTATCTTATGGACCCTTTATAACTAACCTAAGGAATCTTATAATGGCCATATGACCATGTAAGCAAAACCCAGTGGGAAAAAGCACTACATTAATAGTTTAAAATTCCAAGGGTTAGTGTCACCTTGAATCTAATAGATGGCTCCATTGTGTGGAAATTTGATGCATTGGCAAGTAGAAGAGGCAACTTCTCTCATACAATGAGCCCATGGCCTACCAAGAATTTTTTATAAGATAGAGTAAAGTTAAATATCATCACCTTCACATGAATAGTGATATGTGGGATAGTAATGGGGAGCCACACATAACCTAAAGGAGGCATTTTTCTTTGATCATAGCCTTGACATGTGTTACATGTGGACTTAATATTGTATTTGAAATATCTAAGGGTTTTTATAAAATCAAGAGAGGAAACACAAGTGACATAACCCTTATCAATCAAGGCACACATGACTTGGATATCACCAATTTGGACACTGATAAATAGAGGAGGATAATCTGCATGAAGTAGAATCTCATGGGGGATCATAGAACCAATCAATAATTTCGAGGGAAAGATAAGTGTCCATTATTTCATTAACATGTATGGACATATCTTTGCACTACTATAAAATTATATCTTCTAAAATGGATAAGGTTGCTTCACATCCTACAAGAGGAGGATGGAGGATGATCATTTCAAACAAAATTTGCATAATATGGATATGATGATAGAAAAATGTACTCATAATTTTAATAAATGTGATTTAGGATGGGATATTAGTGAGTTTAATGATAGGATACCACTCATTATAACCCATAATAAGATTGTTGGAAAGAGGTGCATAGTGTTGAAGAAGGTCCTCAAAATGAGGAACTAAAGTACATGTGAATTTATGTTGATAAGAGGTAAAAATTTTGCTAGGAGGATAAGTTTTTAGATTATGTTGAGAATATGGAGTAGTTGGTGCATTTGTGGTTTGAGATAGATTAGGATAAGTGTTGATAGAAGTTTGAATGTCATTGGTATTAGGTAAAGAAGATGGAGGGATGGTAAAAATGGTATGAGAAGTGATATATAAAGGATGAGTTAGAATTGATTCATCAAAATATAGAATTTCATATTTCCCCAAGTCATTTAAATTAGTTAGAGAATAATCTTGGATAACATGAAATATGCGAGCCAATGGATCAATGTAGATGGGTTGAGGATCAATGAAAGTAGCCACCCTTTGCATGTTAGTTATATTGACCATATTCTCTTTAGGATTTGGGTAAAAAATATTGTCAACATGATTGGTAGAAGGGTTGAGCATATCTTGGGTGTCTTGGTGATTTGAAAGAGGATATTTATAGATGGCCAAATGAACATTATCTTGATTCAAAGATTGAGATTTAGTTTGTGTTTCATGTGCTTTGAAATAAATGTCATAAGCTTATTGGCATTGATGAATGATAGAATAATGGTAAAAATTAGGACCAATAAATAAATTCATAGATAAATTATGAAGCTGCCTATAGGTCTCATGATAATTACCCCAACTAACATGAAGCCAACAAAATTTGTTGGGATCATACCAAGGTTTCATAGGATGAGTGGGATCAAGTTCTCATGGGAGAGGCCTTTAAATATGTTTTATTAATTATAATTAGGATAAAGGTTTTTGAACATTGATGTTATTGGTTTGATAAAAATGAGGATTGGTGATGTGGTTAGGAGGGGAAGATTTTTCTAAAGATTGATTTGGAATAACATCTTGAATATTGTGAATGGTATCATAAGATTTCATGATAACATCATTGGTATCATGATGATTCTCATTCTTAAGTAACATATAACTATAGAAATTTGTGATGGCTCAAATTGATGTATACATAAATAATGACATTTATCTTGGTTAATAGCCTCCTCCAAAGTACATGGAGAGAGAGAGAGAGAGAGAGAGAGAGAGAGAGAGAGAGAGAGAGAGAGAGAGAGAGAGAGAGAGAGAGAGAGAGAGAGAGAGAGAGAGAGAGAGAGAATTTGTGAAGAGATGGAAAAGGTTGTCATATTCCATATTATGTTTACATTTTTTAGACAATATATTCTATCATTTAATGAAATATTGGGTAGTTTCAGTCTCAAGTTACTTAGAATTTATAAAATGGGCCAAAGTATTCTTAAGAACATCACTATTTTGGAACTCTTTGACTAGAGCATTTACTGAATCTTCCAAACTAGTAATAGAATGAGTTTTAAGTTGGTTTTACTAATCTAAAGCATCACCCATGAGATTTTTGTCTAAAATATTGGTAGTGGTAAAGGTATTTAATTTGAATAAGTCTTTATAAATATTTCCAAATATTTTTAAATGAAGAATAGGATTAGTTGACCCATTGCAAGAAATGGTAGTGGTGATAACTCTTATATCAATATTAATAATTTGAGATATAAGAGGATCATTTTGAATATGCTTTATTGTCTTATTGAAAAGAGGAGGTTGAGGGATAATTTTACAATGGGAATCCTAAAGAGGATGTGGGGGAACATTTTTATTGTGTTCCCCTTGGCATCTATTGAGGGTCGGTTTAAAGATAGATAAGGTGATTTTGCATTTGCATCATTTGATTTGTACTATTGACTTAAAAATAATTCATTTGATTAAGATTTTGTGATATGATTTGATGGGTTTGGGTTGTATTATTGGAATTGTTTGAAGCATTAGAATTAGAAGTAGTGGCTTGGGTACCACTATGAGTATTAGTAGGAGCTTGAGAAGAATTGTTAGTGAGGCACTAGTGACATAATTTTCTTATGTGGTAAAATATGTACTAGTAGAGGGATGAGAAGGAATAACACTAGAGGCATGATTAACATGGGTATAAAATGACTCACTACTGGAAAATTTGAGAATAATGGGTCTTGGAAGGGGTCCACTAGATGTATAACCTTCCATGTTAGTAGAGATACTAAGAATGGAGTTGGATGACATCAAATAATAAGAACTCATGGTATGACAAGGGGTCAAAATAAAGGGAAGAGGTTGAGACATAAAGAAGCTAGTATCCCTAAATCCAACATGGGAGAAGGTGAATGTGGCTCTTCAATTTGACCACTTGTCATGAGTTGGTAAATGGTAGAATGATACTTTCCTTAATGTTGAGGAAATTTAGAGATGAAAAAGAGCATTTTGGGTGTCTACTCTAATTTGGGTTGATATTCAAGTGAGAATAAAGGGTTTTGAAGCAAATAAGAATTAGAAAGGGTTCCACAATTTGTTGTATGAGTGTCTATATCAACATTACTTTCATCTAGGATAAGAGCGACAAGATGATTATGGGAGAACCTATTAGGGTTGGTAAGACTCATAATATTTATTGAATTAAACTCATTATTATCTTCAAAAAATAACTTCATGATGAAGGAGAGAGATTAGATAAGGCAAAGGTGATGTAAAAGTAATGAAATACAAAGGGATAAATAAGAGTATAAATTCAATTGGGTTGACCTAGTACTATAAACAAGGTCTAAAAACCAAGTGAATAAAGATATAGAGTTAATAGGGTTAACTTGGTACTATAACTTGAGACATAAAATAGTTTTATAATGATATAGAGTCAATAGGGTAAACTTAATACTATATCCTAAGAGGTAGAAATGAATATTTGGTCACCCAAGTTAGCTCAGTATTATAGGTAGGGTAAATAGATAGTTTGTAAGAGACTATGTCAAACAAAATGAAAATGTACTAAAATAGGGGAAAAAATTGCAATGTACTTGAAAGAAAGAAATGAAAGTAAACACACAAGTAATTACATCAAAGAGAATGATCTAATTAAGGAATAAAGCACAAAACCTTGCACTAATGTAGGCCAATGCAAAATTTTACAATAGAACATATAATGAAAAGAGCAAGTAGTCAACTTGGAAATTAAATGCTAAGTGGTCATCCTGAATGTTTTTATTATAAAGTGTTATTTTAAGTGTGATAGGGAAGTTAGCTAAAATTAGGGAATTAGAAAGTAATCTATGAATGGTTTTAGGATGTTTAGGATGAAATGGATTTATATTGGTAATGGTACTGGCTTAGTATTGGGGCCTACCCCTCACTTCAAAAACCTAAAGTGATAAGGATGTCAGGTGATTTTATAATATATAACATTAACTACATGTTTATACTTGGCCAGAAAACCACGTTGGTTTCCTCATTAGTGATGAAGTCCAAGTAGGTAGGCCTTGGATAGACCAATGTTTAAATGCATTTTGAGATTATGTGATTTGGTCGCGTGTGTAAGAAAGAGAAAAATATTGTAACTAAACATTATATTTAAAAACCACTTAATTAGACTATGTGATCTATTCTAAGCATGCAAACAAATAAAATTGAAAATGTGAACTAATTATTAGCATATAAATGTCAATTTCCAATTTAAAACATGGTATAGTGTTGGTTTAGATGATAGTATATGCAAACATTACATAATAGAGTTGACAGTGTCACTGCTATACTACAAAAGAAAGAGTCTTTAAGAACTATGTCGATAGGGTTGACCTACTCTTTTAGATAGAAGATAGAATATAGAAATAGATCAACTAGGTCGACCTAGTTTGTTGTATGATGTAAATTTTAAAGAATAAAAACTATGCAAAATATAACTATAATAAAGAATTAAAATGAAATAGAGAGAAAGAAAATAAACTTGGTGGGTTGGAAGATGCTGAGAAATGTAAAATTCTTACTGAAGTGTCTTAAATGTTACTTGCAAATAATGTTAGCTATATCGGCTAGGTTAACCTAGTTATGTAATTCCCTATTTGCTAAAACCTATCAATAATACTAGACTAACCTGGTTGACCTAGTATGTTTTATGGAAGCTATCTAAAATACTATATTGTCTTGGTTGACCTAGTATGTTTTTCTAGAAGTCTATAAGATGACTATACCATCCTAGTTAACCTAGTATGTTTTTTGAAATCTTGTAAGATGACTATGTTGACCTATTTAACCTAGAAACTTGTATTTGATGAAGACCTACACAAATATAAATGAGACATTTTTGATGTGAATATGTGTTAAACCTACACACAAAATTAAAAAACTATAGCGACCCTATCGACCTATTATCAAAAATAAAAATAATAATAAATAAAATTATAAAAAATGAAAAATGTGAAAGAAAACCTACAAGGGTTATGTTCACAATAGGTTCAACAAAATGTATGCAATCAAAAATTCATTGCATATAAAAATCAATCTTAACTCAGAGAAGATAGATCATACTTACACTTTTAATTAGAGATACATTAGATAATCAATAACATGACCAATATGTGGATCTACTAGACCTAATTAGGGGATCTCTTATGACAAAAATAATACTATGGAGGGTTCTAAAGCCTCTAGTCAAGAAAATCATGTAATAACCCTAACTAGGCCCTATGTTTTCATATTCACTATACTAATAACAAGTAAATCAAATAAATCTAATCTAGTGCTCACCAAAGCTTGTGGAATAAAGTCGGGGTAAGAAACATTAAAATTAAACATGCATATAATACATATACTCATGTCAATGTTTATATAATCCTAATACATGGAAGAGAATTTCAAATGCATATATATCTACTCTTACAAAAGAGGAATAAAGTTAGGAATTCTTAACTTTGAAGACGAACCTATCAAGCCTCAATATCTCCCTTTGCCAAGGTTCTTCAAAAGAGTTTTTTATGGCATGTAAGTATGAAAAGTATAAATCAGATCTAGGATATGTAACTTATAAATTTATCCAAAATAATTATCCTCAAGATAAGATCCATATCTCCAAAGAAAGTATGAAACACTAAGCTTGTTCCTCAAGTAAAATGGTGGATAAAAAGATGTGAAATAACTATTACTTCTTATTCTCTTCTCTAAATGTTGGAAAAATGATCTTTTATATAGAGGCAAATTTAACCCTAAGCCCTTCCAAAAAATTTGGTTGACAGGGTCGATCCAGTCAACCTAGTACTGATATTGACAAAAATTCACTAGACTACAGGCTAGATCAGACAAAATCCAAACTAAAACCTAAATTAATTTTACCAATAAGAGTATAAGGTTGACCCAGTCAACCTAGTACTATAAAATATTGAAAGGGGTTTTAGGTTATGAAAATGGGTATGGAATGTTAGAAATGACTAGAGGAGTATATAAGAGAGAAGAACAAGCTTAGGGCAATGGTTTTGAGGAGATAAGTGTGTAGATAAGATGTGCAAAAAGGGAAAAAAATCTTGTGAAGAACCAATGATCTACCTATTCCTTTCTCGATGCACCCCTTAGGGCATGCACTCAAAGATATTGAGACTCTATGGGTTTTTTAAAGATAAAAAGCATCAATAATTGATAAAAGTTTGAAAATATTATGTATACACTTATTACTTATCATATAATTTATACTCCTCATATTCATTTAATTAATCAAAAGGACATGATTCTTGAGAATGTGACACCTTCATCATCACTTTTTGAGATCATGGATGAGACACCATCACAACTACCTTTAGATTACTTTTATTGTGCCACAGTTGTCATTCCTTTATCACCTACTCCTCTTGTTAGTGAGGATATGTATTTAGATGGTTATTTCCATGAGGAACATATTAATCTTATACATTATGTCTTAGAGATTGGTGTTATTCCTTATACTAAATGTGTTACTTATCCCACTTTGAATCCACCTACTTATGTTCTTTGTGTGATCAAGGAATCCAAGAAGGGAGGCTATATCAAGTTTTAGAACAAGTAAAAAAATTGAATAAAAATACACTAACATGCTAACACTTGCTTACCTAGATTATAGAGGGAGCATAATGAACAAAACCAATTGAAAAAACAACTAAAATTTAAATAATGACAAATTCCTTACCTTCCTTGAATGCTCCAAATGATTCTTTGTGTAG
Source organism: Torreya grandis (assembly GCA_037957365.1). Classification (NCBI taxonomy): domain Eukaryota; kingdom Viridiplantae; phylum Streptophyta; class Pinopsida; order Cupressales; family Taxaceae; genus Torreya; species Torreya grandis. Next base: position 488,905 of record JARHVA010006508.1, on the reverse strand, counting down.
CTTTATCAGCTTGTCCTCAAAGAGTCTTTGGCAATGGATCTTGGCTATCTCCTTCTCTCCTTGGTACCATGCTTTATGGCTTGATTTTGGATTTGTCTTATGATTTTGGCATAATAAAACTATTGATCTCAATATTTATATAAAACTTGGATTATAAATTTACTCTATCCAAACTCTCTAAATGAAGAGGAAAATACTTGTATATATAGGCTTAGGAACTAACCCTAACCCAATGTGAGTTAAGTTTTAGTTTAAACATTGAATGAGTTCAAACCTAACTTAAGTGAGTTAATTAACCCCAGTAAAGTTAAAATGTGTCAAAAAATCATGATTTTCAATGAATAAGCATGGGTGAGATATTTTTAGATATTTTTAAAGGCTTGGAAACTCACAAAAGGTAATCATGAAAACCTATGATATTCTTGATTTTTGAATTTCTTTTTTATAATTTAATTAATTGCTCATGGATAATTAAACTAAGAATTTAATTATGTTTAGAACTTTAGTTAATTTTTTAAGTTTTTTTATCATTTTCAAGATTGTATTTTATGTCCATGTTCCCCACTTAATAGTTCCATAGGCTAAATTTCATGTTGTGATGTCATACGATGAAAAGAGATGAATCTGTGAGAGCTTTTTGTTTTTTATGATAGGATACCCCAATTAGGGACTTCTCAATGAGATTATAATATTTTTTGGATTATGCATAAGAAATTTTGGGGTGTTTAATGATTCTTAGGCTTGATTTATAATGGTTGGTAATAATTGATCTAAAGTCTGGTATGAAGCCATTAGTGGCCAATTTTAGGTGTATACATTTTTCATCTATTTGTAAAGTCATTGTAAGTTGTAATCATAGTAACATCTTCTCAAATAATGAAAATTTCCTATATTCTTATGACTTTAATGGCAATGGATGAACTCTAGGTTCCCCCTTGAGGGAGTAGTTGGTAAAGGGTTTAGTAATCGATCTCTCAAAAAGAGGAAACGATTAGACCAAAAATATGAAATGGGGTAAAAAATACTAATTTTCCCATAGGAATTTATAATCAATGGTATGATGAGGATAAAAGAAGAATGAAATTAACCTTTGGGTGAGATTAATCCAAATGAGAAAATGCTTGAATGCATTGATTTAAAAATAAGTATATATTTGTCCAAAGGTAGTAATAATCAATAACAAAGTTTGAGACACTTCTTCTAAGCTACACACAATGTTTGGGAAGCCTATAATGATGTACCCTTGAGGGAGTGACCATTACATATATTAGATGGCTAGTCCCTCGAAAAGAAGCAAGAAAAATGAAATTAACCCATGGTTGAGATTAATCCAATAGATAAAATGCTTCCATGGCTTGATTTAAAAAGTATTGATTTTCCCAAAGTCAATTATAATCAATAACAAAGGTTAAGACATTGATTTTCCCATAGGTAGTTATAATAAGTGGCAATGGCATATGCCCCAATTAGGGTTGATGAATCAAAATAATGATTTTCCCATGGGTGTTTATAATCATTAAGATAACCTGGATTGAATAAATGATATTTGATTGTGCCATAGTAAGGTATATTGGCAAGCATAACTCAAGGATATAACATATTATATAGATTAAAGATGAATGGGCACAATCATAGATGTAATGGTCTAATGATTAAAGAATCCACAAATAACCAAGCATATGAGTATGTGAAAAATTATGAAAGATATGAATATAATAATAAATGTTGATCAATGGAAATGATTTGGTTGTACCTACCAATGTGGAGATGCTCATCCTTATTATCATGTATACAACTAGAATAGTCAAGGGGTTTAATTTGATTCATGAGGGTGGGAGGATTTACTAAGTACCAAGGAGAAACTTATGTGGCACCATTGTTTTTAATAATTCCTAAGATAATTTTTGCTTTATCACATGTTAGTAGGCATCATGATATAAAACACTATGATAACATTACTAAAATATTCATAAGGACTGACTCTTGATCCAATAAATAATTTAAAATAATGCACCAATGATAAAAACCATGATGATAATATTGATGCATGAATATAGATAGACATAATAATAATTTACAAGGAATCATCCTAATAAATGCATATAGACTGAATTGAGGTATAATATTGAAAGCAAACAAATATATAAGCAAACAAAAAAATAAGCAAATAATGAAACAAACAAAACACATAAAAATCTTGAAATTAAAATAAAAATAAATCATCTTAACAATGGATTTGCCATTTTAGGGTAGATCGAAGATGACTAAGTAAGCTTAGACAAGAAAAATGTTTTTGGAATTTTCTATGCATCTCAACTTGATTGGGAATTACAAGATACTAAATGGTTTAGGCTTAGTTTACTTGCAAAATAGTGAGAACATATGAAAAGGGGTACTGATCTGACCTTGATGTGAATTGAGCATGACCTAAATAGTCCTAAAATGGCCTCAAGTCATAGTAATTCCATCCATAGAAAAGGTAGGGAAAAACCTTACTAGGGAACAACAAGTTCTCAAAATTGAGGAAAATGGATAGGAAAATGAGAATAGTAATGGCAAAGTGATGTGGAAATGCATAGTAAAGGTGTTGTTCCTAATTTTACCATAGGTAGTTATAATTAGGAAATAATGTCATAGGTTTATGATACTAATTTTCCCATAAGCAATTTTAATTAGCAACACAAGGTAGATTACTAATTTTCCCATAAGTAGTTATAATCAATAGCACCAGTCAAAGGTAAATGAAATATAATTGGAATCCATCAAAAAAGTAGTAAATAAAAATGTAGTGGTCAAAAACATAGTGTAAAAAATGTAACGAGGATAAAATGTAGAAATTAAAAAATGTAGTGAGGACAAAACATTACAAGAAAAAAATATATTAAAGGATGCATTCACACAAAAGATTACACAAATTTCAAATAAAGTCCTAAACTCATGAAATCACATTTTCCTCTATTATTTTTCTTATACATTTGGTGCATTACTTTTCCACCATGAAATGTTAACTACTATCATTAAAATGATCCAGGCAATAAATAAACAATGTGATAATCACTAAAATGTCCCAATTATGCTCTTTATGACATTTTTTAAACATAACCAATACCTTTACATTTTTCCTCTCTATGTTTTATCCTCACAACATTTTTTGTGTTCTACATTTTTATCATACTATGCTTTTACTGCTACATTTTTTATCACTACATTTTTGTCCACTACATTATCACATAGAGCCAAATAACTTGCCAGATCAAATATCACACTAATTTCATAGACTATCATTTAAAAATGGAATTTAATTTTTTTGAAACTAGATCATAATCCCCTCGTAAAAGGTGATAGAAGAACTAAAGTAACCAATATCAAAATAGGCTAGGTAGGATGGCTAAATATAGGATTTGGTCTAATAGGGATGGCATGTTAAAATACTATAGGGTATAACATTGTTTAGGATGATGATGGCATGAAGATTAGATGAAATGGTAAGATATTTTCCCCTAAGTGGTAAGGTAAGTTATATTAAAGGGTTTGAGATAATGGAAAGAGGAATGGTGAATAAAAAAGGTAAGGTAAATGGTAAATAGAAATGGCAAGGTAAATTTTTTTGTCCAAGGTGAATGTTTATTTTGTTTTTTATAATTTGGAGATGCAAATATAGATCAGCATGTGATACAACTAGAATAATCAATCATGTAAATTGTTATTCCACACCTCTTCTAAATAACTTCTCTATCAATAACCTATTGTAGATTTGGTCTCCAAAAATGTTGTTGTTATCTTCATTGGTCAGTGAATATGTTTCCTTCAAACATTGATACAAGGTATATTTGTATCCTCTACAAAGGTAAGTTTGTCTAGGGATGGTAAATATAGATAAATGTTATATAAAAGATCTAACTTGGCAACGTAGATGTGGATGATAATCAAATGTATAATGGTTGGGAAACAAATGAAGATCAAGGTTTTCAAGTACACATAAAGTTATTTATTTTAGATTTGAAATAAATTTGAATGTGGTGGGGCCAAATAATTTTGAATATGATCTTGATAGGTCCACTATATTTTTTGTTGTTTGGGCCTAAGAGTAGCTACCATCTACTTAGACTATAGATTAGAAGCTATATTGATTTAATTTTTGATAATGTCTTCATCAAATAGTGAAGAAATTTTGTGCTTAGTTATTGGTGCCTTGAAGAGGTTTTCAATAATTAATTTTTATTGATTACCCCATAGCACCTTAGAGAAGGTTTTACTAAGGAAAGTTGACTTTTAACTTTGATTGTCTTCTAGTGCCTTTGAAAATGTTTCACTAGAAGATGTTGAGTTTTAGATTGTATTGTCCCCTAGCACCTTTGAAAAGGTTTCACTAGGAGATTATTCTTATTATTCATTAATTTGGTCTTATCCTCCTTGATAATATTCAATTGATATGTCACCATGGATGTAGTTTAACAAGGTATGATTCTCTTAATCCTAATTAATACTTATGAGAGGTGGAATGTTAATAAAATGGCTAGGTTAGTTGGTGGTAATGGCATGTGAAATGGTAATTGAATGAAAAGAGGCTTTAGAAAGCTCATAGAATATACTAGGAGAACTTGTGTCGATTCTAAATTAATCATCCTAAGAACTATAAAACGATCACAAATATATTCAAATTGATCTATGAGGCATGCGTAACTAGTGTTTTAACATCCATGAACATATTTTGATTTTGAATCTGATTTTGACTCAATGGACTCTAAATCCAATGTTGAGATTGACATTGATTCTACTTTCGATGCTAAATTTGATTCTTTTTCAAGAATAAAATCTGACTCTAATGTTAACTCTTTATCTAGTGTGGATGCTTCTATAATGATGTCTTATTGGATGTTTATTTTTTTAATAATAATATATTATGATGGCATGATGGGCTCCATAGAGATTAGTTTATCAAAGTGAGACTCCTCAACAATGGGAAAAAGTTTAAGAGATATCTCCTTAGAGAATGAATTTTCAGAGTGAGACTCCTCAATAATAGGTATAGTATTAAAAGATGATTCATCACAAGTTGATTTGTCATAAATGGTTGGTTCAATAAAAACATTTTGGATTGGTTGGTTCCCTTAGCCTTGGTTTACAATCAATTTTAAAATACCAATTTTGAATATACCTTGGTCTTCAAATGATTGGCTTAGTTGGAGAGGTACTAATTGGCTTAGTTGGGGTTGGATAATTGGTATGGGTTTTCTAAAGTGGGAATGGTTAGAAATGGATGAAGGATGATCAAAATTTGGATAAAAATAGGGAATTTTGAAGTTTGGTTACTTGTACAAGCTAAAGGATGAGATCTTAATATAATAATGATAGGGCATTATGGAGCTTGGTTACCTACACAAGCTAAAGGATGAGGTCATATAATGGTAATGGTATGGTGTTATGGAGCTTGGTTTATTTCAAAAGACAAAGGATAAGGTCTTGGAATGTAAATTTTAGGGTGTCATAGAGCTTGATTACTCACATAAGCTAAAGGATGAGGTCATAGTATAGAAATGGTAGTCCTTAGATGTTGTGGAGCTTGGTGGTTCATGTAGTCTAAAAAAGGATTATTGGTATAGGTATAGGATTAGGTGGTCATGATAGGGTCATTATCATATATCAACTAGCCAAAATAATGGATCACCAAACATTATGCTTAGCTTTGTTCCCTAGATTGAGGATTGTAAGGATGATATGGGTCTGTCTCATAAGCCACTTCTTCACCATAGGGGTTTTGATAAAATACAATTTATGAGGCCATTATATCATAACTTGGATCATACCTAACTCCACCATAAGTTTATATAAGCACATATGCATCAATAATGAAAGCTCCACAAAAATTCCTAGAGGTCTATAAACTTTGAAAAATAATGTCTAAAGGACAAACATCTTGAACCTAGTTTAACTTAGTTGAAGGGGTGGAGTTGTATCTCCAAAATGGTTTATGCTAAAACCTAGTATAAAATAGTTTAACATCAAATGTCTCACACACAAATGTCTCACACACAAAAGGTTAAGTGGCTTAATAAAAATCATGATGCCAAAATCTAGATATAAAAGTGTTCCAAACAAGTCTAATCTAGGAAAATAAGATTTGTTAGGTCTTTTGGCCAAATGTGGCCTCAAAATCTAGTCTCAAACAAGGCATTTTCTAGTATTTTTATTCAAATATAGCATCAAAATCTAGACTTTAAACAAAGGGGTATTTAATCTAATAAACTTAGAACACTTTGGCATAGACTAGGCATATGAAATTCAAACATGAACTTGGTTATTTGGAATAAGGCATAAGGCAAAAGGCATATAGAAAGATAGGCTATTTTATCCCAAATAAAATGCACCAAAAATAATGTAAACTAAGCTCCTTTAAAAAAACAAGATAGACAAAAGTTGAATGTCATAATAGTAGTAAGAAAATATCCAAGTAATAGTTTCCAAATTTGGGTAATGAATTAACCTAAGTTGCACAACCCAAAAGAGAGAGTGGTGTCTAAGCCCCAATTAGATAATGCATAAACAAAAATAAATCAATGTTTGAATTTGAACTCGGCAAGGTTAATTAAAAACTCAACTTGGGAAACTAGGTATCTTTGAACAAATAACAAGCTATACAAAATGGAATGGCATAACGGCACAAGATAAAGATTCAAGAGACATACATGGCATTGGTATTGAGAAATGGCATTTCTCAAAATACAAACAAGTCTATGAAACAAATTGAGCAACATAAAAATTTTATTACACGTTAAAGATGTAACAATGGTTTATTTCAAAGACTCCAAGGCATAAACTTAAAATTATTTGGGCATCTTAATGTTACCCATTTCAATCAAGTGACACACACAAACAAGTTTGGTAAAAGTTTTAAGTCAAAGATGGATAGTAAAATAGCTAGCATAATGCCTCATCAAATAAAGGAGTGGACTATAAACAAAACTCGATATGACATGGCATAACAAAAAAATTGTTTTAGAATAAAAAAACCAAGAAATAAAAGGATGAAATGACATATCCTATAACTGACAAGGTTGGTCAAATGGGGTTGACTAAAATTATAGTTTTTAAATGTCTAAATTAGTCCTAAGCATATCTAATGCTAGATATGCCTCATGTCAATTGAGCTTATATCAGTTAACTTAATATGCAAGGGTCTATTCCTTTGCATAGTGGTTCCATCTATGAACTACTTAGTGGAATCCCCTAGTTAATCAAACCTAACTCAGGTCTTCATTATGAAAGGGAAGGTTAGTCACTCAACCCTCTAGCTCTCATAGTATATATGATCTAATTTATATACCCCACCATGGAGTGGGGTTGGAATAATTCTATGAGATGACACCCCAAGTCAAATCTTACCTAAAAAATTCATGAAGAAGATATGAACTCCCCTCCATAATCCAAGTTTCACGAAAAATAAAACTAAGTAGAAAGACTTTAGAGTTTTTTATATCACCCAAACCATATAGGTTTTGGGGAGAGCCTAGATAGCATTCTTTCCATGCCTTAGAATAGGCATAAATTATAAGTGAAAAGGTGTTTTTGGACACCCAAGTTCCCTATAGGGGATTGGGGGAGAGCATACATGCACTCTTCATTTTTCACAAAAAACACACAAGTAACAAACACTTTTAATAAATTACATTCTAAGTGAATTTTTGTTTAAGGTGAACTGAGATGTGTGATAAAGTGTTAGGCCCTTGGATTATTTAAAAAACTTGTAATAATTTGCAAAAAATAACTTAATGAAAAAACCTATGCTTATTTTAATCACTAAAACCAAATATTCAAAACTTAACCATTCTTTTTGGGCACCAAAATGAAGTGTTCAAGACTTAGCAATTATAGGTTCCTTTTAAGCACTAAAATAAAATGTTCAAAATTTAACCATTCTTTTTAGCACCAAAATAAATTGGTCAAGACTTAGAAATTTTAGGTCCCTTTTATGTACTAAAATCAAATGTTTAATATTTAACCATTATTTTTAGCACCAAAATGAAGTGTTCAAGAGCTAGTTAAATTCATTTTAAACACCTAATATGAAATGTTCATGAGTCTAAACTTTCAAATTCATGCTCTATTCCAACCTTGGACTTGTAAGGGTTAGATATATTCCTCTTGTTTTGAATCACATTAATGGATGAGCAAACAAGTTTTGAAAAGATAGCTCTCAATTTTACATAGAACAAAACTATAAATACATATATCAAAACCACAAGTGTTAGTGCAATAATGCAAATCTTGAGGAAACATAGCATATCATGCAATATCACTAGTCTATATGGAAAAAATTTAACTAGTAAGACAACTCTGAGAGTTATGATATTGTAACTTAACCATGATGGTTGGCCTAATTGCTAGTGATTTATTACAAAATCATAAATATTTAGGCAAATTCATGATTTACAAAGTCATGATCATGTGATATCATGAATTTAGAGTTATGATATTTCAATGTCATAAATATCACCTATTGACATAAAAAAAATTAGTATAAAACATGGTAGTTAATGAAAAAACTACTAAAAATAAAGAAAAATCATAACTATGTAAGCTACAATATTGATATCTAGAGAATAAATTCATGATTTTCTAGAAAATATCCTTTGGCTTGATATTTTCACATTTATTAGTTAGCAAGATTAAATTTTGACATGAAAATCATTAATAAAATGATCTATATTGATTTAATAGAAAATTTTTGGGGTACATGTCCCACCAGGCCTACCATTTGTGATCAAAGAATCTAATAAGGGAGGTTAGATCAAGTGTTAGAACAAGTAACAAAACTTGAATAAAAACACACTAACATGCTAACACTTGCTTTCCTAGATCATAGGGGGAGAATAATTAATAAAACCAATTTAAAAAACAACTAAAATTCAAATAATGATAAATTCCTCACCTTCTTTGAATGTTCTAAATTATTTTTTATGTGGCTTGCTCGACTTTTGCTCAAAGAGTCTTTGGAAATGGAGCTTAGCTATCTCCTTCTCTCCTTGGCACAATGGCTTGTGGCTTGATGTTGTATTTGGATTATGATTTTGTAATTATAACACTATTACTTTAAATCTTGCTATAAAACTTGCATTATAACTTTACTTTATCCAATCTCTCTAAATGAAGAGACAAATGTTTATATTTATAGGCTTAGGAACTAACCCCAACCAAAGGTGAGTTAAGGTGTAGTTAAAACATGGAATGAGTTCAAACCTAACCTAAGTGAGTTAATTAACCCCATTAGTGTTAAAGTGTGTTAAAATCTCATGATTTTTAATGAATAGGCATGGGTGATATATTTACAAAGGCTTGAAAAATCACAAAAGGTAATCATGTAAACCTAAGATATTATTGATTTTTGGATTACCTTTTTTATACGTTAATTAATTTCTCATGGATAATTCAAATATGAATTTAATAAGCTTTATATTGTTAAATTAATTTTGATTAAACATTTATCTCTTTCAAGATTTGATTTATGTGTGCAAGTTCCCAATTTAATATGTCTATAGGCCATATTGCATGTTATGATGCCGCATGATGATTAGAGATGAGTCAATGAGAGGTTTTTGTTTATTACAATATGATACCACAATTAGGTATGTCTTAACATGATTATTAACTTTTACAAATGATGCACAAACAAATTTGGGATGTTCGATGATTCCTAGGCTTTATTTGTAATGGTTGGTAGGAATCATTCTGAAGTCCAATCGAAGGCCATTGGTGGCTAGTTTTAGGTGTCTATAATTTTTTAATTTGAGAAAAATACTCTTGTATTTAGATATTTCATACTTCACTCTATAATATACACTCATGGAGGTCTTACCAGACTCTTATAGGGTATTGTCTATCTTATTGGCATCGATATTTCTTTAAGTGATGTGTCTTTGGGACATCCTATTAGTAGCACTCAAAAGGAAAGTACATTTATAGGAAGAACTTTTTTTGTGAAAATATCACCACCTATGTAGATGGATCCTTAAATCATTTCCATCCACATAAGATATATAGTATTGATATTAATTTGGGGTGAATTAAGTTATCCTTAGGGAGATTATAGGTGAATTCTTTCATTCCTTATTTTCCTTCCTTTCTCTCTTTTAAATAATTTTTTTTTGAGGGGGGAGTTTTATTCCTATATGTTTTATTCCTTTCTCCATTTCATGGATATATATTGTACATTATTACCTACTTAGGCCTTGTTATCAAGACTCATACTGTAAATATTCCACATTATGTTTTGGCTATTTTTATCCCCTATCTTCACTTAAGGGGGTGTTGGAGTTGGTTATCATGTTTGCTAGCTTCCATAGATAGTTTTTTTTTGTCTTTTTCTTAGTTTTTCCTTTTGTGGATTTATCCCACATTGGTTAATTTGACTTACATATTATTTGTCCTTTCCTATATATGAAAGGTTTCTCATTTATAACCTATAGAAGTTATTTTATGGATATTATATGATATTGCCTTTTTCTTTGCATATTATCATTGCATCTATTAAAAATCTTCTTTTGATGCTTTTGATATTAATTATTTATATATTGGGCTTGAAATTATCTTATTGATGTTCCTTTCACAATCTTTAAAGATTCACATTGCCATGTTAAGACCTATCATTACTGCTATGTATTTTGGAAAAGAGAAGTAAATATAGCCATGTTTTTGTAACTAGTCATTTAAGGATGACACTTAACTTAATGGGGCCTTGATTTCATTGGGATGATAAACCCAAACTCTTCAATAGGGCACAATTTTTTATTAATAACCATTTATTATTACACCAGATGTATATAAATTATAGCTACTAATAATTCTAAAGTAATTGATGTCATCAAGTTTCTAGAAGAAAATATATTGACTAGGTTTGTCACTCCTATTTACTTAGTTTGTGACAATGGTTTGAAGTCCATTAAGTTTATAGAATGGGATTATGAAAATAAAATCATAATCAAGTTCTCTTTAAGCTATTGTCCATAATGGAATGGAGTAGATGAGTTTACCAACAAAAAACTAATGGATTCCATTAATAAATAATCCTAAGACAAACTAAGAGAATGGTATCTCTTGTTGAAGTATGCATTATGGAAAAAAAAGTAAGGCAAAATAAATCCCTCAAGGCTTCACTTTTTCTATTTTTGTATAGATAATATCTAGTCTTCACCATTACTCTTAAAATACCAATGTACTAGTTCATATAATATTACATGGGGGAATATGAAAGAATACAATCTAGACTACTTGGCATAGTTCAAATGAAAGATTCAAGAATTGAAGCATTGCATAACTTCAGTAAACATCAAGATATTGGTAAAATATGGGTTTAAAAACTATCCAATATCAAATCCTTCTAGATTTCAAATGTAGTACTTTTCTAGGATAAAGTAGATGAGAAGAAAGGAAAACATTATAAGTTCACTTATTTATGGATTGGGGCATATTAGGTATCAGATATCCTAGGTAATAATGCCTCTCAATTTAAATACCTTAAAAATAATGACCTCACATTTATATTCAATGGATAGTTTTTGAAGCACTATTTCATGGATGCTCCAATTGGAGATACCTTAGAATGATTATAAGTGGAGATGTAGATGTAAGATTATAGTAGATTTATGGATTTATAGGTTAGATTTATTACTTTATAGAATAGTTTTTATACTTTCTAGGATTAATCTTTCCTAATTTATACATTTGCTTTTAGTAGATTAGTTTCAAGGATTTATAGATGAGTTTTTTAAAACTACAAAACAAAACAACTGATTTCCTACATTGAGATTAAAAATGAACTACTAAAAATAAGGGGGTCATTCATAAGGATTCACCATTGGTCCTCATAACGATTTATTTTTATATCACTAGAGATTTTAGGGTTAAGGTATACATATACTCAATTAAGTCCTACTTTTATTGAATGATTTTACTAGACCTCTAGGATTTACTCTGATATAATCATATAAATTTTAGAAATAATTTACATTTCCAAAGACTAACTACAATATTATAAATTAAAACTTGTATGGGAGATAATAAACATAGAATGGGATATACACTAATAGGGATGTATTTATTGAAATATTTTTTATTTGACATACACCTAGTCAATGGTGATTCCCAACCCTTCTTTTATTTGTGTTTCAATAAAAAAAATCATATATTATCATATAAATTGATATAAAGGAGTGATTCAAGTAATCTCTACTAAGGCTATAGATGTATAAATGGTAGTAGAGTAAGGTTTTTAGTGGAATCATATGTATGTCTATTAGAGCTATGGATGTTTGGATGGAAGAAGAATAATATGCAAGATCTCATTACTCTTTGGTTACAAAATTTGAGATCAAAATTAAACCTATAGTGACTATCCAGGACTTTTTTAAAAATTTCATAAAAAGAGAAAATTGAATTTACAAGATAACATACTTAGATCCAAATAATGGAATGGATTAGTGTGTTGCATGAGGAAGTATGAGTGTTTTTCAAGGTCTATTTTGTTTAATATTTTCTAAGAAGGTCTGAGGTTTTGTTATTCTACATTATTGATATTTTGGGTTCTCAAAATACTCACGAGTATTTTATCCACTTAGTCACCATTTGTTGTGCCCTAACTAAACACCCCATTTTTAAAAATTCAAATAGGGACCCATTTTTAATTAGATATTATGATTTGTGGTCTTTTGAACCAAAATTATATAACATAGGTTTGAAATCAAAAAATTAATAAAAAGTAATCTGACACTAAAATGAATTTATATGCCTCTCTTGATCTATGTTTTTTACTTTATTCAATCAATAGGAGTGACCTCAATGCTTTTGTAGTTTCTCAAAGTTATGGGGGAATCAAAGATATGTATAATTCATTCTAATGAATTTAATTTTCACCTTAAATTTTAACTTATGCTTATATACACATAAATGCATGATATAATGGATAACTAAGCTGATGTGTTTTGATTTTAGTTGGGTCTTTGTCTATGTTATGTCTTAAGTAGGTAATTTTTTTCTTAGGTGTATACTATCCCTCTTATATCTCATTTTTTCCTGCCACATGGCATTAATTTTCCAACTTGGAACCTAAGTAAATAATAAAAGTATCTTGATAGTGATGTCAATGTGATCTTTTGTAAGTATTATTCTAGATAAGAAAATCATTGAGATATTTCTAGGTGTCATCATCTTGGCAACCTAAAGGTGGTGTCATCATGGACCTCTATATGGAAAGTCCCAAGTAAGTGGAGTAGTGATATTCATCCATGTGTCATCATCCTATTATCCTAGAGGTAAATTTAGCATGGACCTATGTATGGAAAGTCCCAAGAAAGTAGGGTAGTAAGAGTCATCTATGTGTCATCATACCAATAGCCCAAAGGTGACATCAATTTATACTTTATAAGGTCAATCCAAGAAAAGTAGAGAAGCAAGAATAGTCCATGTGTCATCATCCTACTAACCCATAGCCAAAGAGACCAATCAAAAAAATATATAATCTTAGCTAGAAGTAAAATAGTGACATGTAGCCACATGTCCTCCAAAGCCACATAATCAAGTAACAAAGACATCAAAAACAAGATAGAGATAATAAAATATACGTATGTCATACTAATATGACTAAGCACATAGAAGAGTGCAAAATAATCCACATGGTATTAAAATATGTGGAACTTAGTATTATGAAATTCAAATGCAAATAATAAACAAGGAAAAGAGTGAATGGCATTACTACCCTTAATTCACATGAACCAAGGAATTAATACATTTAATTCTCAAATCTAATGTAACTAAATCAATATATTTAAAATTTATGTTTCTAATTTAATTACATTGCCTCCAAGTTACCAAGAGTATTAAAAATTTTGATCTCAAGTGTGAAATGTGAATCTAGAACTCCATTACAATAAGAAATTTAGAGATTTTTACATAATAAAGCAGTTTTAGATAGTGTCAATGGCTTCCTTATTTTACATCCTAATTCCCTCTACATACTCAATTTTAGGACCAACTAAATACATAGATATATCATTTTATTTTGTGTCTCTAAATCACAAGTTCAAACATTACTCCACCATTTGGGATATGGTCAATGTAGTCAATCCATAGAAGGATGGGGACCAACTCTCCATTTTCACACAAATTTAAAAGGATGACCTCTTGTCCATCAAAGAAATAAATATTCAAAAAATAGTATCTAATAAATAGGTAATGCCCTAAATTGATCTACTATTTGGTTTATTCATAAATGGAAAGGTTACTGGGAATATACTGCACATCAGGCTTAGAAAAATACTAATTGCATACATAAGTGTAAATTTGTTTGAGAGGTATTAAAAGCTCCTTTATAGATATGTTATAATGATAAGACATGATGAATACATGGATTATTAATAACAACATCAGTATCAAGTTGTAAGAGTGGTTTGATAGCTTAAGAACTTTATAGTTCAGGACCGTACCTTGGCTATACCCATTTTGGTCTTTAGACTATGGGTGAAAATCACCATGGCTCTGCTAAACAACATATATGGTTTTTTAACCATCATCTATGTCAGTGAGGTATGGGTTCCCTTACTAGATATGATTTTAACTTACAACAAAATCCTTGCATTAAGGAAATCATTAAATCCAATTTGATTATGAAACTCACAAATCCTAGAAGTTCCCTAGATGGGAATTTGTACATGGTGTCTAGTGTGGTAAACGTAGTGACTACAACCATGCATTCATCTTATGAGCATCCCTGGAGACCATCTTATGAATACCCCAAAATTTGGTTACGTGATGAGTTTAATGTTCTTCATGTTCATGTATTCAGGAATAACATGAAGAGGCTAATTGAGACTTTATACCCCATAGTGTATCATTTCATCTATGGGAAGAACATGCATAAGCTCTTTGAACCTATCAAGAAAACTATTTGAAATATGGGTGACTAATAATTGTACCCTGAGTGAATAGTAATTATAATTTAAGACACAAAGGCACATCTAATATATGTACCAAGTATTGTACATAATAAATTACTTTAGTAAGATATTGTCGTCTAATTAGAAGATAGTGTTGTTGCTAAATTTACAAAGACTAAGCAAGAAGCCATCCATCCAACTCTTCTTAGTATTTAAAAGATGAATTACAAAAGGTTGGATCACCTCCAATTAGTTGAAAATATTAGGTCATATTATGGTTTCAAATTAGTACCTCTAAAACATTGGAACCCAATAAAGAATGTAAGATAATACATCAAAAATAATGAAATAAAATTAAGGATCAACTATGGGAACCAGTCTTATTACCATGATAGCATATATATGAATGTTGAAGATGATTTTGAAGTGGCTATAAGGATGCAAAAGGCCAACATGTCTATTATTATAGTGAAAATGATCTATTGTGATCTTACCATCATTAGGGAAGATGATAAGAGGATTGAGAATAAGGAATGGGTTTCCAAACCTATTCATGGACCCCCTCCTTAAGTAGAAGAAAAATATAGGAAAAAGTTAGCCCATCTAGGGAAGAATAGATTGGATAAGGAGATTCAAAACCTCTAATCTCCCTTATTAACATAGCTTCTACTACTTGTACATAACACATCAAGGTAGAACCTCAACACACATCTGAAGAAAAGAGACTTGCAAGTTCTACCACATCAGCTGAAATTTTATCCATGATTCTTTTGCCTCCATTAGCCATTATAAAAATAATAATTTTTCCTTCCTTCCTATCTAAATTTCATGTTACTTCTCCTCATTTGTATCCACATTTAATAGTTCCCCATGCTAATGGATTTACATATCCACCACCTATAATTCCTCTAGTGGTCACCACTCTTCCATCTCCACCACCTATCATTCCTTCAGTGGTCACTACTACTCCATCTCCCTCACCATCTTCTACCACTACATTCCCTATATTTATATTTACACCTTCAAATAAGCTATCCTCTATTGTTACAAAACCAATAATGAAATTACAAATAATCTTAAGACCCCTCCCATTTCACCTCAAAATGTGGATGTAGAGGATAAGCAAGTAGTTTCTCCCATAAAATGAGAAAAAAAAGGATGATTTGGGATCAAACCCTATGTAAATTTATGATAGTGAGGAGGATGATAAAATATGGAGAAATTAAGAAGAATGAGTCTTAAATACTGAAATAGAAGAGATAGTCATTTAATGAGACCACCCAAAAAAAATAGGATGAATGACTAACTAATAGAATCACCTATTCTCGATGGATAGAATTACCATAGTTATCTAAAGAAGTCAATTAGGAAGTGTTAATTTGGGGGGGGGGGTAATGAATTATTATCATATAAATAAGGGGATGTATAAGGAGAGGCATAATCAAAGTTACACATCATAGCACAAGAGCCATCCCCAACTACACCTCCAAGCTCTCCACCTTAGATCACTATAATGGAAACTATAGAAACCAGTGCCCCAAGTACCTCTCCCTTGGTTATAAGTCCTCCAAGTATATTTTATTTCAAAACTCCCTCAATTAATGAAACTATTAGTGATGTAGTAGATTATTTACGTTATTTTCATTCTTTAAGCCAGATAAACTAGCCATAGGTAGTTATAATGCCAATTTTGACTACCATAGCCCAACTTTCTACTATGGGCCATGCCACCACTATTATGGTTACTATTAATTCAAATATTTTTATTACTATCTATTTATTAAACTTATTAATCACCCCAATAACGTACTAATTCCTTAGTGAATCCAATCCATAGTCCCCTAAGCCAAACCAAGGGTTACATTTTTAAAAACTAGTGTATGCATCAATTTTTTCTACCATATCTACCCCTCCTAGGTTGACTACACAAAAAGAGATTACCATTTTCATATCACCTCAAGTAGATTCACATACCATCTTAATCCACAATGTAGTAGGAAGGCCAAATATGCCATTGATACACCATTCCAAAGGTAGGTTAAGGGATGGAGGAAAGTCATTCCTCCTTTTCATTCAACAGGGTCATCCTCCCTAAATGCCATGCCACCTCCAAGACAATCCCCCTAAATAAATCATAGAGGACAAACAAGGAAAAAACAATAGGTATAATAGATAGAGAAATAAGATGAACTCAATATCCCTTCATGGATTTAGTAGTTACAATGGGAATAATCAAGGAGACAAGATTTAGTAATAAGTAAGAAACCTACATAAAAGTTACATTTTGATAGATAGAAAAACATATTTTTAAAGGTGAAGAGGAAGACTATGGTTTTTGAGGGTCAATAGATCAAGTTGGAACAAAGAGAAGATGTATTAGATTTCAAAATGAGGAAAAAGAAATCCCTCAGACCTAGATAGATATAGGGAGGCCGCTATACTTTTATATATGTTATTGGGATAGTCTTAAAAGAAATGTTAAAAGATTTTGATTAGTCTATACAGAGGCAACCAGAGGTGAGTACTATCTAGGCTCCCAAAGAGATAGTGGAGAATTTATGGGGGTAGATAGGAAGATATTTGACACCATTAGTTTAATAATGTCTATAAAGGCCACCTCCCAACCTAAATGGGAAGACATTATTCAATTGTTCAAAAAAATAAAATATATGTATGGAAAACTACATTTTATAAGCTAATAAATAAGGAATAAGACTTATTCCCACCTAATTTTAATAAAAGTATTTGAAATTACTTGGGCACAAAATTATATTATTACTAAAAGGGACAACTTAATTGAGTGGCATCAAGAGATACAATCTCTAGTCCAACAATTTAAAAACTAGGAGAGGAAAGATATATCTATCCTAACTAACTTTAGAGTTACTCAAGTAAGCACTCCACATGGGTAAATTTTGCCCAAAACCATTTTTGAGAATCTCCTATGAGCATTATTAAATATCTTTAAAATAGAGATTGAAGCCACTGTTTATAGAACCAGTGATGAAATGATGTAATTGGTCAATTTTTCAAGGGATAAAACTATAGGGATAGAGTAACTACATGTTGAGGTTAGATATACATTGGGAATACACAAGAAATTAATAAATAGGATTCCTTAATTGTTTAAAAGAGCTCTTCTTGATTTTGAGGCTGTGAATATTGACTTCTAAATAATTCACGCACTTTGCCTGTGGATGCAAGTAGCCAATCAAACCACTTCAGTAGTATGGGTTATGTTTTTCCACATTAGAGTACTCAGCATACCAAGTACACACTAGTGTAGACTTAAATTGGGCCTACCTATTTTCCACTTCTAATGACCACAGCCATTAATAATTGGCAAAAAATTCATGACTAGTTATAGTTCTAATGTCTATTCTAAGTGAAACACAAGTTGTAACTTTAGTTCTACTTACTTTGGCATCTACCTCAACTATGTTATATTTTTATTATTTTAGCAATGATGCATTAACACTTTTTAAATATACATACATATTTATATGTCCTAACTAAGATGGAACTACTAGTTCTTAATTTATTTAGCATATATTTTATTTTAGGTGAAGAATTATAATTTGAGAAATCATTATTCTACATGCATACTCTGCATGAGATTAGCATACAACTCTATTTTTTTATATGTATTTTTAAACTTCACTTAATATATGAGGCCTTCCCTATCCCAATATTATTTATACTTGTATATTCCTATTCTAAATAGAGAATAATTCTAGTTGTTAATATTAATAGGAAATTCTAAGAAGTTGTGTAATTTTTGTCTTGATGTGAAAAAATTGATTCTTCTCCAACTTGTGAATTATATGAAAATTTATATCATTTTAGTTTCTTAGTATTTTCATTGTGGATGAGTTATCTTTTTGATATATAGTTATTTATATTAAAATATTATTGATCTAAATACCTTTTACATATGAATCTTAATCTCCCCTTGTATATGTGGTATTGTAGTATTACAAACATGGAAACCTTTTATTTTATGTGCTTAAGTATATTTTATTTTGGTTTTTTTTGACTTATAACTATTTTTTAATATTAGTGTGCTATAGTATCCTTTATAAAATATTGGTCTTAAATTCCTTTTCCAAACTCTAGTTCAATTTTTGGTTTTGAAATGTTTCTTCTAGTGTGGTCGACAAGCCTCCTTTTATACCCTACCTTCCTTTATTTTGAGTTTATTTTAGTCCTACCCACCTTAGGTTAGATCCATCATCAGTCCACCCATCTCAATTATATTTATATTCATCCATATCTAACCCATCCATGGTAAATAAACTACTTTACTCATCATTATTCCACCAATAGGTTTTTTACAAATTGAATACCCAAAAAATCATGCTTCATAGTGAATACTTTTTCAATAATCCTAAAAATTTAGAGGCTACCTTGTAGAGATTTCAAGGATGTGCATAAAACCCACATAAACACTAAAACTCTAAATCACCATTTTGTATGCCTTGCCCAATATGTTGGGACTAATATAGGAGCTTCTAGATTTGGCAATCCATACTTCACTTATACACAAGCTACTTGATGTGGATTCACCAACCATGGATAATGTCCATAAATATATAATTGGTCATGTACCTAAAAATTACTTTCCCATGATCACCAAGTATCCATTATGCCCTGATATGGTTGCAAAAATAATTTCCCTCATATGAATATTTTCAATACTAGGGCATGCCATACAACATGTACCATGTGATCATGTGTCCACCTATACACATACAATTATGTATCATCCAATACATATAGTAATCATGTAGGCTAATGAATAATGAATATCTCATAAATCCATCTACTCAAAAAAATAATAGGCCCATCATCATCTACCCCCTTGATATAATAGTATAAAATTCATTCGCTAAATGCACCTAGATAAAAGACCCCAATTCATATAGTGTGCCATGATCAAACATGGACCAACACAAAGTAATAATATACAATGGGACCTTCTCATTTGAATTTTGAAAAATCACATGAGATATCATAAGGCTAATGATGACCTTGTATATATCTAAAATGGTCAACATATACACATAAAATAGGCATACTTGCAAGCTTGCATAGATTTACCTTTAATATCTGGTCACCCATAAGGCTAAGGCTCACCTCTCAACATTAGTCTCCATTATATCACACATCATAGGCATGCTTACAATAGTAATTCCTAATAAATAATGTAAATTCTCTAGGGTGATACCCACCTCAATAGAATTAATTTCCACTACCCATTATAAAGTGTTAGTTAGTCACTCCCATGTTCTTCATAACATGGAAACCAACTCAAAACTTGGTTAAATCTATTATAACACCATAAACACACCAAATACCAAGGCCATTAGTTGTGCCCAATATATTTCAAAAACTTATCCATTATATCTAATAGCCACACTACATCTACTAATCTCCATAGCCTCTGTCACCTCTATAAAATATCAATAAATAATTAAATTATCAAATCTCTATCCAAATGACAATCAAATATAATTTAAAAACTAAAATTATATATAATTAATACACTTAACTACTTTATCAAATTGTTTTTATTTTTATTCATAATTCCTAAATAGGTCATCCATGTATCCTACTACATCATCCATTCTTATTTCATACTAAGCTATTCAGGTATAACATTGTCATCCACTTAACTATGTAAGTGAGATGGTACACAATCAACCACTTTAATATGTTTTCAACTAATTTTAAAACTAAATTAGCCATATTAATCTCTAGTGCCATCATCTAATAGGTATAAAGTCATCCAAACTTATTACTTTCAACATAGTTAGCTAACTGCTATGTCCTCAGTCATTCTTCCATTCAACTAGGTTGGCCAGCCAATATGTATTCAACCACTTACCCAAACCTACCTTACTCAACTAAGTCAGCCAAG
The DNA here is from genome assembly GCA_037957365.1 of Torreya grandis. Lineage (NCBI taxonomy): Eukaryota > Viridiplantae > Streptophyta > Pinopsida > Cupressales > Taxaceae > Torreya > Torreya grandis. Next base: position 468,061 of record JARHVA010006508.1, on the reverse strand, counting down.
TCCACCTTGTTCAAAATTAGTGATGATTTTTAACTAACTTTTAATTAATGTCCTAGACCTTTTTTTTCACTTTTTGACTCTTACCTATTGTTTGTGTCAATTTTTACTCTATTGATAATATATTTTGTGTAAATTTCACTACATGAATTTACCCTAGTATCTAATTTTCATACATTACTTCATTTTAAACCCAAAATGATAAATAAATTTTCAAATAAATCTAGTACTTAAACTAAACTTATATCCACCGTGATCCATCCTTTGGCTCATCCACATACTTGAGATTGAACCATCATCTCTCTATCTACTAAGTTATGGCACCTATAGCTTTGATATTTAATAATAACAAATGAAAAAATGAATAATAATTTCTCCCTTTTATAGTAAAATTTCAAAAACTCTAAAGTTTTAATTATTTACTGAGAAATTATGTATTTTATTCATAAAATTTTTTCATAAGCACTTTTTTTAAAACCAAAAAAAGTTATAGAATCCTAAAAAAGTGGACAATTTTTCAATACAAACCACATATTTTTTTAAAAAATGAATTTCATCTTATTTTTTAGTTTCATCTCTTGTTTCACACATTCAATGTTGTTTTCATCTATTTCTCATGTATCTCTTATTTAATATCAATAAGGTAAGTGAATGTATGTATTTACAAGTTTACTTGCATTTATTTTCAATTTTTTATTATAATTTGTTAACTTAGTCTCATGCATTGCTATGTTATTTCTCAAAGCACCATCCCATGCTACACCTTCCTAACACGTGATGAGATTCAAGTGGGGCATATGTATATAGAAAATATTTTTAAAAATTATCATTTATTAACACTTTCTCTCTTGAAGAAACCTCTTGGTTTTTAATCTCTCTAAGTGCACACCCTATGTGGTGCACCAAGAAAGGGTTGGGTAGACCATTGGTGATTCATAAGATTGTTGGTTAATTCTATCATAATTTAACCCATTATAAATCCCACTTACCCAACTCCATAATAAATTATACTCTTAATATCCTATAAATAAACAAATAACTATTTTTCCTACTAGATGGCCCTACTCAACCCAATTTTGAAAGTTATGGCATACATTATGTTACTAGGTTGGCATATGTTGACCTAATTTAAGATAAATTTTTAAAACTATGTTATGGTAGGACAACCCCTTGTAGGATAAAATTTTAGAAGGATTAATACCTATCCATTGATATAAATACAACCTTCACTTCAATCTAAAGATAGGAATTTTCATTTTCACATTATTATAGTTTACAATTCTTCTACTTCTACATTTAAAAGAACCATTGATCAGGTTTTCCTTAGAGGAAAAATATTTTGTATTATGGGATGTCTTAAATTTAATTAGGAATATTTTACCCTATATTTTATTTAAACTAATTAGATACTTATAAATTCATAATAATCTCTTGAAAATCACCATTAGCCAATGGGGATATTGAGACTCGCCATGTTCATCCTAAGGTAAGTATCTCTAACTTTTGTTACTTAATTTTATAGATATATATTTCATAAAGTAATAGGTTTTAAATTATAAATCCTTGATTACATTAAATTTAAAATTAACTTTAGTGTAGCTATAGGGTTATTCAATCTTTTCATATTCCACCTTAGGTGATCTAGGCCCACATTTTCCTACCATGATCACTTATTTGTTTTGTTTGTTTTAAACCATCCCCAGTTATATTATAATATTTGATAACACTAGATTATATTTCATGTTATGCATTAGAATACCTATTTATGTTTATTTCATGATATTATTTTCTTTGTGGATTTAGAACCCTATCATTTAGTGTTGTATGATATGTTCTCCCTGGTTAGGTTTAGTGGATCTAATTCAGTCATGTTCTTGATATAAAAAGTATAATAATAGACGTTAGTTGAGTATCTTATGTGAGATTAGATAATTTATTACATACACTATAACATTCATATATCAAGACATGCTTGAATTGAATGTCATCGACTTAGACATTAATTAAAATGGGAGGATCATCTACACAAAGTAATAATTTATCAGGGATCATTGAAGTAAAATTAAATCTAAGTGAGAGATAAACATATTAAGCCTTATAAAATTAAATGGATAGTTCTTTACATTGTCTTAAGATACTATCCTTAGAACTAAACAAGGTAGCTTCTTTTCCCATAGGTAGTGGTCAAGAAATGTTCATGTCAAATAAAATTTGCATAAGTGACAATGATATGAATAAATCCTCATAAGTTCAAGCAACATAATTTGAGAAGGTAAATTATTAATTTATTAAATGGGATCCCATTCATCAAATCCAAGTTGAGCTAGACAAGACCAAGTGTAATGTGTATAATTTTGAAGTCAAATAAAGAAGGAGCTAAACCAAATTGAAATTCGTTAGGAATATAATTATGTAGTATTGGCATAGTTTATATGGTATGGGTCATATGAGTAGACAAAATGAATTCATTTGATACATTTTATTTCATATAAATGTTAGAATCATACTATTTTGATATAGTTGATGTAGTAACATTAGGATAAGTAATAGGAATTAATTGCATTAGGTTGGTGGATGTAATAAGTACATAACTAGAAATATAAATTGATTTTATCAAGCTAGTTGTTGAAGTATATTCTAGACTGGGAGTAACTGACTATATCATACTATTTGATACACATGCTAAAAGAAACAAAGTAATAATAAAATAAAATAAGCTAGTTGATGTAGTTGGTACAGTCATGAAAGTAGATAATTACATCAATTTATCTGATGTAATTGGGGTAATAAAAGTGATGCTCTTATCATTCTCAACATCTATGAAATGAGATGGTGGGTATAATAAAATGGTTTGTAAGCATGATAATGAGTAGGATTCATATGAAGATAAATATTGATAAAGGAGACTACATGATTCATGTTGTTCATGTTAACTAGGTTTTCTTCATTAGTATAAAAGTAAAGTTTAATAGTAGTTTAAATAAATTTGGTTGTGGTAGGCTGATTTGGATTAGCTTTTTAGTTTTTATTATGTTTAAGAATTAGATGTGAATATATAACAAGGTGAGTATTATCCTGGTGAAGGACCTCATAATTGACTTGTAGTCATGGACTTTTTCAACATTTTTATAGGATTGTTTATTCTCTTGGATCATTAATTCATGATCAAACTTAAGACCAAAGATAATGTTAAAATCAATGTTTGTAAGTTGTTTGCAAGTTTCATGGGAATGTTCCCAATTGGCATGGTACCAAAAAAAATTTAGGGATCATGATAATGAATATTAGGGCCATAATAATTCAAATCTCTAGGTGAGGGTTTGGGAATATTCTCCTTTATGTCATCTAAATAAATATGATGATGAATGTCAACACGATTAACTTGTGAATGAGGAGGATACAAGGGAATTCCCATGATCGGTTGGGAATGAGTCAATTATTCTAAGTTATATGGAATAATGGAATTTATGGTTCTTATGGAATTATATATATCTAAAAAACCATCACTAGTATCTTTTTTATTTTTATACTTCATAAGCACACAAGTTCTATGCTTGAGTTGGGAAGGCTCAAATTATCTTATGTGTAATTATTGATGATTAGATTGATCAATGACTTCTTCCAATGATTTTAAAGAGATATTCTTGACTATGTATTGAATTTTGGGATAAAAAATATTGTTATATAAATGGAAGAGGTTATCTTCTAGCATGTTATGTTTAAATTTGTTAGCTAAGCCCTTCCAATGCTTGATGAAATCTTGGGTAGTCTCATATTCTACTTTCTTATAATTAATTGAGACAAGGTATTTTTAAAAAATATAATTAGTTTAAAATTATTTAGCTAATGTGTTAAATCATCCTTATAAACTAGAGATAGTGATATAATTTATTTGATAGTACCAATATATCACATTACCAAAAAAGGTTTTGGCTAGAAGTTTTTTAGTTGAAAATTTGTTTAGCTTAATCTAGTCCTTGTAAATATTTCTAAAAATATTTAAAATTCAAATTAGTATCAATGGATCCATTATAGGTGATAATAGGAGTGATACCACCTATATTTGTGTTTGAAATTTGAGTAACTAGTGGTTTATTTTGAAGATGTTCGATTCCTTATTACGAAGAAGAGGTTGCAGAATGAGACTTCTGTGAGCATCTCTAAGGGGTGGTGGTGGAAGTTGGATTTGGCACTCCCCACTAAGGTTGTTGATGATATTTATTAATTTTAAAAAGTTGATATTTATATGCATCATTTGATTGGAATTATTAAATTGAAAAGTATCCATTTAGTTCATGATTTGTAACAATATTTCAAGATTATCAAGAGATTTTTGGTTATAGGGAAAAACTTGAGTAGATTACTATGATACACTAGTTGTGGCATTAACATGAGTATTAACATGGTATCTTTGATTAATACCACTATAATAAATACTCACCATGTTAGTAGCAATACTATGCTTGGTGGAGGAAGAAGTAAAAGGGGAATCCATGTATTGACTTCCCCCAAGTCTAATAGAAAATCTAAGAGTAGGGAAAGGAGAAACCTCCACATGGGGTGACATCATGATATGGTAGATCACCTTAAGGTCCTTACCCTTATGCTTAGGAAACTAATTAAGGTAAATTATTATTTTATAAATATATTCAATATCACACTCATCCTCTACTATTATAATGCATCTATGTGAATAAAGAACTTGAACATTGTTAAGTGGTTAATAGTTAGAAGTTCTTATGGCCAAATGACAATTACTTGGATCTTGGTATTCTATGGTACTATAAAAAAACATTATTTATATGTTTTATGGTTTTTATTCACTTCCATCATATAGTTTTGTATTTTACCTTTAGATTCAGTTAGATGTATTGCATGATGAAATGGAAAATACTAAATGAACTAGTTTGGCCAATACAATTAGAACATGAAGACTGAGTATTGGGCTATTTGATATAGATGGAAACTAGAAATATAAAAATTAGATTTTATCAAGTTGGTTGATACAAAACACTAAAATAAGGAAATAAATAAATCAGTATGGTTGGTATGGCTAGAATATATAAGTATAAATAAACTTTATTAGTCTAGCTAATGAAATCAGGGAGAAAGAAATACATTGTATCATGTTTTTTAATATAATTAATTGAATTATGGTTAAAATTATACTATATAATCATGATATATGAATTTATATACCTAAAATTTAATAAATAAATGTTTGAAAATATTTTTCCTTGACATCTTTACCTTGTTTGATCAATTATCCATTTTGATAACCCACAATATCTAAAGAATACTTCAAAGTCTCATAATTACTATTCATATCTCCAATACTTCTCTATAATGTCCCTATTCATCCTTATTAAACATATACTTCACTATCACTTTGGTTTCATAATCCTTTATTCCTTTTTTATAAAAGTTTACTATCAAAAAAGGACACACCATGTCCTTGTCCTATAATGAAACTTTGTCCACAGTGATTTAATGGTCATATTTTGAAAAGGGCATGCTTCATAATGTCTCTCCCATGTAAAACAATATATAATTTGTTATAAAAATTCAAAATATTCATCTATAAAATCACATAAAGGTTTACACTTGAAACAAACTAGATACTCTATCTATAAATCTCTTATAAAGGTAATTTCAAAAGCACATATCTATTCAATAAAGAGTCCTACTATAATTATGCTATTAATATTTACAATCATTGGCAAAGTTAACATTATTTTCTTGTAGGTTAATAATATTCATTTTTCAAGAATTTTAATCAAATTTTCTAATTACATCCATATGATCTTCCCTAAAGGGATAACTACATCAACTTGAGGACCACTTGTATTATGTAGGTAGCACTTAGTCAATAATGGGTTTTCTGAGGACAAATCAACCATATCCCACTTCCCCACTTTTCCCCCTTTCGCATATGATATTAGTTTGTGTTATTTTTGAGGCTAAGGTTTAGATTTTGAAGGAAATATGTATAACCAAACATGTTTTACATATAATCAAATAGTATATAAATAAGGGAAAACAAGAGCAAATTTTTGAATTCAATGCACAGTCTATCTGGATAAAGTTATAGTAGTAGATAGTGATGTATTATGACTTTATCGACGTTATATGTCCTTATCTTATAATATATCAAGTCCCTATATTAAATTAATTATATTTTTATGTTATTATATATAGTTACATATAGTCATAATAAGCAAGTAAATAACACATTTTAAAATAAATTAGTTTGGAAGTACATCTATGTTGGAGAGGTCCACAATAGAGGATAAGGGGATCAAATAAATGAAGAAATTACATGTTTTCAAATTAAAATCAAACATTAATAAGAAGAATATTGTATTAAATAATCAAAAAAATTATTATAATTATTATATAAATAGATTTAGGAAATGTACATTATATAGATAAGAAAAAATCAACTAAAAATTAGAAAATAGGGTTAAACCATATTTTCCATAATGACCTATTATGACACTTAATCAACACCTAATAAATTTTAACCAAAATGTGTATGTAAAAACCATTAAATGGAATAAAAACCTACACTAACACCCCCCTTAACCATAGCTTAGTCATGTAGTGGAATTGGGTCCTAGCATAAAGGTCTAATGAGGTACTCAAGTACTTATAAAATCCCCCTAGAGGAAAAATATGAAGCTTCCCAAACACAAAGAAGAGCCCAAAATTGAATCTACTTACTCTTAGTGAAGGGTTTTGTGAATATATCATTAATTTACTCTATAGTCTATATGCATCAAAGATCAATAAATTGATCATGGATACACACCTGAATGAAATGCGTGTGAATCTCATTATGCTTGGTCTATAGATACATTTCATATTATTTAAGATATGGATTATTTTTTGGTTATCATAAAATATTATTGTTGGTAATCAAAACTTTATATTAAATTCAATGAGAATCCCATAAAGATAAATAGCCTCAATGGTAGCACTAATAACTCCTCTATATTCTACCTCTATAAAATATAAAGTAATAGCATACTAATTATTTCTTGAATAACTAATTAGACCTTAACCAAGTGATAAACTATAGTTTAAAGTATAATTATGATTCTAAATATAACCATCCCAATCTAAATTTGTATACCCAATCAAGTTAAAATCAATGTCTACTCCATAGTCAATCCTAACACTATGAGTACCATAAATGTAGTGGAGAATGAACTTAGATTATTTCTAGTGTATCTCATGTGGTTCCTACGTAAATATAGAGACCATGAACATTGCATGTGAAATATCAAGTCTAGTGAGCATAAGTTCTATGAAACTACCAACAAATTGTTGATATGAGGAATCATCGACCAAAAGAGATGTACAATTAACCCCAAGCTCCACACTAGATAGAAAAGGAGTTGGAGTTGTCTTATAGTTATCCATGTTAAACCATGCAAGTAAATCAAGATCATACTTGAATTATATAATAGTGATCCTAAAGTCAAACTAATAAATTTCAATCCTAATGAAATAATGCAGTATATTGAGAACCTTTCAAACAAATTAATTTTCACTACTAAATGATTTATAAATAACTCCTTGTGATTAATATGATATCCAAATATATAACTATAATTAATAGTTAATAATATTTCCAAAAAATGTAGACATTCAAATCAGAATAATATCTAGTGAACCCAACTAAAATAAGAAATGAGTCCATCTTGGCATACCAAGATCAAGGAGCTTGTTTAAGGCCATAAATATATTTATAATGTTCTTAAATTAATAATTAATATTAAAAAAATACTTTTGTTTTCTCCATGTATATTTAATCTTTGAGGTGACCTTGAAGATAAGTAGTCTTTACATTCATCTAATGAATATCTAAATGATTTATTTTGGCAATGGAAAAAGTGATTCAGATTGTGTTCATTTTACCAACTGGGGAAGAAATATTGGTATATTCAATGTTATGTACCTAAGAAAAACATTTTATTACCAAAAATTATTTAAACTCATCTACAAACCAATATGCTACAAATTTTGCTCAAAATATCCACCTACATTAAACAATTTTTCTTCCCTTAGGAAGAGAGACTAAATCCCAAGTGGTGTTCCTTGTCATGGAACCATTATCATATTCCATTGATTATCCAACTAATTAGTGATTGATTCATCATGAAATTATTTTATATTATAATTAAATGCAATGTATGCATGTGGATGATTCTGGAATTGTGAATGGGTTTGCTTAGTGTCTAATAGATCTCCAACCCAATGACTAGCATTTTTAAGTGTTTATCTATAACATAGAGAACCAAATGTTAAATATTTATGAGGAGATTACTCATCCTTTAAATATATTCTTGGAAGATGATGTTATTCCCCATCATTACTCTCATCATTAAAAATAGAATAATAATTTATATCATCAATAAGTTATTCAGGCATATATGAATCAATAAAATTATCATCAAATCCTAGTGTATCTAAGGAAGAGGGAGGAGTGTTGAGTGTGGAATTTTATGGTCCCTCTTAAAATTAAACACTTATCTCAATTAATGACTCATGATTTATGGGATGTAGAATCATGTATCCCTTAATACCCTAAGGATATCCAATCAATATGTAAGGCTGATTCTAAGGTTTCATTTCCTTACATTTATTCTTTAAAATGTAGTCCAAATTAGGATATCCAAACACTCTAAAGTGTTTTATTGTGGGTTTATAACCAATCCAATATTTAAAAAGATTAACTCCCTTTAACTCTTTATTAAACACTTAGTTCTATATATAATAAGCATAGTTGATGACTTCATCCCAATACTAAGATGCAAAAGACTTGTAGTGTAGCATATAACTATCCATTTCCTTTAAGGACCTATTATTTCACTATGAAACACCATTATAATGAGGAATATATGGAAATATACATTTTATTTCAATCCCCTCTAAATTGAAATTTTTTTCTAAATAGTTACTAACATACTCACCACCATTATTGGTGCATAAAATCTTGATGGCTTTACCTGACTATTTTTTACAAGCATATTGAATTCCTAAAAATGATCAAAGACATCAAAATTATTATTTATAAATTACACCCAAGTATACCTTTAAAATTCATTAATGAAGGTAAACATGTATTTAGTCATGTTGAATTAAGGAACTAGAAATAGAACAAAAATGTAATGGTGAACTAGATCCAATGTCTATATATCTCTCCATGATTTACCTTTGTCATATTTATTTTTAGGATACTAACCAAGTATGTAACCTTGTAAAATTTCATCAAAAAATGAACATTTATAAACCTTAAAACCATGTCATGACACTTGAGTTGATGTAGGTAATGATAGTTGATATGGCTAAATCACTCATGCCATAATTTACTCACCCCATCTAAATGAGTGAGAAAGGTAGTAGAGGGTTGATCAGGGTAAAAATATGAAAAAGTTTACAATCATAAATAGTAATTTATTTTCCCAAATATAACTATAGAGTCATTTTATACTTCCATAATAACCATAGAGTTAGGTGTGAACTCAACACTCTTACCTAAACTAATGTGAGTGATGTAATAAACAAATAGGAGATTGGTGGATAATGATGAAACACATAGAACAAATTGAAATTTCTGATCATTCACTTCAACATATCCTCTCCCAATAACTTATATGGAAGTGTCATCATCCAAAAATATGGAAGGCATAGAACAAGGCTTCAAAGAATGAGAAAAGATCTTATGCTGAATCCATGTGGTGCAATGAACCAAAATAAATTACCTATTTAGAAGGATGGGATGAAAATAAAACAATTTAGTTACCCTTATATTTTACATTTCTAATATCTTTAGCCTTAGAAAACTCATGTGTTGATGAACTCTAAATTCCTAAATTAGTGACATTGATATTATGCCTCTCAAGCATCTTAGTCAATTGGTTGATCTACTTCATACATTTGGTTTCATCATTCCTAGTTTTCTTATAGTAGGTAAATTCAAGTCTCTCCTTATTGGGTTTACTACCTAAATAGGAGGACTAAATTATGCTTTTGGTTTAGCATCATATTTTTAACCCTTTCCTTACTTTGGGTCCTTCTTATTTTGTTTATTCTCCTTACTATTGCTCAAAGTCTTTTATTTGTAATGACTCATAATTAATACATGTGATTTATATTACTTAATTATACCCATGTGAATAATCTTATCTTTATACCAAGTCAAATTAATAATAAAATCATCCAAAGACATGATGGTTCACATAGATTTAAGGACATGCTTGGTGGAATTGAAGGTAGAAATGAATATAAAATAGTCAAATCCCGATTTGGCAAGGATGAAATAACTAATTAATCATATTTTTTGTCTATACCACATAGTTTCAACTATAAACTAAGTGATTTTAAATTATGAAGTCATGTATAGTGCTAAAATTACCTAGGCTCAAACTAATTATCTCATTCTCTAGTTCATGATCTCTCATTATGTCCTACTTTCGAAAAAGTGTTTATAATGTGGTCCACACTTAATTAGTAGTATTTGAAAATTCAATGTGAAATATCAAGTTAGAAGATAATAATAAGCATAATAAATTTTAGGCTTCATCACCTTTTTATACCACTTCACCTTCTCTGCATTACGTGTTAGTTTTGTTTCTATACCCATATTGATACCGTATAAGCCTTTACTCTTCAAGATGATTTATATTTTGAATTTCCACTTATGATATTTGAATGGTGTAAGAAGTATAACTTGACTCTAAAACATTGCATTAAATAGGAATGTGTTGAAAGAATGATGTTATAAATATAAGTATGTGTAAACCTCTAAATATATATGTTAAATTTTACAAGCCATGATAATATCACCAATGTGTAGATATTTTAAAAGCTCCCACTTTTTATAAAAAAATTCCTAAAAGGGAGTTATCAATTGAAAGTTATGAAAGTTTTATTATTTTTTTCACAAAATAATTCTCCACTTTGCATAAATTTTTTGGTTTGAAAAAGTTTGAATCCACTTTTCAAGAAAAAGTTAAGACCCCTTGGGTTGATTTTGACTAAGGTATTAACTCCCATATGACCAAGTCACCAAGGTTTAGGATGAGTTCTCCCCTTGATTATTTCACCTTTGAGTGGTTTTTTAATGTCCCTAGTCCATCCCAAATCTAAATTAATAGTTTCATAGACCTATGGCATTAAATTTGACACTCACACCCATGTCATTGACCTAATAATGAGTAGAAGAACTATTAAAGCATAAAAATAGGAGGTTACAAAATTATTAGGTCATAAAACTATAAGTGAGTGAAAGTAACATGTTATAGAAATAATATAGGCTAAGAATAGGATGGTAGAACTATAGCTAGGTAAAATCAAGATGGGCCATAATTAGGGCATTATCCATGCAAAATTTGAAACTCATTGGGTGTCTATGCATGGGGTAGAATGCACTTGCTATCTAAGTACACCTCATATTCTAATAGTTATCTAAAAAAGGGTAAAATATTGATTCCTATCTATGCAAGGATTAGATCCTACTAATTATCCAAGAAATGATTGAATCCTATATATTATTCTACCAAAGCTCAAATCCTTTCACTTGTTTGGGAAAATATCATATCCTACAAATTATCTAGATGATGGTACAAGTATATGGAATGTCTTTAAGGCAAGGAAAAACTCCACTAAATGGAAACTATCTATCAATGTTAAAAAATATTCTTAGTACATAAAAGGGTGTTAAAATTTGTCATATGTCTGAGTAAGGGTCTAGATCTACCAATGTCTACGTAGGGGTAGAATTTGTCCAAGTCTATAAAACCTCCAAAATATTCAAATCTAATGCTATAATGAAAAACCAAAAGAGGAATGAGGGGTACTTATGATTGATCAAAATATCTAAAATCAATTTATATTAGAGAAGGATGGGCTCTACTAGGGTTTTCTCTAAGGTTTTTGGAGATTTTAAGAGCAATACTTTTGGATTGATGGTGGAACCTATAGATAGGGGTGGTATTGGAAAGATTTTATATGCAAGTATCAAGTGCATGGAAATTAGTGATATGGTAGGGAGTTTTATCTGTTAGGATCTCAAAAGGAAATTATCCAAAATAAATGGCCTATGAAACCATTGGAGGGGTGTTTGAGTGTCTAACTTATTTTTTTCATGGTTATACCTCTAGCTAAGTATCCATCTTACCAAATGTTTTTATCATCGAGCCTCTCTCTGGTGGCCTTTCATGCCACAAAGGAGACCATATGTTTTATGCTAGATAATATACACTAAGGTTTGGTAGTATAAAATGAGAGATGGCTGAAGGAGGTTATGTATGGAGAGTTGGGGGAGTTGAGATTGATAAGGAAGAAAGTGGTAGTGGTAAGAAAGATAATTTGTTTATAAGAGGTAAAAGAAGCAATGAGATAGACTAAAGTTGAAGATAGTATGTTTTGACTTGTAATAAAAGGATCAAAGTGACTGGAGTAAAAGTCTTTTGTTACAAATGTCTCAATAAGGGGCTTGAGGATGAAACTATTTTTAGTGGGAAAGTATCTGAAAACCTAAAGGAGGAAAATGTGGAAAACCCTAAGTTTCAAATCTTGTTTAAATCCCTTTTAGGGAAAACATTTCATAGCTGGGCAAAAGGGTCAGATTTGGTGAAAGACTTAAAACTAATCTTGTCAACTTCTTCAGGTGTCCTAGCTGAGTTTCAATGTCTATGAATCAAGGAAAAGAATTGTCAGATCCCCTTGCATTATCATTCTACCATTTTGTTAAATATTTTCTCACCTTCATGGCTTTAATATTTAAGGGAGGTGGGGAAGGATTTAATAAACCTTCCTCTTCCAAACCTACAACTTTAAAACTAGGAATATAGCTTCCAAGCTAAATCCTAATACTCCTCTCCACCATAATCCTATATTATATAAAAAGTGAAGGAGGTTCCTTTTATAGATATTTCAAATCAGGGAGTGGATGATTATTATCATACTTTGATTAAATATATAATTATCTACATATTTAATTTCATGTGGCCCTCTTTGATTTCCTTATATCAATGGATCTATGAGACTTGGATAACCTGATCTAAGATTTATTTATGCTCAAATTGTTTTTTTACTATTCAGTTTAGTGATGAAAAATATTATCAAAAATGCCTCTCAAAGGGCCCCTAGTTTTTTGGTAATGTATGTTTGTTTATCACTCCTTGGTTTTTGGAGTTTGATCTAAACACTCTCTTAGTAATGAAGATGCCCATAAGGGTGCAAATCCCTAACCTACCCTTGAATTTTTAGCATGATTATAAGTAAATAGGTAATTCTTAGGGATATTTTTAAAATAATGATAATGAGAGGGATGTTGTAGGTCTATGCACTTTTGCTAGAATTTGCATAGAGATAGATCTAAGTAAAGGAGTGAAAGAGAAAATTTTATTTAAATATGGTGAAGTTATTCATGTTTAATCTTTATATTATGAGAATATATCATTTAGATGTCATAAATAAAGATTACCTAGTCATCTTTATGTTTCATTTCCCTTGGGGTGTTCTAAAATAGGGAAGAAAAATGGGGAGAAACCAACCCCAAGTAAATGGAATGTTCTAGATCTGGCATTACTTGCTAAAGAGTGTTTTTAAGACTTAGAAATTTTGGAAAATTCAAAATTTGAAGATAAAAAGAGAGAGAAGAAGAAGAATCTTCTGATAAATAAGATGAGCTAATTGTCGGGGAAAATGGAAAATCCTAGAATCTTCCCTCAAAAAAGATAATAAGGGGAGTAAAAATAGGACATTAATCTAAAATTTTAAATTTAGATAAATATTTGATTGTAAATAAAAATGTATAAGTTTAGAATCATGACTTTTAATTGGTTGTGGTAAACTCCAATCAAGGAATTTGGGAAGAGGTAAAAAACAAAAAAAGTAAAAAGGGAAAGACAATCGATCTTCTACATTTTTTTCCCACTAATTGAAGGCTTTGTTACTACTATTAAAAGATTGATATTTAGTTATTTGTAAATGGTGGTTTAACCTACTTGTGTCTTTTGGTCATATGTTGTTTTGGTTCTTGTTCGGCCTTGGCATTTTTGCTTGGCTCTATTTTGTAATCTCTTTTTCAAATTTGGTTGGGGGCCTAATAAAACCCTGTACCTATCTAAAAAAAGAGAGAAACACACTAAGTTTCATAATAAACCTATAAAAACCCATAAATAATTTTTCTTATAAGTCTATAAATTTATGGTTTTGAGTAGATCCCAATAAAACACCTCCAAACCCACCAAAAATGGTTGAAATCACTTATCATGAAACTAGGTCATGTATACCATTGAATCTATGGTTTTTACACCTTATGATTTGAATGGCACAAGTCATTTATAGTGAAAAATTATCAGTAAAGAGATAACCTACAAAAGATACCTTTTCCCTTATTCTTTTTCTAAATTTGAATCAACAAAGAACCTTAGAAGAAGAACAAGGATTTGAGATGATGATGAATCTAAAGTATGTAGGGTCAAATAATTCCATATCTATGGTATATAAGTTAAAAGATCAAGATTTAAAAATAGAAGCTATGGCATTTAGATATAATAAAAGTTCTTATACCATATCATAGTGGGCCATAATTAAGGATTAAATCTAGATAACATCGAATACATGAAGAAATTACCTATTGTATCAGATAAATCAAACATGAGTGGGAGGAATTTTGTCTTCAATAACCAAAAATTATATTATGATCATTACCCAAATCATGAAGAATGAGAATCTAAGATAATGGTTAATCTATAGTATGTAGGGCCAAATAATTCTAAATATATGGTATACAAGTTAAAATCTCAAGATTTCACAATAGAAGCTATGGCATTTGGATAATATAAAATATCTAGTACCATATTAGAGTGGGCCATAATCAAGGATAGGGTCTACATAACATAGGATACATGAATAAATTACTTATTATATAAGATAAATCAAACATGAGTGAAAATAATCTTGTATTCAACAATAAAAATATGTATTATGATCATTACCCAAATCAATTTAGGAAAGGTATGTTATATAAAGAAGCAAAAATCAAATCAAAATTAGAAAATAGGGTTAATCCATATTTTCCCTATGACCTATTATGGCATGTAAGTGACACCTAATAAATCTAAACATGTGTAGGGAAAACCACTAAATAGAATAATAACTTACAGCAATAATCTCCCTAACTCTAACCCTAGTTTTTCTTTTTAGTAATTTACAACTTCTATAAATTTTGTAGATCTCTATATTTACTATATTCTATAATATTAAACTTCCTATATCATATATTTAAATAGTTTACATTTCAAATTAGAGTTAATTATTTATTCTAATTAATTATCATGTAAATAGAATTAAAAACATAAATAATTCTATCAGGTTGGTTGATACATTTATTACACATAGTACATAATATTATCAGGCTCATTGATGTAGTATATATTATAGTAATAAAATTAGACAACAAATTTCATCAAGATCAAGGAGAGATATTAAAATATTTTTATTGATAATGTGGGATCTCAAATATACTTACTCTTTCATTGATTAGTGTTGGCCCAATGTTTTAGAGCACTAACTATAAATTATAAATCATATTTGTAACCTACTAACCCAATTTATGAAGGTACAATGAGATTAACTTCCCTAAGAGATACACTCCTCTCAGTTCACAACAAAATGAAATGGATGGATTCTTTCCTATGTTTAATAGAAATGAAACCCTAGGCATTTTTGATATATTGTGGTACATGGAAACTAAACTCTATGTATAGCATTTTATATGGCCTGGGTAATTTGATAGTGTCCTTCACTTGACAATGTTGATAAAATAGGTCACCTACTTATCTTAAAATGATAGTTCTCTATATAGTTTTAAGATTAATAACACATAGTTTCTAGGGAAAACGAAGAAAATATAAGATAAAGCTCAAAAATCAATGTCAAAAACTAAATTTTAATATTTAGTGAATTAAAATAATAAATAGATAATGGTATCATACTAACCAATTCAGTTATAAACTAAATATGTTGTAATTCAACACAACTATATTTTTTTGGTTAACATAATTAAAAACACAAAACAATATTATTGTGGGTTAGCTGATATAATTTGTGTTAACATAGAATAAGCTCCAACTAACTAATGGCATTCATAGATAGGAAAGACATTGTATTAGATTGGTTGATGTGGTTGGATAAAGGAATGAAGGTTAGAATAGGTTTCATGTCAGTTCACCAAAATTTATGCATAGGCTAGGATTAACATGCAAATATCCTATCTCAAGACTAATAATAGAATAATGATGATCATATAGATCTTATTATAGTTATTTCAATTAAGGACCAATGAAATTAGTAGATATAGTAGAGGTTTACCTGTATCATAAATTCCAAAAGGGAAGGGTCCAAATAATAATCCTATGACATAAATAAATAGCTCTCATTATACCTCTATGAAATCAAATGATTGAAAGTAAGCAATGTAAGTAAGTATGCAAGTAAAGTAATGTAATAAAAGTAAACTAAACTAGAGGTAATGTGTCATGATCAACCAAATGGGGGTCTAGGAAACCTAAAGTGGAATATGAAAAGTCTAATAAATCATATATCCATAGTAGTATTAAGTCTAGAGATAAACTAGAAAATGATACATACACATTCATTCACTAAGTAGCAGGCAACATCTAACTATTGAGTAAATAAATGAAAGAGTATAGGGTTAGAAATACTTGCCTTAGATTAGACCTATCAATCCTTAATCTCCCCCTTGGCTTAATTATATTTTTTCAATAGATGTTTTAGGTTGAATACTTTAAATGGTTTGATAAAGACTCTAAATATATTTAGCTAGGACTCCCAACGATTCCTCCTAGTGAGATTCAAATACTACCACAAGATAAATTTCTTCAAGACAAGTTTTTAGACAACTAATTCCTCTAAATGTGACTTAGGGCATATGTTTGATTGAAAGTAGAGAAAATAAAATATAAATGGATGTGTTGGAATAAATTTTAAACCCTATATACTAATCCAATACCTAAAACCAATGGTAAAATTTAATCTAATAGTATTATCTAGGTCAATATAGTTGAAAGATATCAGCTAAAAAAATATATCAACTAGGACCATATAGTATAGATGTTAACACATAGGCTTCAAACTACATTGAGTTGGCAGATATAGTACATGAATTGAAAAGGTACTAAATAGACAGTATCATCTAGTTCGATGTCATAGGATATAAGGTAAATTAGCACAATTAAATAAGATAGGATGGAAAGAGTTAAATGGAAAGATAATATAAATAATATAGACTGATGTAATTATAGTATAATAGTGACATCTATTATAAATCAACACAATCCTACCACCCATTTCCTAGTGCACCCTTTAAGGTGTGCACTTAGGGAGATTGATGCTCAATAAGTTTTAGATAAAGGTAAAAATAGGTTTTGATGGGATCCCGAAACCCAAGTACAAGGAAAGAAAGATAAAGCTTCAACTCCCACAGGTAGAACCTAAAAACTACTATAGAGAAGTAGCAAAAACAAGTTTTAAATGGACCTAAAACCACCAGAGAGACCACTGGTCAAAACCCAGATTTAACATAGATCTGGCTACACCATAGATAGAAGATTACAAAAAGAAACTAGAGAACAGGACTAGAAGACATAACCAGCAAGAAGAACCAGACTATTCTTCCAGTTCCAAAATCATTTTAACAGTTTCTATACCTTTCACAATAGTATCCTGAGTGGTAGTTGCCGCCAACTTGGCTCCCTCTTGTGTAGCCTTCTTTCTTGAGATTTGTCTCATCCTTTTCCTAGGCCCCTCCAAAGATTTGGTCTCCTCGCTAGCTCTTTTTCCAATATTAGCAGCTACAGCACAAATGTTGGACGTTACTTCCTCCATTTTCTTTTTGTTCTCCCTAATGAGTTCCTGAAGGTCATTCTCGTAATCTTTGAGCTTGACTGGGATATCTCTTATCTATTTTTCCATGTTGTTAATTTTGTTCCATGCAGCTTTCTAGTTATCTTCCATGATTTCCACTTTCCTTTTGAGATCCGTAATCTCCTTACACATCCAAGAATCAAGTTGGAGAGAAGCCTCTGCTTTGCAATTAACCCAACTCATAGGTGTGTGCTTTCCATCATTCTGCCTTCTCTCTATATAATATAATGATGGAAAAAGATAGGAATGGTGAATAATGGGGGAGGGATGGTGTCTATCACTACCTTGAGGAGGAACCAAAAGAGTCACACATGGAAGAACTTCATATTCAACATTTGTGAAATATGTATTACTAATTATTTATCATTATTAATATCGTTTTTATGTTTAACCTAATTTTTTGAATGATTTTTAAACTTATTAGATATTTTAAGATATAATCCTACAATCATGATAATCATATCTTGAATCACAAAATTTACACTCAAATTTCATTATAACTATGATATGGTGTGTTTATTGAAATAAGGAGAAATTATAAATTGTATTTTAAACCCTAATGTAAGATAAATATAAACCTTGATAAGGAAATATGGAACCTTAAGAGACAAATACCTAGGGTTTTACATGTTAAAACAAATATTAGGTTCATTATAATGTCTAACTTATTTTTTTAGGAGATATAAATAGGTTGAAACTATTAAAATTTTGAATGCAAGAGATATAACATAAACTTTTTAAAAAAATTAATAATATTTATTACTCTTACTAAATAAATAAATGATCAAGGGAGAAGACACTTAAATTCTTTTATAATATGTATTACTAACTACCTATTTACAATTCCTTCATATGTTTTAAAATAGATCTATGACTACTCAACTCATGAAACAAACTATCGAAATTTACCAGAACACTTTTGACAAAACCCAAACACCTAACTTAATTGATCACATCTAATATATACCATATTTTTTGTTTATTTTATCAATATATTCCACCATAAATAATTATACCAACCCATCAATATTATTTATGGATGTTTATTGGTCATTGGTCTTATGTACATATCCTAATTTTATCTTCCTTTTATTTGAAACCCTAGGTCCACTTTAGACACTTTATTGACCTAAAATAAGTGGATAAAATATGGGTTGGATAGCTCCAAATACTCCACACTTAGTGTTTGATCATTTCCTACATTCCAATTCTTTTAAGAGGGTTCAAACTGCACATAGTTCTCACATCTATGTGTATGTGTGCTCAATAGTGTTTCACTATAATACAATTTAACTCTTTGTATTTTAATATTGATAATATGTGAGTCTGGCCTTCTTATTTTTATCTAAACCTTTATTTTAGGATTTTTTTCTTGAGTGTTTTCATATTTGGATGATTTTGGATAGTTCCTCAAAGATCTTCAAATGGATTTCTCAAAATTTTAAAAAATAGGTTCCAGATAGGTATTTGATAAATATTTCATTAGGCTTGATGTATATGTATATATGCATCTTTGGTTAATTACCCCCAACATCTCCCCCCATAACCAACATATGAAACATGTATATGAAAACCCAAGGGATAATTTCTAATTTAAAAAATAGACATTAGGGGTCCCAAAACATTTTTGGTGAAAGTGGGCATTGTCAATAACTACTAATGTGCAACTATTTTCAGCACTATATAGGAAATAATAAAATAGTGATGTGGAATATGGTGAAAATATTCATAGGATTATATATCATTATGGAAAAAACTATGGATTATTATGAATGATCACAAATAAGTTTGTCGAATCTAGTAAATAGACAAATAGATAGGGGAGTATGTGAGCAAAATTAAAATTTGTATGCACAAGTCATGTATGTCAAACATAGGTCAAAATTTATGATTTATGTTTTCAATTATCTAATAAAAAAATTAGGTGTTTAAAATTATTAAAAAAAATTTATCTAATACAAAACATGGGTAGACAAATAAGGGGAAGTGTGTGTAAAAATCAAATGTGTAAGCACAAGTCCTATTATGTTAAAATATGATAAGAAAAGTGTTCCCCTCTATTTAAACTCCCATCCATGGCATTATTCATAAATTATTTAAGTTGATTTTTCCAATTTTCTAATACCAAATTTAGGTGTCTAAATAACTAGAAACATTCATTCTCCAAATTTTGATCCATATGTATCTCAAAGTGATATAGAATGCCATAATCTATTTGTTAATTTACTAAAACTCATAAAATTTTCTCGATATGATAAATATGGTCAATATGACCTATATAATTTATCTCAAAATATCATAAAATATCTAAAATATTCTTTAAAATCATGTATAACTCCCCATATATGCCTTGCATATGCCTCAATATTCTCAATATATCCCATCTGAATCACATAATCTAAACCAAATTATGAATTATCTATCTATCATAGAATAAATCTATAAGATAAGCCAAATATATGCCTCCTTTTGAGGTGAGGGATGAATCATATGAATAATTAATCTCAAAAAAATAAGTTATGGAAACCATTTATTATATATAAAAATATAATCATGTAAATTATATATACAAATATGATAGTAAATGTCATCATAAAATAATTTGATTATTCAATCATGTGAAAAAATCAATCCAAGGTAATTTGAATATAAGTGTCTTTTTAAGTATATATAGTAATTGGGCATGTAGTAATAAGTATCACAATATATTCATGATATAGGTCATGTAATTTCACAAAATAAAATAATGTGTGATATAAATCATGGAACCAAGCTTAGTAACAGTCAATATGTATCCACATATATACACATATAATATTATTATCATGTAACACACATGAACTCAATACATGACACTAATATCACTCAAATATAACCCAAAATGGATAACATGGCCATAACATAGACTAGAGGATCCTCTAACATAACTAACATGAGATGTGACAAGTTACAATCAATGCACTCATATAATATGTAGTATAACACACATCAATGATCATACCATTTAATAATAAAAAACACAAGAATGCATGAAAAAAATAATATTAGTCCACATAATCAGTAAATGTCATCATTTAGTATAAAAAGTATAATATCCATTGGAAATTTCACCCTAAAAATTATATATAAGAGAAATCATTTGTATAGTCTATGATTATCAATGGATTAGTTTTAAAATATACAACCTAATAAATGTGAAAATATTACTCTAATGTGATATGTACCTATGGATATGATATATTAATGTAGATGTGTTGATGGAGATGCCAACATGTGGGACACATCCAATTTAATTAACTACATAGGTCCAATATGTTAGGATAAATTAGTAACTTGTGGAATTAGAACATTAGGTAATGGTTGGCCTACATTGGAATTAGGAGGTTACCCATCCATTATTAGTTATTTAGAGGTCTATATAAAGAAGGTGAATATCATTGTAGATGAATCAAGTAAGCATTGATTATTATATTGTAAGAAGATATTTGAGGTTGTCTCCTTAAAGAGACATTGTGGGGTTATTCCTTAATAAATGAGTATTGTATGGTGTTGCCCTACCTTAAGGGTGATTATTCTATTTCTACATATATTTAATATTTGGGAATCTTACCCCACCTATATATTTTATATTTTGTTTATCTACATTATATTATGCATATTTCCAATTATTATAAGTGTGGATAATAACAAGTGGTACATTAACCTTAATTTGGGAAATTTGTGTGGAGTGAAACCCTAGTTTTATGGAATCATTAATATCTTGAAATTGGTTGTGAATTTTTACATAGTTTTTTTATTGCACATGTAGAATATTTTAAGAAAGTCCCAGTAAAAAAATTGAGGTTTTATGATCAATTTTGAGGTACTTAGTGATATTTTAGGGTTTGTAATAATTTCATCATATTTTTTGAGATATAAAGATTTTTTTAGTGATTTTGTTTGGTAGTGTATCAACACATATGAAAGCTACAAACAAAATTTTAGAATTTTTTCAAATGTTTTGATATATTTATTATTATTTAATGATTTTTCATATATTCACTCTACAGGACAAAATGTTTGGATATTTTCACAATTTTTTTACTAAAGTTGAATTATCATACATGAAATATACATTCAAATTTTGGACTTTTTGGGTCAGTTTTGCATGATTTTTTGTGAATTATGAAGTTATAATTATTTTTAAGGAAGGATGATATTGATTCTAGAGAATGGTGGATATTTTATAAGGAGAATAATATTCAAATAATTTTTTGGAAAATACATGCCTAAAATTTTCTTTATGGTCCTAGATCACTTTGGTGGGATGACCTTGGACTAAACCAATGGAAGTTTTCATGGGAAGAAATGGAACAGGTTTTCATAGATCAATGGGGTATAAAATAAAAATAAAATACAAAAGAGGAAGAAGCAAATGATTAGTAGGGTAATAAATAAAACAATGGAGATGATAAAGAAGAAAAATCAATGGAAGAAAATAATGACAATGAGGAAGAATGTGAAAGTGATGATGAAGAATAAATCACACATAATGATGATGAAGATACTACAAATTGTACATAAGGAGAGGTATATGATCTCCAATAGAAATAATAAGGATTAGATGATAAGGGTTTGAGTAGTTTGGCTCCAAGTCAATTAGAGTATTTTTTTTAGTTTCATGGATGCATTCAAAAGAATAAGTTCATTGTGTCCATAAACCCTAGTAGTAAGTATAAATTCATCAACATGGATGTGGATCAACATCTAAATGTTTTAGATATCAATATCAAGGAGGCTTAAATAGATGGTCATAATATTTAGACTTTTGAATAGTTGAAGCTCAATATGGAAAAATATGTTTTGCATTCATATTTTTATACTTCGGATATAGATGATATGGATATGGTTATTGGATATCCATGGTTAGAGACTTTGGGAACAATCAATATTAATGTTTAGAATAAGTTCATTACGTTTTGGTATAGGAAAAAGGTCACTCTATATGATATAATAGATGGAAAGGAACAAAGTAAAATAAAGGTAGACCATGAAGATGAGAATTAATCAAGTGAATAAGATCATATGGAAGATTCAAATGAATACATATATGAATAAATAGTAAAAGAAAATAAGAACACTTCATCTACTCAACAAACAAAAGAACCATCAAAGCAAAAGGTGGAAGAGGTAGAAGAAAAATTTAATAAGGTTAAAGTATCAGAAAATATTTTGGTATATAGACACCCACATAATCATGAGATGCAAAAATCATGGATCCATGTGGGTGACTATCTTAAAAATAATCCTTTGGCTATACAATAAATCAGAGTATCAATGACTATAGTTACATAAGGAATCAATGGAGAAATAACTATAGCTATGCATGGAAGCCGAAAATGAACTATTAAGGTTAGTTGTGTAATTAGAGTAGTGTAGTAGCATATGGAACATGAAATCAATGGATAAATCACTATGACTATGCATGTCATAATAATTACTAAGGTCATGCATAGAATTAGAGTAGTGCAGTGCAATATGGTACAATGAATCAAATGAGGGATAATTATGCATGGACACCAAGTCAATATAATTATGATCATAAATGGAATCAGAGTAACATGTTGGAATTTAGAAATAAGGTTAGATAAATATCAACAACCAAGATCACATATGGGTGGTTAGATAATTGATCTTGGATACAAGTGTGTAATGATTTGAATCACACTCATTATTTGGTTTCTTTTTATGTTTTGGGGATGAAACATGTCAAGGAGGGAAGGAATATTATGTACCTAGGGATATGGTATATTAATGTATCTATGTTAGTAGAGATGCCAACATGTGGCACACATCTAATTTATTTAATTATATGGGTCCAATATATTAGGATAAATGAGTAAGTTGTGGGTTTAGTGCATTGGGTAATGATTGGTCTACATTGAGATTAGGAGGTTACCCTTCCATTGTTAGTTATTTAGAGGTCTATATAAAGGAGGTGAATATCATTATAAATTAATCAAGTAAGCATTAAGTCTTAGATTGCAAGATTATATTGGATTTTTTCCCCTTGAAGAGACATTGTGGACTTATTCCCTCCTAAAGGATTAATGTATGGTGTTACCCTACCTTAAGGGTGATTATTCTATTTCTACATATATTGAATATTTGGGCGTCTCAACCCACCTATATATTTTGTGTTGTGTTGATATAAATTATATTCTACATATTTCCAATTATTATAAGTGTGGATCATAACATAGTGTAGGCATGCCCACATTGTAGAAAGGTAGCCCCTAGCTATAATGAATGCCATGCATCTATATGACCATGTATCTTATGTAACATAGATGTGTTGAATCCTTCTCATGTATACCATGAAAATCATGTGTGTATAAAATTTATATGTAATTCACCATGTATATAATAAATAACCTCAATCAATCATTTATAGAAATAGATCATATCATGACAAGGTCCTAGTTTTTTTTCTAATATTTATTTTTTATTTTAATTTTAATTTTTTAGTTTTTTTTGTAGTTTTAAAGTTTTGAATTGAATCACATGTATTTATAATTAAGTAAGACCAAGAGGAAATTATTTTAAAATAGAACAATAAATTGAATCTAAATAATCCATACCATATGTTGACACATAATTTTCACCAAGTGTAATAACATAATAGTCTCAAAGAAGTGAAGGTGAGAAATATGCCCCCAATATATATGTGAGTCACAAAATCAAGTCTGAAAAGAGCATGTGAAGATATGAATATACACACACCTCCAATGGAAAATAATCTACATATATATATATATATATATATATATATATATATATATATATATATATATATATATATATATATATATATATATATATATATATATATATATATGTAGGAATATAATATGTGTGACCATGTAAGCTCAATGTATGCCATGCTAAAATCAATCATATATAGTCAAGATGGAAGGTTGGATAAGTGTATGTTTCAAGTAATGTGCACTAAGATTAGAATGGTACAAAGGATGCGTCATTTTAGGATATATATTATTTATTTATGGATATATATAAATAATTAAAAATGTAAGGGGAAGTGAAAACATCATAACCAAAGTAAATCCAAGGTCTATAATAATGGTAAATGAAATAGTATATGTACACATGTATGTTAAAATAGATTAATAGAGAAAACAACTTATTCAACTCTAAATAAAGTGATCAAGAAATTAATCATAAAGAATGTATGTACAATAAAATATGTTTGAGCTAAATAATTATACCATAACTAAAATAATCATATGTATGTCCTATATCATTTGACCAACCATACATAACATCATCTTCACTCTTTAATTAATATTGAGTTAATAGCTATAGCTTATGAGTAAGCAAAGTATATGGAAATAAATTTGGTTCTAAAATTCTAGGCAACATTGTGATTGTATTTGTATTAAATAATTGTGTTAACCCTGATTAATATAATGATGTATCAATACTTAACCCATATTAGTAATTAGATATTGTATATGATAAATGTTATAATTATCCATATCCACTAATTCAAATGTGCCATCACAATCATCTTATATATTTTTATTAGGGTATGTATAATTGTATATGACATATTTATGTATTGATTTATTGGATTTTATTTTCTCTTAAATATATTCCTTATCACCAATACCATGTTCATGATTAGATAGTTTTAAAGATGTAATCATATGTAGTATGGCATGACATTTTTCATTATGTTTTATGTATGTATTGGAATTTGTGGTTTCCTAATTGGAAACCATGTTTGTAACATTAGTCTCATTAGTAATATATTTCTTACAAAATTCCTTCTTAGTCACATTTTTATTAGGAAATTTTTCTTTAGGTAACTCTTATTTTGGTAATTCTACCTAGGGAGATGGAACAATAATTTTAATGGGTTACTCATTATTGTAAGATGTACTTGAATATGTTAGTCATTTAATATATGTATCTAGTGTAAAATTTCCACTATCAATAATATATTATATTATATATTTTATTTCTTAAAACTTATATGTGGGATGTCCATGAACTCTATGATAAACACAATAGTATTTGGATATTTTCACAAGATGTGGAGATGACATGATTAATTTATTTTGATAGATGTTTATTAGAATTTCATGGCTAATTTTTGTATTAATTAGTCATATTTCATTTTTATTTTTTACCCATGTTTAAAATTAAATATTTTTATATGCATATGTTTTGAACAAGGAGCTAGTGATGCAATTAATAGTATCATGCTTAGGATTTTTACATGTGAAAGATTATCTTCAATTGATGTGACCTTTAAATATAAAGTATGGAATTTTTTTTGAAGAATATATATGAAATGTATCATAGTAATAATATTATGTGCAGTAATTTTAACACTCTAAATAGATTCAATTAAGGGTTGATTTTTGCATGGATGGCCACACTAGGTGCATTACATTACATGGGATTGAAATGTTTATCTTTATAATAATGAACCTCATACATTTCATATTTGATATTCATTCAAAATTATATGAGTATGCACCCTACCTCATCATGTTGTGATAACATGGACATATTTATCTGATATAAGCAAATAGATACTAATAAGAAATGGGTAGTGGTTATCATTATCTTGAGGATAGTGGGAGGAGAAACAAAATGGGTCATACATGTATTTTCCCATTGATTAGTAATTAGAAGCATATTATATTTGATATTCATGTAATAGTTATTAGGAAGAGATAATAATTTATCATTATTGATATCATTTTTGGTTTTACTACCAATAAACTTAACCTATTTTATTACATAAATTATAAACATATTATACATTGTAATAAAGAAAGCACACTCATGAAAATCATATTTTGAATCAAAAAATATATACTATCGACATCCATTATAGTTACGCTAGGTTTTGATAATGTGAACAATGGTAAATTAGATCTAAAACCCTAATTCAATATAAATTTGAAAACCTAAGAAGGAAATAAGAAACCATAAGGTATAAAATACTTGGGGTTTTTTATGCTCATGTTAATGATCAATTTCACCTTTATTTTTTAATCATGTTATTGTTAGGTTGTGGAGCTAAAAGCTTCACCAGGATGCAAACAGGAGAAGTTATGGAGGATGCAGAGTTGCGGGAAGTTGTAGAATCAGTTACAGGGAAATCGGCATCAGTCTGATCAACCAACATCGGTCAGATAGTAGTGAGGAAGCAACCGGTGTTGGTTACCAGTTAGCCAACATCGGTCTTGAAGGTGCGGCGTCAGTAGCCTGTGCGTGAACAGGAAGTTCACATGTTGATTCTAGAGAGTCTATTTTTGGACTGTTAGTTTGCATGTTGAAGGCTAGTCTTAGTCTTGAGTTACGTGTCTAATTATTGTAATTAAGTTAGTCTAATTATTGTAAACATGAGATCTATATATGGACTCATGGTTTGTATTGTAAAAGTGTGCTAGAAATCCATAGAGCTTTTAGAGAGAGCTAGTGTAGCTCCTCCTAGTTCCAAAGGGGTGTTGAGTGTGTATGATAAGGGAGAGTTGCAAGGTCTGCAAGGTCTAGGAGCTGATCCACCGAGGTACTAGTTGAAGAATCATAAGGACTTGGTGAGGCAAGGACAAGGGTTCTTCAAGGGTGTAGAGATGTCTACATGGTGAGTAAGGTCTAGTGATTTGTAGGTAGCAGAGAGCAGGGGATCTACTTGGAGTACGGTTGTGTACTTGGTGAACTGGCAGCGTGTTACTGATTGGTTGGAGAGGTGAACATCAATTCTGTATTGGAGTTGATTGTTGGGACCAAGAGAGAGAGGGAAGAAGGTCTTGAGGCATGGTGAACCTTTGAGGTGGAGGAAGAAGTGGCATCTTCCTTATTGTATATTCTTCTATGTATTTAATACAATTGTGTATTGTCTCTCATATTCCTATGTTGTTTCATATTTCTAGTTACTTATTGATTCTGGTATAATTCCGTGTTTAGTTGCTAATACAAGAAGTAATCAAATGTGTTCTAATTGGTAGAGCAAGATCCTGACTCAGTAGGGATCGGAGCATGTTTATTGTTTTAGGGTTCCCTGACAAGTGGTATCAGAGCTTTTGGTTGGGTTACTAATAGGTGGTTTCAGATCTGGTAGTGTTTATTGATTACAAGTTACTCACAGGGGTTTTTGATTGAGTGGGAGTATAGCAATGGCAGAATAAAGTAAGCTACGAATGGAGAAACTGAATAGCACAAATGGTCTGATTGATGGAAAGAAAGAGTAGGTAAATAAATATTGTTGGTTGGTTGTAGATCAACAGGGAGGAGCAGATGTTGCAGGTATTGTTGCACAGGACGCTTTGGAAGGTTTCTTAGATAAAGTTGAATCTTGGATAACATGTTATGTTGCCTCTTTCCATGCAGCCCTAGGGAGAGGAGCTGGTGAGCCTTGCCAAAGAATTGGCAAAGGGGAAGTGAAGCTGAAATTGCAGATGGATGACACACAGTGGTTGAAGGAAGTCATGCAGGTACTAGTCTTGGAGATGAGTCTAATTTCTTCAAGAAATTTGGGTGATGGGAGATATATTGTAACTCTCACATCGGATACACTTAAATTAGATGGTGGTAAGAAAGTAGGTATCCTTTATCTATCTACTTATATTACTGATTCACCTTCTGTTATAGAGATGTGGCTTTGTAGGCTTGGTTACATATGTAGAAGGAGAATGCAAGTTCTGAAGTGGAAGATAGATGTTTTTGACAAGCTAAATAATTAGAAAGCCTTGGTGTTCATGGAGGAGATGATGGACAGAGATCAAGTGAGGGAACTGAATTATTCTGAGCAGAGCAAGGTTAATTTGATTAGGATTTTGATCCACAGAGAGCTCACGGGTAAAAAGTTATCACTCACAGAGGAACACAGGTACCGACATCTATTATACAGTAACTGATGTCAGCAATAGGAAGACCGACATCAGTCATGAGGGAACTGACGTCGGTAGAAAGGATACCGGCGTTGGCCAGGGAAATGACGTCGGCAGTCAGGGTCAGTGCAAGGAATCGACATCGATCGGGAGCAGACTGGGAGATGGCCGAGATCGGTCACTAGAACGGATATTGGGCGGACAACAAGCTATCAACAAGTCTCAAATGCTCATGTGGAGGTAAAAAATGGTAAGTGAACCTCATATTCATTGTTCACCTTCTTTATATTGCTTATTGATGGTCAAGAACCAGGAAGACGGAAGAGGCAATGCAGGTAGAGTCCAGATACAGTGGGAACTTGGCATGGATGAAGAGTGTGAGTCCTTGGAGAAGAACTAAATAGGTATTTGTTGGTAGAGTTGTCATCTAGAAGTAAGCACTGAGAGAGATGGATTCCCGTTTTAGAGAAGAGAGTGGATGGATACATGAGACGGAAGGCCAAGGTATATGGTCTTGAGAGAGCTGCAGGATAGTGGTACAGGTTTTGATAGGTGTATGACTAAGCATGGCTTCAGTCAATGTCAGTGTAACTATTGTGTTTATCTTAATAGGTGGATAATGATTGCAACATTATTCTGTTACTGTATGTGGGTGATTTGCAAGCAGGTTTGTACATACAAGTATTTGCTGAGCTAAGGGTAAGGTTAGTTCAGAGGCGTGTCATAAAAAATTTGGAGCAGCGAAATTCTTTGGCATAAGAGACATGGAGATTTTATCTCCAGTGGGAGCTGATGTGAAGATGGTGTTGGTGAGGTTCATTACGTAGGATGCAGAATCGATAAGCACACCAATGGCTGGACAGTTCAAGCTTAGCTTGAAACAGGGTTTGAAATCACATGAGGTCTAGTGTAGGCCTGAATTTTCCCAAGCAGTGGGGGTTGTCGGAAAGTATGGAACCAATTCAAGGAAGGAGTACTGGAGGGTAGTTTAGTGGGACTAGCAGCAAGGTTTCTTGTTATGCAGGGTCAAGTTCTTCACTACATGGATGTGTAGGTTCAGATATGGCAGGTTACTTGAATGACAGGTATAGCATCACAGTTGTGTGGTGGTTGGTCTTCAGGATGGATCTTGAAGAGGAATACAAGCTAGGGAATAATTTAGATAGTGTACAAATATAGGTATAGGTGCATTTATTTATCTCCAAGTGGGAGATTGTTAGGTTGTGGAGCTAAAAGCTTCACTAGGATGCAAACAGGAGAAGTTATGGAGGATGCAGAGTTGCGGGAAGTTGCAGAATCAGTTGTAGGGAAACTGGCATCGGTCTGATCAGCCGACGTCGGTTAGATAGCAGTGAGGAAGCAACCAACATTGGTTACCAATTGGCTGACATCGGTCTTGGAGGTGCCAGCGTCGGCAGCCTATGCATGAACAGGCAGTTTACATATTGATTCTGGAGAGTCTATTTTTGGACTGTTAGTTTGCATGTTGAAGGCTAGTCTTAGTCTTGAGTTGCGTGTCTAATTATTGTAATTAGGTTAGTCTAATTATTTTAAACATGAGATCTATATATGGAATCATGGGCTGTATTGTAAAAGTGTGCTAGAAAGCCATAGAGCTTTTAGAGAGAGCTAGTGTAGCTCCTCCTAGTTCCAAAGGGGTGTTGAGTGTGTATGATCAGGGAGAGTTGCAAGGTCTGCAAGGTCTAGGAGCTGATCCACTGGGGTACTGGTTGAAGAATCATAAGGACTTGGTGAGGCAAGGACAAGGGTTCTTCAGGGGTGTAGAGATGTCTACATGGTGAGTAAGGTCTAGTGATTTGCATGTAGCAGAGAGCAGGGGATCTACTTGGAGTACGGTTGTGTACTTAGTGAACTGGCAGTGTGTTACTAACTGGTTGGAGAGGTGAACATCAATTCTGTATTGGAGTTGATTGTTGGGACCAAGAGAGAGAGGGAAGAAGGTCTTGAGGCATGGCAAACCTTTGAGGTGGAGGAAGAAGTGGCATCTTCTTTATTGTATATTCTTCTATGTATTTAATACAATTGTGTATTATCTCTCATATTCCTATGTTGTTTCATATTTCTAGTTACTTATTGATTCTGGTATAATTTCGTGTTTAGTTACTAATACAAGAAGTAATCGCATGTGTTCTAATTGGTAGAGCAAGATCCTGACTCAGTAGGGATCGGAGCATGTTTATTTTTCTAGGGTTCCCTGACAGTTATGATTAATGCAATGTAAAGAAGATAAAAATATTGAAATTAAGATTATGTAAAATAATGAATTATTAACCATAAAAATTTGAATGTAAAAGTGATTGGTATTTCACTTACTATTTATTAAATTTACAATACAACTGAGAATATATACACTTTGTAGACACCTAAAAAGTGTCTAACCCTTGGTCTTCCTCTCTCCCCTTGGTCCCTTGCCACTTCGACTATCCCTAACCTACCTAGGTCTTATTAATTAAAAATAATCATCTATTTTTAATTAAATAAGTCCATTTTCCCTCTCCTTGCCACCTCGCCACCCTAGGATACCCTCCTTGGATCCCCTTCATTCCCCACATGGCCATTTAATGCCTAAGTCTCCCATTCCAACCTCTCCTCTCGCTCATTTAACCCTCATCGACCGTTTCATCCTCGCATTCATTTGACCCGGCGGTTGGGAAATAGATTAAAGGCCATTTTTAGCCTTTCTTCGGCCTTTTAGCCGCTGACGTCGGTCAATCGTCGACCGACGTCAGTGATATTTCCAGCGTTGGCACCTTTCATAATGGCTTCTTCACCGTTATCTCCTCTCTCTTCGCTCTCTGCATCTCTCTCGGGCATCCCGACTCTTGTATCTTTGCATCAGAGCCTTGTATCCGTCTTTTCACTGGACCTCTCTGCCAATCAATCTGACTCTCTCCCTCAGGTACATAGCAAGCTTCTGCAAGTGGACAATAGGGATTCTCCATCAGCAATAGTTCTTCACATCCGGCATCACCAGCAATAGGACACCAACCTACACCATTTTCTTCAGTAGGGCACAAGTAAGTACTCTGTTTGTGTTTTCATTATGCTTTCTAGTCATCTGCTTTTAAACTAGATTCAGCACTTCTTTTCCCCAACCTAGATGTTAACCAAACCAGGCAGACCCAGATTCCTATCTCCCTGATTAGCCTCCTTTATCTCTCTGTCCCTTTTCGACATTTTGTCCATTATCCTAGACCTCTGCACAAACCTTCAACTAAAACCAGACTCTCCCAGACCATTTTGTACGTCCACAGACCCATCCACAGACCAAGCCCAGACCAGACTCTATCTAGACTTGACCAGACCCTGCCTAAATCCCGTCCAAGCCTATTGCCTAGACTGACACCGGTCACTGCCTCCACCGACGTCGGCAGCATAATTGACGTCGGCAGACCTTGACCACCGACGCCAGTAGAACCACCGATGCCGGTGACTGCAAATAGGCTGACAGCTTCTTCCAGGTAAGTCTTTGCTTTCTTTTCTCTTTTAGTTTGCTATCATTTCAGTCTATTTTAGCATTCTGTCATTTATCTTTTACCAAAATAGTGGGTTGACCTCCCTTAAGGAAGTTCTCATAC
This sequence comes from Torreya grandis, assembly GCA_037957365.1. Classification (NCBI taxonomy): domain Eukaryota; kingdom Viridiplantae; phylum Streptophyta; class Pinopsida; order Cupressales; family Taxaceae; genus Torreya; species Torreya grandis. The sequence continues at coordinate 435,591 of JARHVA010006508.1, read as the reverse complement.
TTCTGGGAACAAGCTTTCGCTTGGCAGCCCACCATCTATCCATCTAACGCCTCTTTGTCCAAGTTTTCTTCTTTCCAGGTGTCATTCCTCCACAGCCAAAGAGGGGTGCCCACAAACGTCTGGATTACGGTGCGCAATCTTTATCCAGGTACTTCTAGCCTTGTCCATTTCTTTAGTTTCTTTATTCATCTTTTGAATGTAGAAAGTGAATTAGCGATAGAAACATTCTGGCACGCCCGGTGGGACCTTAGGTTCTTCCTCAGGTTCCTCTTCCTTTCATTCATTTAGGTGCATTTAGGCTCCTTCCTTCTTGTTTCTTTCTTCTACTCCAAATGACACTATAAGCAGGACTAAAATGAATCTTTCTTCCTTGCATTTCTAGACTAGTCTAAACATCATACTCTCAACCCTTTCTCAAACTTGTCTTCATAACAAATCTCACAGTTCGACTTGGGCTTAAAACGTATCGCGCTTTCATTTCTGCTTGTGCTTGCATTAGTCCAAATCTAGTAACTTAAATCCGCATATTGAATAAATCGTAGACACTTGATGTTACACTACCAGACCACATGCACTAAAACGAACATAAAACTTACTTGAGACAAGGCCCGACTGGGATTTCATCCCCCAGCGGATACCTTACCCGTCCCGGTGACCCTACTTGGATTTCATCACCAAGGGGGAAGCCCACTCCATTCTCTGGTGGAGGATAAACTCTAGGCGAGGTATATCTTGGCTAAGCGAGACCAGTTAACCACTGGAATTGTGAAGTGAGGGGAGCTTGCTCCTTAGCACCAGGCCACATACCAGACCTAACACAGATTTTTGAGTGCCTAGAACAAGACCCAAAACCAGGTCTAGACTGCCTCTTCTAGGACCTTTCTTACAGCCAATCTCCCTAAACATTCATCTAAGGCATAAGCCACAAGATTCTAAGGTTAATTCCTAGGATTTATCGCTTAGGCTTGTCTGTCTCTCTCTATTTTTCTCTTCTCATCTATTTGTTTGAGTGAGTGAGGACACTTTCTTCATTGTTTTTCCAAATAATCTTAAAATATTTTTGTTCTCTAGAAGACACAGTCACCAGCATCGGTTCTGTCACCGACGTCGGCTTTCCTGTCTTACCGGTATCGGTTATCTGACCGACGTCGGCTATCTTCCTTACCGACATCAATTTTTCAACCGACATCGATCTCTATCACTGTCTTTTTTTTTCAAAACCAATAGCCTAAAACCTGTCCCTTCTCTATCAAAAACCACATTCTAGTTTTCTGAGACTGCAAGAACACAGTTTCTAGAACCAGGACTCTCTTCTTAACCAATTTAGCCAACAGCCGCTTCCATCTACCCCATCCCTAACCAGTCCTATCATGAAGTTCCACTCGAAGACTGAAAGAACTCCTACAGGACCGACCCTGACCCTGACCCCAACTCAAATTCCCATCATCCCTGAAGGGGACCAAGATTTCAAGAGATTCTTGGACCTCAATACCGCAGCCCTCCAAAACTATCTCGTGAGAAACCCAACGCGAGACCTTTCGGGTGATGTGGCAACGACATCCACACCATTCACCACCCAACCCTTTATGACTCAGCCTTTTACCTCAACTATTAACCCAACCATGGCCAATACGCAAAGTTTGGCCTCCCCGTCTATTTTTAGACCAACCTTCATCGAGGTTCCATTACCCCCTCAACCACCTGTAATTCAACCAAGTTCTACATCATATCAGAACTTGATTGTCTCGACCCCTCATACTCTTGCGCCCACAAATGTAGGAGTGCCAACCTATCTTTCTACCAGTGCCACCATTCAACCACCTTTGGTGGTGCCCAGTCAACTTATACCTTCGACCTTCATAACACAACCATCCTTAGTCACCTCTTCTGTCCCTACGACTAGTCATCCGTACGTTGCACCCTTACTGGTACAACTGACTACGTCATATACCTCTTCTAGCCTCCTTCAAGCACCTTACAACCTAGGGGGTGCTTCATCCACCAATCCGTCAGTAGACATCATTAAGATGCTGATGGATAAAATGTCCAGTCTCGAAGCCTCCATTTCCGGTTCAAGCAATACTTTGTCATATGAGCAAATTTGCAATGAGCCCATCCATCCTTCTGTCCCTATTCGACCATACCCTAGCTATTGGGAACTTCCTAAATTAACTCACTTTCAGAGTAAGGAAGACCCACAACAACATCTATGGGCATTTAGACATGCCTGTTATCTTATTGCCGATGACGATGCGTTGCTTTTACGCACATTCCCTATGTCGCTTTCTGGCCCAACCCTTGACTGGTATAGTTCTCTTGCCAGACACTCTATCTTTTCATTCATTCAACTCGCCCAACTATTTCTTGACCATTTCTCAATCAACATCACCAAACAAGTCTCAATCACAGACCTTTACTCCACCAGGCAATTTGATGACGAATCAATAGTCGACTTTGTCGCTCGTTGGAGAGGTCTGATCAACCAGCTCTCCTTCTCTTTGCCTCAACCTGAGCTCATCGAGCTCTTCTCTCGAGCATGTGCCAGACACATCTCTTCTACTTTACGGATTCAGACATTTCGCACTTTTGACGAAGCTTTCATCATGGCTCAAAAGCTTGAACTCCGTGCCCTTGAAGAAGATAAGGTCAAATTGCGTAATACCAACGCAAAATCTACTGACCATTCTTCTTCCAGACCCTCTTCTTCTGCCAACTCTAAACCCAAAGGAGTGGCCAACACTATGGTCATTAAATCACCATCCTTGACAACAATGAATTACTCTCAACCTTCGACATCTTCAAGCATCACCAAACAATTCCAACAACGGTACATTCAACGTTCTTACACTCCACTTGGAGAACCATATGCTTCCATTTTGGAAAAACTACTCAAGCAGGGGGTCCTCAATCTCCCTCCAATCCGACCACCTCAATTTGACCCTTCAAAAGCCATCCCTACATGGTATAGGGAGGCCAACTTCTGTCCCTTTCATCGCGTCCAAGGCCATGACATTGACAACTGCCGAACTTTCAAAAACATCGTCCAAGACATGATCGACAAGGGGGATCTCATTTTAGATAACCCAAACGCCCCACCCAATCAAAACATCGACATCTTCAAACAACCATTTCCAAACCATCCACCTACTCAAAACAACATCCAAACCACGACTAATGAATCTCATGACCATAATATTCACATAATTAACACTATCTTGCCTCTTGTCCTTGACCAACCTCTTCCATTAAAGGATGAATAACCTTCTTCTCCTACTAGTCCTCCATCTACCTCTCTTGTACTGGAGGACACCTTGACCATACCTACGACATCAGCCCCACCTTCATCCGAAGCCCTTGCCTTGTCCACTCCTCAAACGCAAATAGAAGGCACGATCATCCCTGCCATCTACCCTCTTGAGGAGCCGCCCTCTCCTATTTCTTCTCCACCAAGAGAAGACCCAGTCTCTTTGCCTATTTTGACCAAGGAAAACCCTATCACGGTTTCCTCCTACCCTTTACCTGAGGTTGTTACATCTCACGCACCTCCGTCCACATCCAAACCCAAACCTACATCTAACCTCACCTCACACAACGGTGGCCCTCGACCCAAACCAACGAAGACCACTAGACCACATCGGAGGACTCATCTCCCACATTCATCATTGCCCTCTATCTTGGGCCCGCATCCATCCACTTTAATAGGAGTGCTTCCCACTCCCATCTTTCACAGAGGCAATTCACCTTCATTACTCCCTCATCCCGTCAAACATACATCTCCTCCAAACCCTCGACCTATGCCTCCTTCGCCTCCCAAACCAACGTCACCAACCCTCACTGCAATAAAACATCCCGACCCGTTAGCAGGTTCATATGCCTTGCTCTTACGGCAATTATTGCAATCATCTCGTATCGACCTCCCGCCTCTTAGACAATATAAATTTCTCAGACCAAAACCACCATGGTTCGATGACACTTGCATTTGTGCATATCATCGCACGCCTGGACACGACACGGAGCATTGTCATGCCCTCAAGGTCGTCGTTCACCGATGTTTGGAGAATGACACCTCTCTTTTCAACCACGTTATCCACAAACCTTCAACACCGCCTCACCCATCAACTCTCGGATCAAGACCCTCTTGGTTCAACAACTCTAAATTCTGCCACTATCACCACACTCTGGGACATGACACTAAGCATTTTTGTGCTCTCAAAGCTGTCACTCGTCAACACCAGAAAAAGGATTCCCTTCTCATCAAGGGTCCTCTTGACCACCTCTTCGACAAAACATTAACCCCGACTCATGCCTCTCCAACCTCATCACCTAAATCAGGATCCCCATGCCAGACTGTGGTCCCTTTGCCACCTTTGACCCCCTTATTCGACATTAATACCATCCATCTGACCACTCAACCTCAACCGACCTTAACCAATCTTTTAAACATTCTCCCTACCCGCTGGGGGAATTCATCCTTCATCCAAACCTCGACCAACTGTTCAACCCAATCTCTACCACATATCAATCACTCATTTAATCTTAAATCTCGACCAAGTGTCCATCGACCCAACCCCCGACCAATTATTCGACTAGTCTCAACCAAACTTCAACCAAATATCAATCAACCAGACCTCTCGACCAAACATTCAACCTTTTTCAACCAACCAACGACAATGTCAACCAACTTCACATCCATCAATCAACACCTGACCAATCTCAGAAGAGGCAAATTGGGGCAAGTTTGCTCCTAATTGACTTGGACCTTATCATAACATACAAGCATGGCCCAGGGACTTATTAGACCTTGAACCCCTTTTTATGTCTTGCATCTTCGACCATTTCTACTGTTAGTCGAGTGTTCGATCACTTGACGTTTTACTTGAGCTCATCCCTTGAGCAATCCTCGTCCTCTTAATCCTCATTCCTTTCAACCCTATTCCCCTTTAACAAGTCCTTTACAACCCTTTTATGATGTATGGATGCTTTGTCCTAATAAAAGGGAGTCCTTGAACTTCTACAGTCTTGTCCATGACTCAAAAAAAAAAAAAAAAAAAAAAAAAAATCCAAGGTCACAAAATCAAATCAAAAAGACAAACTGCTCCCTCGAAGGATAGCTGTACTATCATTGCTGTAGCTAATAGACTGATCCCTTGAAGGACAGCTATTCAAACACTATATAAAGCAAAAATATAGACCACTCCCTCGAAGGATGGCTATGACTAAATCTTGCTACAAACAACAATCTTTCTTAGAAGCTTCCCGCATTGATCAGCTTCGAAGCATGACCACTAAATCAAATGACATCTCTCTGTAGACTTCCCGCATCGATCAGTCTACGCAAAAAAAAAAAGGAGTCATGGGCTTGACTTGTAGTTGTCTCAGGGTCTTCTATAAAAAGGGGCAAGGTTATTCTTGCTCTTAAACTGGGTTACCCTATCCTCCTCCTATTACCTGCTCAAGGGACTTCGAGCTCACTTTAATGTCAAAGTGATTCGATTACCACTCTAACACAACACTGGTTAATAACGCAACACATACATGGGGCTTTTGTTCTAATAACCCCTATCTATGCTCCCTTTTTGGTCTTTGTCAATGAAAGAGCGATTCGCCTTTCACTTTTTCTCTACACTTTGGTCACATTTAACCACATCATTTGTCGACTCGAACCAAGCTATTTCTCATCCTCATGGAATCAAACATCATCCTCATCCATTTCACATAGTTTCTATGGACATCAATACACATGGAAACTATCGACCAGACCCAATTTATGTTAAGCATAAACCAATACTTGCTAAAGCATAAATAGACCTCCATTCATTTTTAGCATACATCCATCACGACTATGGAAACTTGCTAGGGATGAAAGACTCTCGACCAATTCTACAGAATACATCATCTTATCCTCATCTTACCCTCATCATTTCGACACTTGACCACATCCAATCATCAACAAGTCTGAACTACATTGGTCTAAGGCCCTATGACCAGGGCTATGTAGGCAGCACTCAGATAACACATCCTCTGAGGTTAGCTCGACCACCCCCATTTGTTCATCTCTTTGATGGACAAACCTTCTCTTCTGTGACTTTGATCACGCCCAACTCTGCCAACTTTGACCAATCATTATCTTTGACCATTCCTCCCTTTTAGGGAGAACTACATTGCCCTGAGGCCCTTCACACAAGGGCTATGTAGGCAGCACTCAGATCACATGACATTTTTTGAGGTTAGCTCGGCCACATCCTTTCATCCATCCATCCCCTTGACCAATGACCATTGGAGATCATGCGTATCTCCTTCGACCTTCGACTACTTCCAAGCCAATGTTGCCTTGGTTGGTTTTGCGTGTGTGCTACCTCACGGCTGGTTAGCAAAATTATCCGCAGACTATTTTTGACCCTTCGCAAGTATAGGATCGCAAGCCAGTTGATCCCTACTACTTGTGGCATTTTCATGTTTCTGGGAGCACTTCCTGAGCTTGGGATACCTGGAACACGATGACCATTTGGAGCTTCAGCTTAGATTGAGTAACCCGATTAGCAGATGACTAAATGCTGGGGCTCGGTTACTTCAATTTTGGCACTCCTTGACCCTCGACATGCGACAATTTGACCCAATCATCCCGTGAAGTGGTATACGCGCAATCATGACTATTGCAGCATTTTCGCTCACACTCTTTCTCATCCACCTTTTGTCAAATCAGCACCCGACATCAGGTTTCCTTCCCTTGACTCCCACTTTGAGGGGGTGAATACCTCATCCATACTTCGAGGCAATCCATATCATCCCTCACCTGGGGCAACCACCTCCTATTTTTGTCTTGTAGTTCGTCTAGAACAACCAACAAGACAAAAAGGGGCAAATGTAGACACCTAAAAAGTGTCTAACCCTTGGTCTTCCTCTCTCCCCTTGGTCCCTTGCCACTTTGACTATCCCTAACCTACCTAGGTCTTATTAATTAAAAATAATCATCTATTTTTAATTAAATAAGTCCATTTTCCCTCTCCTTGCCACCTCGCCACCCTAGGATACCCTCCTTGGATCCCCTTCATTCCCCACATGGCCATTTAATGCCTAAGTCTCCCATCCCAACCTCTCCTCTCACTCATTTAACCCTCGTCGACCATTTCATCCTTGCATTCATTTGACCCGGCAGTTGGGAAATGGATTAAAGGCAATTTTTAGTCTTTCTCCGACCTTTTAGCCACCGACATCGGTCAACCGTCGACTGACATCGGCGATATTGCCAGCGTCAGCACCTTTCATAACGGCTTCTTCACCATTATCTCCTCTCTCTTTGCTCTCTGCATCTCTCTCGGGCATCCCAACTCTTGTATCTTTGCATCAGAGCCTTGTATCCATCTTTTCACTGGACCTCTCTGCCAATCAATCTAACTCTCTCCCTCAGGTACATAGCAAGCTTCTGCAAGTGGACAATAGGGATTCTCCATCAGCAACAGGTCTTCACATCCAGCATCACCAGCAATAGGACACCAACCTACACCATTTTCTTCAGTAGGGCACAAGTAAGTACTCTGTTTGTGTTTTCATTATGCTTTCTAGTCATCTGCTTTTAAACTAGATTCAGCACTTCTTTTCCCCAACCTAGACTGTTAACCAAACCAGGCAGACCCGGATTCCTATCTCCCTGATTGGCCTCCTTTATCTCTCTGTCCCTTTTTGACATTTTGTCCATTATCCTAGACCTCTGCACAGACCTTCAACTAAAACTAGACTCTCCCAGACCATTTTGTACGTCCACAGACCCGTCCACAGACCAAGCCCAGACCAGACTCTATCCAGACTCGACCAGACCCTGCCTAAATCCCGTCCAAGCCTATTGCCTAGACCGACGCCGATCACTGCCTCCACCGACGTCGGCAGCATAATCGATGTCGGCAGACCTTGACCACCGACGCCGGTAGAACCACTGACGCCGGCGACTGCAACCAGGCCGACAGCTTCTTCCAGGTAAGTCTTTGCTTTCTTTTCTCTTTCATTTTGCTATCATTTTAGTCTATTTTAGCATTCTGTCATTTATCTTCTACCAAAATAGTGGGTTGACCTCCCTTAAGGAAGTTCTCATACTTCTGGGAACAAGCTTTCGCTTGGCAGCCCACCATCTATCCATCTAACGCCTTTTTGTCCAAGTTTTCTTCTTTCCAGGTGTCATTCCTCCACAGCCAAAGAGGGGTGCCCACAAACGTCTGGATTACAGTGTGCAATCTTTATCCAGGTACTTCTAGCCTTGTCCATTTCTTTAATTTCTTTATTCATCTTTTGAATGTAGAAAGCGAATTAGCGATAGAAACACACTTGACTTATCTTATGATTTATATAGCTCATTTATTGCATTAAAATCTCTAAAAATATTTTATAATATATTTATAACTATTTATATTAGGAAATAGGACCTCAAAACCCACATAAACACTTCCAAAAAAGCTTAGAATCTTAGGTCTATGCTACCTCAAATCAATACACCTACACCTAGACATTATTTTTTATGTTTAATTTTTCTATGTCTTATGTGCATATTTTTTTGTTTATCCTTACCTTGGAACCCTAGTTTCACTTTTGATATAATATATGTTGATGCAAGTTTTATTCACACCATAGCATAATGCATTAGCCTCTAACATTTTATGATATCAATGAAGGTAAACTCTACTCTAAGGCATGAGTTGCAGGTATGCGGTCTTTGCAAACCTATTGATGGAATAGCTGGTAGAGCATATATGTTATTGAGAAGGTTTTTTAGAGGGATTTATGGTTCCTAAAGGGTATTTAATTCCTATGTGAGTTGGATGGGTGGATGGTTACTAATATAAAGTGGGTAGATCTAAAATAACCTCAAAAAAGGAAAGAAGTATAAGGTATAAAAGAAGACTCTATGGTTTTTAGGAATCACCTCTCTGGTTGGTTTCTAAATGGATAAGTACTTTCAAAACCTATGCCTATTTCAAGTAGCTATTCCACACACATATTCAAACACATTTTAGAAGTCTAAGGGGATATTGGTATAAGAAACTCACAATCCTTAGTCAAAGGTCACCCCTTTTAGAGAAGATGTTACACACCCTTAATCAAGAGATTATGGCTCAGGATAATGAGGTATATGAGGTAGCTTTTACACACAAAAAAAAACTACATCAATAAATCACTAGTATACATTCATAATTATGAATCAAACAACTTGAATATCTTAGCCAATATATTTTACCAATCTCTCAATAGTTGTTACACATCTACAAATCAGTACATGAATCAAAATAATCAAGAATCTATTCATAGCTATTGCACACTAAAGATTATTAAAACATAAAACTAAATATTGTAACAACTAATTACAAAAAAATGGGAAATAAAATACATAAACATATTCTCTAATGATCAAAATTGATGTTGCTCCTATATTCAAAATTCTCTAACCAAAATCCAAGTTGTATTACAATTATTTATATAGACTTGGTGAAGGGTCACCTTATCCTCCAAGTCCATGCAAGGTAATTACATGTAATATTTATAACATGAGTTATAACTATAATCCAAAACTATATAAGAGTCTACTTATAATTATAAATATAAATTAGCCTTTGCCAAAGATATGAAACATGTGCATGTGTATAAAGACAAAGTCTATTTTTTAGAATTTTAGCTTGAACTATATGCAAATTGTAAATATATGCATCATTTTCCAAAACCATACATGCCTCCTTTTATAGGTTATGAGAACAACCTATTGATCTTTTATATTATGCATTTTCAAATTGATCTCAAACATATGTCCAAAACAAGTACCACTTTTCCAATGTTTTAGAACTAGTGAAACTATTATTAGTTATGACCAATTTAATTGAATTGTACATTTCATGTCACCCATGCCTTTATATAATATCACTTTGGAATGATTTACAGGGTCTTTATATTGAAATATTTGGTAGTGTTAACTTTAATTTACCTCTAAGATGCCATGTAACTATAGCCTTCTTATTCTTTTTGGCTTGATCTTTACTTTCATATTCATTAACCATATTAGTTGTAAGACATGTGTGTTCATATTCTAGCTTAACTATGAGACCCAATGTCTATCATTAAATATAACTCAAGTGTTTAAATATATTCATGATATGTTTATGTCATTCTATTTAATATCTTTAAAAATATGATTTTTGCCTTTAGGACATGTGTCCCTACCTCATTAAGTCCAGATCTTGGAAAATTCCACTATTGACTTACACCATTTGATCTTTTGTATGATGGAGCATGAGTGTGATACTTGGTAGATCCACAAGGCCTCTATGATATTTATAGTCCTAGATTAAATTATTTTGTGCCATTTGGTAGCTCTTCACTTAATCATGGACCTTTGAATTTTCCATGTTGATCTCACACCATCGATCATCTATGTTCAAGTTAATGTGGTTCATAGATCATAGTTATTTGACTCACTAACTCCTATGAACTTGAAACTTGTCATGTCCTCATTACTTTGAAAAGTATATATTTATCTCACATCATTGGATCAGTTATATGAATCAATGTTGGCCATTTATCTACCTGGGCCCACTAAACTTTGATTTTATAATGGCTAATTTATGAGATTAAATTTGACCTTTACACAACTGTCAATGACATCTTCATGAAATTTAATGACATCCACATGACCATCATAATTTAACCCTTATCATTTTCATGTTGATCTTAAATTTGATGTTCACATGATCATCAATGACATCCTCATAATTGTTAATGATGTCCATAAATTACTAAGCCTAAATTTGACATTTGCATGACCATTAAAGATGTTTTCATGATTGTCAATGATGTCCACATGATAATTAAAATTTAAAATCAAACTTTTTTATCTCTAAGATTAATTTTGATGTTTGCATGAACATCAAAGACATCCATATGATCATCAAATTGACCTAACTCCCTATGATCTTAACACTTGTTATTTCTTGGCTCACTTTACAATCATAAATGAAAAATGACTTAACATATATATAACTTAGGTATTTTGATTTGTTATTAGATATTCAATTTTATTTCATGTAAGGAAATTGGTTTGGGATTTTTTATCTATAGTATGTATATCATAGACAAATTTTGTCAAATAATATGTTCACAGCTCAAAGCCCTTAGCATGTATCATCAGGGAAATTATTTTAGACAAAATGTTTGAGGTAATTATCCTAAAGACCTATTTCATTGGGAAAAATACCATATGTAACAAAAATCTTGAAAGGTATGGTCAGAAAGTCTAAAGGATATGTTCAAAAATACCAAAGGATATGTTCAAAAATTTTGAAGGGTATATGCCCTAGGGGTTTATTTAGGAAAAATTGTATCAGCAAGATTATTGTGAGAAAAAAGTATCAAATAAAAAGCCTGAAGGATCTACTTTGTATGGGAAAATGCCCTTAACAAAAAAACCCTTAAGGGTCTTTCTAAAAAGTCTAAAAGGTAGGTCTATTTCTTTAGGAAAAATGACCGTGGAAAAAAATGCATAGACCCAATTTTGTCAAGGGAATTATTTTAGACAAAATCTTCACAATAATGTTCTTGACAAAGTTAAGTCTATGGAAAAAAGATCAAAGAAAAATCCTATCAAAGACCAAATTCTTTAGGAAAATGCTTGATAAAGATAAGTCTAATAAAGATAAGTTAGAAAAAATACATGAAGGAACTACTTCAGATATAATAAGCCTAAAATAGTAAGTCCTAAAATAAATAAGTCGAAAAAAATCCTAAGAGGTATAAGTTTAGTCTATGAAAACATAATACCAATGCCATTTTGCCAAAACTTGAAAGGTTGATAATCAATATTTTCCCAAAATTTCACAAAAACATATAGAAGAGGGGCTCAAAGTCAATACTATAATCCAAAAAAAGTGGGTCCCCATTTTTTTTAAAGAAATAAGGGATGTTGGGTACAAAAATGATGAATTGTAGGGGGAATACTCCTGAGTATTCAAGAACCCAGAATTCCAATTAGCAATCCTTAAATCAATCATGAAGTGGGTCATAGAAGAATACTTAAATCAAAACATGAAAGAGGCTCCTAAGTTCCTTCACATAACATAATTACCTTCTAATTTCTTAGATATATGTGTGTCAAAAAGTGTAATTCATTTATCCCTTATTATGATGAGCTTTTTAAAGGCTTGATGAAACTGTAGGTTTCATTCTTGTGTCTATTAAACATACAAAACAAGGGAAGAGTAGGAATTGCTCTACATCTAGCCAGGCATCCATAACCATAATAGAGATACCTTGGGATCCTTCTCTTCTTATTCCATTATTTTATTTTTATCATGATGCATGGTACATTGACCTTATTTCATCATGCAAGCCTTTTGATTTTATTTTGCTCTTTTGAACTCATTATTTCTTTCTTATTTTGTTTTTTATTTTGTTCTTAAATATAAAAGAGAAGAGTTGGAACCCCAGTGAGATGGTATAATTATAAAACAATTCATTACTATAATATTCCTATTAGATATACCTATGCCCAAAATTGTCACTTCCAAGAGGTATTTAATGTGATAATTGTATTTGATCCAATAAAACAAGAAAACTTTCTAAATTTTTATGAAGTACTTATGAGTGCAAACTCCATATGCCTAATAAAAGTATTCAATTGTGACAATATATAGAATGGTTCATGATTACATACCTTTATCCCGAAGACTCAAAACACAAAAATATGTCCAATCTATAAATGAGTCCCAAATTGCCAAATTTTTAGTTTTCCCCTTTCTACAAGTCATAAGCTTAGTTGGTTTGGATCTCAGCTTGGTTATGGTCAGAGAAAACATAATTTTTTTTGTCAGAGAAATAAATAAATAACTAATCTAAGAAAGAAGGAAACCTAAACTAAGAAACTAAGAAACTAAACTAAGAAAAGCAAGAAACTAAACTAAGAAAAGTAGGAAACTAATCTAAAAAGTTAAAAAAAACTATCTAATGAAAATAAATGATAGAAAATGAGAAACCTAACCTAATCCTACTCTAAATAAAACCCAAACAAGATGGGGGTGGATTTGGAAACTTTATTTGGTATGCTTCTCACTCTTTGCTAATAAAAAGGTTTTCCACATTAAATTTATGAGATAGGAAGGGACATTCTTGTATTTATTCAATAGAATATTGAGTCTTTCCCTCATATTTTATAATAAAAAATCAAGGTTACTCATTAGGACATCCTAGACATAATAAAGAAATAACTCAACCAAAGTGTCTCATAAAATGGATATTAGATCTAACCTGTAATCTTGAAAGTCATCATCCTCTGTGAACTCATTATTAGAATCATCAGTATAATCATGAATAATATTTTCCTCAAAAACATCATCTAAACTCTAATTTTGAGTGTGACCTTTACTATTGTAATTAATTATCTCTTGACTTTCCAAATTATGAATAAAAATTATACTTACCCAAGGGTCACTATTTCTAATTGCTAGAGTGAGAGATTCATTAATTATTAATTCTAGAGGTATCATCCCATCCACTACCTAATGTTGATCCTTTTTTTATTGTTCTTTTTAATTGAAAATTTTATTATTACCATATGAGTAATCTACTTCTTTTGAATAGTTATGCTATGGAAGATATGCAACTTTAGGGGCATTTTATGTGAAATAAAAGGTCTTTACTTCAATGTCAAATGATGTTGATGTCCACACACACTAGGGTTCCTGGTCAATCACATAATCAACCAAGTTCCATTCACATTATAATTAGGTACTAAATTAAATTAAGCATCTATAAAATCAAGGCATGAGAATCTATGTGAACTAATTTCATTGAAAGGAAAATCAAAAATAGAATAAAAATTATTGGGGAAAGACATCATACCTTTTTCATTTTCCACATTATAAAAATACATGCCTTATCTAGGAATAACATAATCTAAAATATCAACATTGAGGCTTGCATGATCAGAGGAGAATAAGTTAGGAATATAATCATCAAATGAGTCTTATGATAGAGATTATGATGCAAACTAGTAGTCACAAAAGTCATCAACACCATCTTTAGAGTTAAAATATTATTATTCAAGGCAAATTAATTTATCCTCTACCTAAGAATATTTTATCTCATATAGCTAGTGAAAAGGTTAAAAATTTTCTTCTAAATTGACGCTTTCCTCAATATTATTATTTCCTTCTTCAATTATCTCATCAAATACAAGGATGGAATCAACATGATCCAATTCTCCTATCTTGATATATCTTATTATTGTTTTTGGTATCTCAATTTCTCCTATAACATTATAATTTATTCATTTATGACTATAACATGATCTTCATTGTGATATCTTCTTCCTCTTTGTGCATAGTGCTTGGATTAAAAGGAAACCCTTCCACTTTGTTCTTGTTTGGGCATAGTAACAAGCTCTCTCTTTGGAAAAATTTTATACAATTCATAACCAATATACCTACTATAGATAACCTCATATAAGATCTTTAATTATTATTTAAATCATGAACATCAATATTTAGACCAAATCAAATCAGAAAATGTTTCTCGGGATCAACCCAACTAGTAATAGAACTTGGTACTAACTCTCCTAACCAATCATACATTTATTATCTCATTATTAATGGGAACAAATTGTAGATTGAATTCTCAAATTTTATATCCATAACATGCATAGCATATGTGTAAGGAGAAATATACCCTTCAACATCTCTTGGGTGATTATTATGGAACTTAGGAATGTATGCAAATGGGTCATCTGGGAGATCATGTTTAATACCTAGGATATCAATGGGTCCTTTTCCAAGCCAATCCATTCTTTAAAAAAAAGTATAATTATAGGTTTTGTCCCTCTTTATAGTGATAATTATTATTGATGAGGGATTTATGCACACCATAACATAACAAGGTAGCCTCTAACATTTTAAGATCTCAATAGAGGTAAACTCCACTCCATAGCATGAGTTGTAGGTATGAAATATTTGATAACTTGTTGATGGAATAGCCAGTAGGGCATGCAAGTTATTGACAAGGTTTTTTGGATGAAGGTGTGGTTCCTAAAGGGTAGTGAATTCCTACATGAGTTTAATGGGTGGATGGTTACTAATCTAAAATGGGTAGATCTAAAAAAACTCAAAAAATGAGTGAAGGGTAAGGTAGAAAAGAAAACTTTGTGTTTTTTATGAATCTCCTCTTTGGATGGTTTCTAAATGGACAAGTGCTTTCAAAACCTATGTTTATTACAAGTAGCTATTACACACACCTAGTCAGAAATAGTTTAGAAGTTTAAGGGGATACTAATATAGGAATCTCACAAGCCTTAGTCAAAGGTTTACCCTTTTAGATAAGCTATCAAACACCCTTAATTATGAGATTATAGCTTAGGCTAATGGCGTATCTGAGGTAGATTTTTCACACACATAGAAAACTACATAAAAGAAAGGAATAGTACACATTTAGAATTATGAATCAAATAACTTGACTATCTTAACCAATATATTTTACCAATCTCTCAACAATTATTGCACATCTACATATATGTATATCAATCAAAATAATCAAGAGTCCAATTGTAGCTATTGCACACTAAAGATTATTGAAACAAATAACCAAATAAAGTAATAACTAATTACACAAAAATTGGAAATAAAATACACAAACACATTCATTGATGATCAAAATTGATGTTTCTTCTATATTCAAAATTCTTTGACCAAGATCCAAGTTGGATTACAATTATTTATATAGACATGGGAAGGGGTCACCTCATCCTCCAAGTCCATTCAAGGTCATTACATGTAATAGTTAGAAAATAAGTTCTAACTATAGTCCAAAATTGTATAAGAGTCTACTTATAGTTACCAATTTAAATTAGCCTTTGACAAAGATATGCAACATGTACATGTGTATAAAGATAAACATATATTTTTAGAATTTTATCTTAAACTATATGCAAACTACAAATATATGCACCATTTTCCAAAATCATACATGCCATCTTTTATAGGTTGTGAGAAAAACCTGTTGATCTTTTAGATTATCTATTTTTGAATAGATCTCAAATATTTCCAAGACAAGTACCACTTTACCAATGTTTTAAAACTAGTGACACTATTATTAGATATGACTAATCTAACTAATTTGTGCATTGAATGTCACCCATGCTTTATATAATATCCATTTGGAATGATTTATAGGGTCTTTATCTTGAAATATTTGATAGTGTTAACTTTAATTTACCTCTGAGATGCCATGTAACTATAGCCTTCTTATGTTTTATTGCTTTACCTTTACTTTCATATTCACTAACTAGATTAGTTCTAAGACATGTGTGTTCATATTCTAGCTTAACTATGAGACCTAATGTATATTCTTAAATATAGCTCAAGTGTCCAAAGATATTCATGCTCTATTTATGTTCTTTTGTTTAGTACCTTTTGAAATGTGATTTTTACCTTTAGGACACATGTCCTTACCTCATTAGGTCTATATCTTGGAAAAGTCCACTATCAACTCACACCATTTTACCTTCTACATGATGGAATGTGAATGTGCTACTTGAAATATCCATGAGGCCTCTTTACTCTTTATAATCCTAGCTCAAATTTTTTTTTTGCCACTTGGTAGCTCCTCAATTATTCTAAGACCTTTTAATTTTCCACATTAATCTCAAATCATCAATCATCTATGCACAAGTTAATATGTTTCATATATATTATTTATTTAACTCATTAACACCTATGATCTAGATACATGTCACATACTCATTCCTTTGAAAAGTCTCTATCGATCTTACACTATTGGATCAACTGTATGTATCAATGATATCCATCGATCTCCTTGGTCCCACTAGCCTTTGATTTTAAAATGGCTAATTTATGAACTTAAATTTTATGTTCACACGACCATCAATGACATACTCATGAACATTAATGATGTCTACATGATTGTCATAATTTAATCCCTTAGCATTTTCTAGCTATTTTTAAATTTGAATTTTGTGTGATCGTAAATGATTTCCTCATGACCATCAATAATGTACATGCAATTTTCATAATTTAAACCCATGTATTTTAATTATTGAGACTAAATTTGATGTTCACATGACTATCAAAGACATCCTTATGAGCATCAATGACATCCATGTGATCATAAAAAATTAAACCTAAACCTTTCATCTCTTATTTTAATTATGGCATTCATGTGAATATTAAAGATGTCCACATGATCTTCAAATTAACTTAACTCCATATGATCTTGACACTTTTTATTTCCTAATTCACACTACTCTACAATCATAAACAAAAAATGACTTAACATATATATAACTTAGCTATTTTGATCTACCATAGGATATTTGGGTTCCTTTTGAATATGGAAATTCTTTTGGGATTTTTTGTCTATAGTATGTATATCATAGACTAATTTCATCAGATAATATATCCACATCTCAAATACCTTATCATGTATCATTAGGGAAATTATTTAGAACAAAATGTCCAAGGTAATTATCTTGAAGACTTATTTCATTAGGTAAAATGCTCACTATAACAAAAATCCCAAAAGCTATGTTTAAAAAGTTTGAAGGGTATGTTTAAAAAGTTTGAAGGGTATGTTCAAAAATTATAAAGGGTATGTTCCCTAAGGGTCTATTTTGTAAAAATTGTATCGGTAAGATTTTTTTGGGAAAAAAATATTAGAAAAAAATATCAAAGGATCTACTTCATAGGGAAAAATGCCCTTGACAAAAAAAAACTTGAAGGGTCTTTCTAAAAAGGTCAAAGGGTAGGTCTATTTTGATAGGCAAAATTCTTATAAAAAAAAATCTCATAGACCCAATTCCATTGAGGGAATTGTTTTGGATAAAATTTCCATAATAATATCCCTAATAAAGATAAGTCCATGGCAAAAAGCCTAAATAAAAATCTTGATAAAGACCAAATGCTTCAAGGAAAATGTCTGATAAAGATAATTCCAATAAAGATAAGTTAGATAAAAGACTCAAAGGAATTACTTCCAATAGATAATCCCAAAATAATAAGTATCACAACAAATAAGTCAAAAAAATCTTCAGAGGTATAAGCTTAGTCTAAAAAACATAATACTAATGCCATTTTGCCAAAACATGAAAGGCTGATAATCAATCTTTTCCCAATTTTTTTTAAAAACACATAGAAGAGGGGCTCAAACTCAATACTATAATCTGAAAATAAGTGGGTCCCCATTTCTATAAATAAAGAAGGGATGTTGGGTACAATAAGATAGACTTGGAAAAAATGGTTAGAATATGGATTGAAAAGGCCCAACCAATCCCCACTGAGTGACCAAGTGTTGCCTACATTTAAATACTAAAAATAGGGCTCAAATTGTACATAGTTATCCTATATAGGGGTGTGTGTGTGCACCATCATGATCATGTTATAAATCAATGCAATGTCTAGCATTTGACACTTAAAAACATACAACTTGGACGTATGTTTTTTCAAACCTAGATCTAGGGCTACTTGTTTGATCAATTTTTATATGTGTATCATTTTTTGGTAATATATCATGAGATATCTAATTTATTTATTAAAGTGATTTTTTCATAGCAATAAAATGACCAAGTGAGTAAAACCTTAGGATTGATTTCTATTTATATATGACTCTTTGATATTTACCCCTAAAACCAACCCATAAAACATGTCTATGTTGACCTAATGGGTATGTCCTAATTAAAAAAATAGTCGTTATGGGTTCTTGGACACTACTATTAGAATAACACACCCATGGTAAACAATAACTATTTGACTATTTTTAATAGTGTCCTTATATTGAAAATCAATGATCTAGGATATAACAATAATCTACATAGGATTATGGAATGTTCTTGCATAGACTAGGGTGATATTGAATATGTGTGATGGAAAATTGGGTTTTCCAAGAAAATAAATGGTATAATATTATAAACTATGCACAAGAATCAAATGTGTACACATAAGTCTAAGTATGCCAAGATAGGTCAAAATTGATGTTTTTAAGTGTTTAATACCAAATTTATGTTTCCAAAATAGGAAAACATGATAAATTAATTATATTTTTTCTAATAAACATAATAAAATTATTAATTTACTAGTCATAAACATTAATTGAATAAACATCATTTCATTTATATCTAACTGTAATTAGATTTATATGTATAATGGGCATAATCCCTAAAATTATACAATAGTGAAACCATGATGGACTATACAATGACTAAATAAAATGGAAACAATATTTTCTTTATCTCTTATAAATTTTTCCTACCCATAATAGACCAATTTACAATTTACACAATATTAAGTATATAATATAGGCTAGAATAAAAAGTCAAATACACAATCCAAATTGGGAGATATACATAAAATTCCTTGATAAAACCACCAAACTCCATACATTTCTATCTCCAACTTACCCATATACAAATAGAATGGTTTACTCACCTCTTATCCATATGAATTCATTAGGCACTACTACTCTCATCAATCCCTGAGCCCAATAGATTAAGACCACGTTTAGAAATTACAATAGATAAAATCATAATAGTTAAACCAAACAATTAATAATATCTAGGTGGACATATATTGAGTGTGTTTCCATGCCAAAAATACACAATCTAAAAAAATTATAGTCTAAAATAAAACATAGCGAGGGAGGAGAGGAAGGGGATAAACCCATATCTATATATTTTATCATTTTCCCAACTTACAAAACTTCCATATTTTCTCAATAATCATACTCCAAGAAGGGATTGGAGACAACAAGAAGTGAAAATCTTGGGATGTAATAGATATCTCTTTAAACTAGAGGAGCCAATAAACAACCCTTTTATGGATGTAATCTTAGCCTAGTCCCCTTCTACCTACCCCCACACGTGACAAAAAAATCATTTGGATAAGTGAAAAATATCATGAAAAGGACTATGTAAACTTATAAGAAAAAATTATCCCCATAGGAAAGTTGTAGAAAGAAAAAAACCTATAAATATTCTAGAAATAGAAATCCCAAAAAAATAACAAGATGAGACAGAAACTTTCTCGAAATATAAATTATGAAAAAAAAATTAATAATTTTCTTAAAATAAAAAATGGATAGAAAATACATGATGAAAAATTCATCCAATAAAATATAAAATAAAATTTACATGGTACCCTACCCGATATCTTTCAACTGATGTATAATCACTCCTCTTCTTCCCTTGATCCTCTACTCTCCTCCTCTTTCCTATTGTAAAAAGTTAGGTTTGAAATAATAAACCCATGAATAAAGAGGTAATGGGTTTCTTCCCCAAATATCTATGATGATTGATCATGTTTTCACCCTCTTGGGTTGATCTACAACAACATCATTCCTATATCATCTTGGAAGCCTCACATATGGGATCAAGATGCTTGGGAGATGACCCTAGGAATATTATTCAAACTCATCCTTGATAGGCCATTAGGATGTATGTTTAGGATGCAGAAGGGTTCTTAATGTGTCTATTTAAAGGGTTAAGTAATGTCTTTTGGTACAAGTTACATAGTACTCCTTTCTCCCCATCTTGTTTCCTACCACATTTTTATACACACTCAAATTACCCATAAAGCTTCCTGAGATTCATGGGTGTGGGTGTGGGTGTGTGTGTGTGTGTGTAAAACAAAATAATCACATAAATGATAATAATTTCCTAACATTAGTTAATATACACATGGTAAACTAAGATATAAAATCTTACAAGTTAGTTCATATAATTTATGATAAAGCATGTATGTACCTACACACAAAGTATATGAAAAAATAATATTTTTACATTATAATTAAAACAAATGTATAATCATGATAAGGGATATTGAAAAAGCATTCCAAATGTCATAATCATAATTTTTGATATAGTTACCTAATCCTACTAGTTCCAAAAAAAATTACACAACCAAGGTCTAGAAGGGAATTATTTTCCACACCAAGTGATAACAAATAATGGCATATATATATCACATCCACATAAAATAATGATAATAATAAAATAAAACACTAGTAATAATGGAAGTAAAAGTATCTATGCACCATGTGCCAATATAGAGACTGATCAAAAAGTTTATATACCAAAAGAGAAATTGGATATGACCAATAAGATTAAATTTGACATCACATCATTCTCCCATTAAATGAGAATTCCTTTTGGAACTCATTAGAATAGGTAGGTGCATCGAGATACTAATATAGTAGAATACTTTGACGCGGTGGTTGTCTCATTTTACTAATAATACTTGACCTCAACTTGGTCCATCTATTGATCCTAAAAACCTATATTCTAATTCTCAAAAATGGTAATGGGATATAAAGTGAGATAAATATCCTCTTTCACATACAAATTCATCTATTCCAAAACAAGAGAAGTGTCAAAAACATTCTACTTAGAAACTGAAACATGAAAGGCATTAAAAACTTGTGATAGGCTAGATGGTAAGATATTTGTGTTTATAAATTGGTCAAACCCTTTCAAAGATATGAAACAACCCCAAAAATTAAGGTGTGATCTTAGATCCTTTTTAGTAGTATATAAGACTCTTATTTGGTGGAACTCAAATACAAATGTTGTCACCCATAAATAAACATTAGTCCAATCTCTTAGCATCAGAATACTTATTTTAATGATATTATGCCTCCTAAAGTCATTATAAGATGATAACTAGATATCACTCCATACCATATAATATCACATGGTCAATAATAACATTTTACTCAATTTAATCCCAACTTTATTGGGTACTACACTTTCTATCATATAACACCTTATACAATGTCGTATCAATTGGATTGTGGTAGCTATTATTATAGATTAACTCTACCAAGTATATGTAATCCTCACATTATAAATAATAATACATCACATATATTTTTATCATGTCCTCTAAAACTTGGTTCACCCTCTTAAATTTTCAATCTATACTTGGGTGATAAAATATATTTTAGTTGAGTTGAGTGCCCAACACCTTCTACAAGATAATACAAGTACTTGATGTGTACACAAAATACCTATTAGATATGATATTTTGTGGTATCCCATATATCCTAAAAAAATCATCCATTAACACCCTCACCACTACTATGGCATTATAAGAGGTCTTGGTTTGTAGGAAATGTGAAACCTTGATTAAATTTTTAATGGTTAACATAGTGGCATCATGTCAATAAGTGGACATGGGGAAACCAATAGTAGATTCCATGAAAATTGTATCCCATTTGCACCTAATTATATTTTGAGGATAAATAATCCCTATAGTATTTTATTACTTAGCCTTAACCCTATAGCACTCAATACATTGAGATAGAAAATTTGTTATGATTATGTAAACCATCCCAAACATACAACTAGTGAAACCCTATGTGCATCTTCTTAACCCCTTGATAAATTGAATTCAAAAGTTAATTATACTCTATAAAAATAAAACAATACAATTCTCCAAAATTAGTTACATAAATTTTCCCTTTATGGCATATGAGACCATCAAATTTAAGAGAATAATTTTCAAACTTACCTATTATGGCCTTATAAGAGTCTAATAGTCACCATAAATCTTGATACATTTTTTCCTATGGGATCCATTGAAGGATGTGACCCCTCAAATAATTTATTGATCTCATAACAAATATTTAGTGATGTGTCCTAGTAATGGAACCTAAAAACACATTTTCCTTTCTTTTAATATGATTTATGTAAAAATTATACTCACATGCAAGATCCATCCACCACAGTTGATGAATGTTGAAGTTAGGCTATATAAATATGTATTACAAGCACAATTTTTTGGTCCTTAAAAGTAAATTTCAACCCAAAATCAAGTGGTTCCCTTACAAAAGTTCATGAACCACTTTGGAAAACTCTAAGTCATGAGTGGTTCATTTGAACTCATATTCCTTGATCTTTTGTGATCCATAATCCACCACCCTACCCTCCTATATCAATAATAATCTTATACTTTCCATAGATGTATTAGTACAAAATAAGAAGTCATTTGTTATATTTATAACTTTAATAATGCAAGCACTAGGTAGGCTCAACTTAAAAATATAAAATTCCCTCTTACATTATTTTTCCACATAAACTTCTTCCATTTCCTCTAAAGGGAAGTGATGTGGTTAGATATATGGGATAAGTCCTAAATAAAATTTCTATAGTGTCCTACCAACCCATGAAACACTTGACCTTAGTGACTTTTTTGGGTCTATTTCACTCCATAATAGCTTGGATATTTGAGGGATATATTGAAATTCCATTTTTTGAAATAATGTGTCCTAAATATTAGACCTCTATTTGGAATAAGCCACATTTTCAAATGATACCATAAATTTGGTGCTCCCTCAAACACTACATTAAGTGAATCTCATGTTCCTCAAAACAAATAGGATAAAATAAAGACTTTTTCAAGGAAAAACAAAAAAATGATCCAAATACACTTGGAACACTTCATTCATCAAAGTAATAAATATTTTTAGGGCCTTTATAAACCCATAAATACCATTATAAACTAGTTAAATTTTTAT
The DNA here is from genome assembly GCA_037957365.1 of Torreya grandis. Lineage (NCBI taxonomy): Eukaryota > Viridiplantae > Streptophyta > Pinopsida > Cupressales > Taxaceae > Torreya > Torreya grandis. Next base: position 412,053 of record JARHVA010006508.1, on the reverse strand, counting down.
TATTTGTAAAATGTATTCTTATGAATATCAACATATATTACCTTGATTAGATAATACTATGGGATGAGATCAATTCTAGAGAACACCTTAAAAACCTTCATTTGATCAAACAAATTAGTAATCCTAGTCAAATGGTATCAATGATTGATTATGACCTTGATCAACTACCAATAATCAATTAAAAAATTTAGGGACCCATCCTTATTCCCAAATGTGATTAGTGTTCCCCATAGAGACACACTAAGATGGATTTCTCCCTTCTCTAAAAATTCATTTAACTAGATCTTAATGTCAATTATCTTATGGGTGGTCATCTTATACTTAGCCTTATAAATATTCCCTACCCCTATCACCAAATATATATTAAATTAAATGTCTCACCTAGGCTTAAACTTTTTAGCTTGCTCAAAAATACATTTTTAAATTTTTGAATGATGTTGTGAACATATATATTAGTATTTATAATCTCATCATCTAACCTATTAATTTTTAACCATTTTTTATTTTTTTGGACTTGTGAGGGTTAAGGGGTTATAATATCCTAATAAAATGGATGAATAAAACTATTCTAAACTAGGATAATTAAATTAATCAGATAATATAATATATTGAATCTATAAAATTGTCAAATACATGAAGTATAATGCCAATTGATATTCTAATAATTGAAACACAAATAACATATAATAATTAGATTTTTATACATATGTGAAAGTAGATATGAGATGTATAGGTGTAGAAAGAGGTAGATTAATGATTGGGATCTCATTGCCATATTTTGTAAATATTATTTCTAAAGGCTTGGAAATTATCATCAACATGTGGACACTAGTGTTGATGCCTTTGTCTATGACTCAATGCTTCTACCTAGTAAGGAATATTTTATTAATTTATAAGTGACCATTTGTGCCTATTAGGGGTTTTTATCACCTTACATATATATATATATATATATATATATATATATATATATATATATATATATATATATATATCACATGCATAAGTTTTGTATGATTTTATATATCTTAAACCCTAATTATTCAGCTTAAGTCATGTAACCTTACCAAAAATTGTGTTATTGGGCTCACAAAGTTGATCTATCCTCAAGGACCCTTTTATCAATGAGTGTTTCTTACATATCCAATACTCTTAATAGGGCCTCATACATATTTAGTTTTCCCTTAAGTGTTTGTTTTTGTGTACATAAGGGTGAAATATGATATATGCAAGGGCATGTAATGGTATTTCTTATAAATTGACAAAACCTACTCATGGGTTATTTTTGAATGCTTTAGATATGCAATATGACTACTCCTATGAATAATATAGACATAGGGATGAATATGTCAATATAACTCAGTTGTGTGATTGATTGAATGAGTTCAAAATAGGTGTTTTATTTGTATTTTATATATGGGTAATGAGTAGGCCTTGATTTGTATTTATACCACACCTTTTTAAATATTTGATGGAAAAGATAGATAAGAAAAATAAGCCAACCCATACATTTTAAAATATTTATAATTTGGATGATCTTTAAGGTAGGGACACTATATAAGGAAACTATACACTAATGTTGATGGTAGTGTCCCTATATGGGAAATAGTGTCTGAAAGATAGAAATTTATTGAATTTACATAATTTACAAATGAAGTATATAAACCATATTTTAAGATTAATTTAGTGTACATATGATCTAGGTCATTCAGAATGATAGGTTTCAAACATAAGATAAGCATTTAGACATAGTGTGATGGAAAATATGAGCCTTTTAATAGTAGAAAGGTTTAGAACTAAAGGCTAGATCCCTGATTGGTGTTTGTCAAGTGAATAAATTTATAAAAATACCCCCTAATGTTAAACATATCTCAAGAAAATATAGTAAGTAAAATCTTATCAAAATAACATTATACACCTATTGACTCTACTATGCACACATAAGGCACAATTCAATCAAGAAATTTTATTCATTTACCACTCCTCATAGATTATTATCTTCATATTGAGCTCATTAGATTGATTTTTAATATTAAAACTCTTTAAAATCAAATACAAAAACATTCAAATAAATAAAAGATATAAAAATACTTAGTATTTAGATGTTTATTAGATTTTGCATATGTTATTTACTTTATATTTGTAGATAGAATATCATTCCCATTATATACACACATGTTTTTCATGCATACTTGAGTGTGATACAATTATACACCATATCCATGATATATGCACATACATATTTTCAACATTTGTTCTTCCCATGCGACACATTATGTTGGAAGCATATGCTTCCTTGATCATGACTGATATATGTTATATTATTTTTTATCACTATTACATTATCATGTTGATCTTATATACTAACTCTTACACATGTCTATAATCATGTTAATATTTTACACCATGTACTTGATATGATATGTTACATGACATTTTTTTAGCACATATATGTAGGGACTAGAATGATATGCTCATGTTGGTTATTTATACTTCATTTATCCACATTATCACTTCCTTGAGTGTTTTTATTATTTGCTATTATATTAATTTTGGAACATTTAAATATTTTCCTTACTTCTGGGCCCATGTTCCAATGATCATTATTTTTTTGCATGTAAATTTGAATATGTCCTTCTTTAGAGTGTATGAAATTTAAACATGCCCTCTATTTGTGGTCTCCTTAGACCCCTTTTGTATGAAATTGAGTGTTCTTATGTGTGTGATTGATTGTTTATTGTGATTGTATTATTAATTTATTAATATTGCCATGATCCATAACATGAATCTTAGGGCTTGTTCTGATCACATACTATGAGATTCATTAATATGTCTACTTAGACATGAACTCATATATTGTACATGATTCATACATAGATAATATAATTATCTTATCCTTTTGAGATAAGGTGACTACCAAATATCATTACCATTACCTCAAAAGGGGAGGAATATTAGTGGGGAAATTTCATAGAGACATGAATCCACACATGCACAATTGGTATAATTTGATATAGTTTACATGATTTAAATATATATTTGGGTCATAATCTTATATATTTGGCACTAATTTTTATAGATTTAGGATAGATTTTTTCAAATTTTTGAAAGATATTATACATAGTTATAGATAAAAGGTTACATATTGATATATACTTCATCTTAAGACACATTATAGTTTCATATGCCATGCAAGTTCACCAAAATTTTCAAATACATATTCAAAGCATTTTATCAAGAAACATCATTTTTTATCAAGAAGCACCATTTTGAGCCTTTCATGTGTATATAAATTGGCTCATTTAATTAGTTTTATCAATATTTAATGCCCTTTATCGACTTATAACTACTCCCCTTTGTCAAGTTGAGTTGGCTATACCACTTAACTTGTATTTGATATACTTTCACTTAAGTTGTGTGATTGAGATTTAGTGATCTCAATGTCCCTATCATAAGTCACCCTTGCACTAGATTGGGGGAATAATTACCCTCCAATTTCCCTCTTCAAATGTCTAAGGTTTAATTTTAAACTTATTTTACCTCTAATGCTTTATAAGGGAGAATATTTACCAAATCAAAGTACTAAGCAGAAACATGGTGCATGGACACGTAGGTGTACTCCTTCATTGCTCTATTTAATTTTCAATCATTTAAATTATTTAATTTAAAATTACATCCACTAATTTATAATTTAACATGATCTTGGTTACAATTCATAAACCAACAACAAATTTACCAAGTCTCAAGCAAAGTCAAGGTTTTTTGTACACACCAAAGGATGTATTTATTTCTTTTAACCTAGTAATTTCATCCTTATGCATTACTAAATTAAAGGGGGAAATGTAGATACTAAAAATGGATTATATATAGCATCATAGTATTTTACACTTAAAAAATACCAATTAGGGTTCTACCCTTTAGTTATAGACCTTCATGTTGCCAAGAGGCTTGCATTTGTCATCACAATGTGCCTAACTACTTATCTTATGGTCTGACCCTATCATTTTGAATGACTGAGATCACATGTACATTACAAAAAACTTAAAATATGATTTGTGTAACTTAATATCAGTTATAGACCTTCAGTAGTTTTTTAACCTATCATACACTAGCATACATATAGGGACACTAGGACCAATGGTAGTGTCCAAATTCCTTATCTAATGTCCATACCTCAAAGTCTATCCAAATTGTAAATATTTTGAAATATATGGGTTATCTAACTTTGATTATTTAATCCTTAAATTAGATATTTTCAAAAGGTTTGATATAAATACATTTCAAATCTTACTACCTGATGATTCCCTATTTCTATACCATTCTTAAGATCAGTCATATTATAGGTCTAAATCAATAAAAAATAACCCATGAGCAATATTTTTCAAGTTACAAGATATATCACTACATGCCCTTGTATATATTATATTTCATTCTTGTGGACACATAAGCCCACACTTAAGGGATAACTACATATGTTTGAGGCCCTCTTTAGAGTATTGGCTATGTAGGCAATACTCAATGACAAAGGGGTCCTTGAGGTCATCATGAATTTATGAGCTAACTAACCCATTTTTTGTCAAGATGACATGACCTAAGATGAATAACTAAGGTTTGAGATATATATAGTTATATAGAGCCTATGCACATGATCTAGATATATCAATATAAAGGTGTTAAAAACATAATAGGCATAGATGGACACATTTAAATGTATCTAATATCCATTAGTAGATAGAAATGTTGAGCCATGGATAAAAGCATCAATGTTATTGTCCATAATTTGATGCTAGTGTCTAAGCCTCTAAAAATAATATTTATATAATTTGACAATGGGATCATAAGCATTAGTCCACCTATTTATACACCTGTACATTTTAGATCCACTTGCGCATCTTCAAAAAATGTAGTTATTGTCTCTTTTTTGTGTTTCAATTGCCATAATATCAATTGGAAATGTACTTTATATAATTGTTATTTTTCTAGATTTAGTATATTATGTTATTTAAATTAATTTAATTGGCCTACTTCAAAATAGTTTTATTCATCCATTTTATTAATCTATTTTAACTCTTTAACCATTACAAATCCAAAACTTAAAAGTTTAAATCATTACTCACCCAAATAACATATAGATGACATCCTTTATAGAAACTTTATTGAAGTTATGTATTGGATACCATGTAGATAGAAACTAGGCTATTAATCTCTAAGACAACTATATCTACTTCAAAATATCCATACACTACAAATTTTACCAAATAATCCACCTATGCTATATATATCTCTAGAAAATCCATCCCTAAACTACCATCATAAAATCTCAAATGGAGAATTTTTAATCCCAAGATGGTAATGAACACATCAAGGTAGATTAAGCAAAAACCCACTAAATTTTTAATGGTATTCTTGTCCCATAATGTTAACTCAACATCTAAATTATTAGATTGCCTAGATGTCACTATCCTATAGTGGTCAATGGTTATAAGAGATATGAATGATTATGATACTTTTACATCAAATATAATGCATATTGATATACATCTAATAACACTTATGGTATTTATTAGTTTGGATTTATTTTTTTCTTTTATATCTCAAGTAATGCATAAATTTCATGTGCATGACTCACATCCCCAACTGCCTTCTTTGAAAATGTCACCCTCTACTTGAGGCACATTTACCTATTTATTGACATTTATTATATTAATGGGGCTCATAAAAAATTTAAAAATAATCATGTGGTGGATCAAAAATTTAATTATCCCCACCAAACCTCTAGTTCCTTTGATCATTGTGTGTGAATGAGTGTCAAACACTAGCTTTGTTGTCTATTAGCTTGGCCCTGACCCTGTCTTGTATGCCCATGATCACACTAAGGACTCTATGGGTAATGATGATTTTTTTGTTGACTATAGTTATTTTATTCCAATAGAATAAATATTTAACCCTAGTTTTCATGCTAATAATAAGTATATAAAATACATGAATGAAAGAACAAATAAAACTCTTCAAAATAGAATAAATGATAAGAAATATGAATGAGGAAATTTATATTTATTAAAGCTTCTTCACTTAAATACCATGGCCAAAATTACATGTACTAAATATTATTTTTCACACCAACTTGTTCCATTACTTAGCTCCTTTCTTCATTTATCCAATAAGAAATATATTCATCTTCCACTTGTGACTATTTTCCTTCTACATGAATATTCACTTTCTACTTGACCTATTAATTTTATTAATTTTACATAATGCCACATTATAATAAATTTAACTCTCCCTATACCCATGATAACATAACAAATGTAGTATTTTTTATTTAATATAATATTATATGAAATATAATTTCAAAACAAATAACTCATATAGGAATTATATCAATGAAAATAGATAAACACAATACAAGACATCTCCATAAACATTAATAGTTCCTTCCCATGGCCGAGAATCCATGGGAAACAAATATATTAGAATAATGGTTTCCTCTTTAATTTCTTCTTATAATTACTTATATAATATCTTCATCTTATCACTTATCTCTTTATATTCTCAATTGAATCTTTGGCCTCTTAATACCTATTATCATTCCCAAAATATGGTCTCCAAACATAACTATGAGATTAGGTTCCCAAAAGATACTTAGGTGACAATAAGGGACTTGCACCCTCTCATTTTAGGATTGATGTTGAGATAATATAGGCCATAATTTGAAGGTATTGGGATCCATTGAATATCCTACTTAGAATATATCTCTAAGAGACATAGTGCTACCATTACAGTCTTAATATATGTTTTATCAGTGACATAAAAAACTCCTATAATTATATCCAAAATAATCTCAGTAGATTGGCTCTACTTGCACTACTTCACTTCTAACACTAGTTATTGTTCTAATTTATAGGCACACATCATGTTAGGGAAAGCACCAAGGATAGGAAGCAAGTTTAAAACTAATGATGGGTCAATAAATTCCCAGTATAATTATCTTCACTTAATAATTTATAAATATGGAGATAAAGATCACTTGACATCAAATAAACCATAAAAAGGGACATAGGGTAAGGTAGAAAATAAAAACTTTATAAATGAATGGTATAATTAATGCTTTAAGAACCAAAACATGCTTAGATACACTTGTACCAATATGTTCCAAGTTTCACAATGACTTGGGTTCAAATCACATAGGGAGATAGTCTAAGTGGAAAGGATAAATGATTAATTCTATAATTTATTTAATCAATAAGTGCATAAACACTTATAGTTAACTACACACAGGTCTTTACAAACTTTGAATAAAGTTAAAATAATCAAAGAACCTAACTAGAATAGAAGATGCTCATCCTAATTATTACATAACCTCTATATGAAAACATGAATTATAGTCATCTAGTATTGGTGTTAATCCATTTAAAATATAAACAAAGTGGAAAACTACCATGAAAACTATACATATTTAAATATAAAACTAGCTTCATATAATTTTTATATTTATTTTTACAATAGAGTCAACCCTCTCAAAATATTACATAGCAGTATATATATAGAAGAAAACTTGGACCTAACTCCTAGTAGCATGAGTTTCCACTATGGGCCCTCATGTCTTGAAATGGTTGTAACAAAATTATACCCAAGATATTTCCAATTCCAAAATAAGTAGAATATAATTCCTAGGGCCCACTAGGTGAGAACCAATAGGAGGTTGGAGGTGGTCCACTTCCCAATTACTTGGGATGTGCCTCCTTAGTTTATAACATGGTCACCACTAAGTTAAATTTGTGATCCAACTTGTTAAGGTTCATAGGTAGCTCTAGAAATATTACCTCAACTTGGACTAGCAACGGTTTGTGAAATTGAAGTGGGATATCTATGTAAAAATCACCATAGGCATATGGTTGATGTTAGTTATTGATTGGGTTTCCTACTCTAGGATCACTTTGGCCCCATATTTTTTTCCTTTCACTTCTTTCCTCTACATAACCTAGTCAAATTATATCAAGTAGACTTAAAATTCCTCATTGTCTAGCATGGTGTCATATGGGTGGAATAAAATAATGATATTGACCTCTTTGAAATAGGTCAACATACACTCCATGTTTTTCTCTAAAGGATTGATAACTATTTACATCATATCTAACCACTCCTCAATTGAAGTCCTCATGCTCCCAACATAAGTTTGGTATAGGATTAGGTCTAGTAGAGGCATGAGATTAATTTCTAATAAATTCCCCTTATGAAGAACCATATTGAGATTCTTGCACTTACTATCCATGAGGGAAACCCTCTTCAAATATTTTTGAGTACACTAGATGTGATTTTCCATGGATAAGTGTCTAGTCACCTTTCCAAGAGCTACAATAGTTGTGCAAGGGATCCCACAACTTGACTAATAATCTTCACCATGAAAGTAATCCTCACTTTTGATTCAAGTGCTCTAAATTAATCCTTCATGTATTTCATGAGATTCTCAAACAAATCATTAATATCTTAAATCACTACTATAAGGGCTTTACCCACTTTATTCTTCCCACTTGGTGTCTTCAATTTTATGAGGGAGAAGATATCATGCTCAGTTCACTATACCATTGGGTCCCCTTCTTGAGTGAAACTATGTGTAATAACTCTCTTTATTCTACCAATCTCTCTATCAAATTTCAATTGGACCTTTGGGTCACCCTAATAGACCATTTTTGGTCTTTGTGTTTTAGTATGTGCTAGAGACCTTACCCAAATTCAACCTATGATAACTCCTAAGGTAGTGGAAGAGGATGAATGTGGGGTGGGAAAGGAAGAGGTAGATGGTGGATGCCTAGGAGGTGGAATAATTAATGAAGAGGAAGGAAGTAGTGGAGAAGGAGGGGACATGGGAGAAAAATGAGGAAGGATAAATAGGGACCCCAAAAGAATAATTAAAAACACCATTGGTCAAGGGTCATGTTAATTTATGGACCAATGACACCTAGTAGTAGGGTGTTCAATAATAATCAGTAGATAAATTGGTTAAAGTTAGATCCTTGGGGTTAGGTTGATATAAAAGGATGACTAGCAGTAATATGTGGGGTAAGCTAAATAGAAGGCTAAGAGGGAGCTACCTTTTGATTTTCATTAGGTCTCTTTCCCAGATCAATTGGAGTTTTGGTTGTAGTTGTAGAAACTATGGTGGAAATTAGAACTTGAACTAGGGGCATGGAAATTTGATCTTTTTCCTCTTAGGCATTATGCCTAGATCAAATTATGCCATATTAGTCAAGGGATCCATGATGAAAACTATTTCCAAATCAACCTATGGAGTGGGAAGATTAATTACAAGTTTTTAGAAGTTATGATCCATTTGCATTTTGTACAAAAGTTCACTTATTATTGAGGTATCCCTTAGGATAATTGAGGTAAGAACACTAGGAGGTGTTTATGTTATAAGAGTTTCCAATGAAGCTTTACTATGGTAGCCATAGTTTGTGTTGGTATTGTGAATCTGGGAGCCACTAGGATCTAAGCTCTACTCAAATTTATATAAGGTACTTTAAATGTACCATATATTATGGGATAATATCCATGTAATTGAGGATCTTGAAGACTGAAGGCAAGCTAGGGGTATTCCTATGGGAGGAAGGGATGAGTAGATGAGAATTTGGAAGTGATAACATTGAACATGGTTGAATCCAAGGAAGTGAATTGGGGATCAATATAAATAGTAACCTAAAGAGGCCTCATTTTAATAGTCCTAGTAGGACTATGGAATCATCAAGGTGGTCCTATGGGTTATTAAGGGATGGTAGCAATAGGGGAAGGAATCTCTAGTTACACCTCTTATTAAACCCACTTTAGGATTGATTTAAGGATATAATTGATATCTAAATGAAACACTTGCACTACCTATATTTAAATTACCTATGGAAGTGGAGGTGTTAGATCTATATCTCAAACTAGGGAACCAAATATAGTAGAGGTAAAATCATTAAGATCCCTTGTATGATTTTCCTAAAAATATGGGGTATGATTTCGATAATATCATTTCTTAGATGAATCAGCATGGGCCTTTGGAATAGATGAAATGGATGTGGATAAATTAGAGAAGCCTATAGAGGTGGCACAAGTATTTATTTAGGTATTAGTCTACATTAGACCCACTTTCCATTTTTTTTCACCATTTTCACCTACACTAGTTTTTTATCATCATTGTCTATATTGATTGAATCGCATCATCATCATGAGGCCCATGGTGATATGTGATATTGATTCTAGCCACGTACTTTTCCACATGAGTGTTGATAACCCTATGGGGATCCCATTCTCTATGTTTTTCCCTACCCAAGGGGTAGGAATTCCTATTTTGTGACACCTTTTATATTGAAGGTAAAGTATTTTATTCATGGTGGTGAATGAAAATTGGGAAGTTCAGACACACCTTATTATAATGATCAAATGTATAACCCATGACACCCTCAACTAACTAATAAATAATTTGTTACTTTGCAAGGTGATATATGACTTGGTAGGGTAATAGGATAGGGGATTGTTGTATTCCCTCCACCTAGATGATGGTATGATTCCTATGATACCAATAGGATCCTCTTCCTTGTCTCATCTAAGATTCATAACATGGTCCTCTCATTAATAGCCATGTAGACCATGGGATAAAAGGATTTGTATACTTAATAGTTGTGGTTCTTATAGTGATACATGTATAAATTATATAAGACCAAATGAACCATAGAGATATAAGATCTCCTTGGTGTAAACACAAAAGGATTACACATGAGGGTGGCATAGATTGCTTGCAAGATAACTCATCATATAAATATTTTGACCTCATATGGCCTCACTAACACCCTTGACAAGGTTGAAATTAAATTTATTAACCTTTGGTAGTGAAATCTATTTGGAAAAGAAATTTTTGGAAACACTTCACTAGAATTTGAAAAACTCAATGTTTTGGGTCCTTCTTTAGAACCCATCATCAGGAGAAAAATGTTTTATTTCCACAAAAAGAGGTTAAAATATAAATAAGATCTTCATCAATGCTTGAATTTTGATATTTTTACCTCTAATCTATTACTTTTTTATTAATTATATTAGAGGTTTCCATGATTTACTCAAAATAAACCCATCATCTTTATTCAAATTTGAGGAGTCTTTTCTATTTCAAGCACTTCCCTTATTTTGTGTTCTTACTAGTGATCCACCCTAGTAATTATTTTTGTATCTTCAATGAAATTTGGTGCTTAAAATTAAAAGAGTTACTCTTACAATGCCAATTTCTTAGTTTGTTCATTCAAAATGTCTCTGCCATGTTCTTTTATTCAAATTTATATCAATCTTCCTATCTCTCCTACATATTTCTTACCACATAAAAAGGAATAAAGTATACACCTTCATATAATTTTTTATCTTGTTGATCTCTCACTCTATCAAGGATATTTCTTAGAGTTTCAAGAGGGGTAAATACTACCTGGATGTCCATCTTTGCTAAAGTTCTAGAAATTTTATACATGACCCCTTGTATGTAAGGTAGCTTTACCATGTGATTAATTTGATCATACTTATTTCTTTCATGTTTTTTTTTTTAACTTTCTTGAGTAATAGCCTATTTGAATGAATTTTTTATTTGTATATCTCCATATTAATTAACTTGAAAGACCTTTTTTAAATGCTCTAATTCTTGTTCTAGATGGTCTATATCTGACACCCTCAAAAATATTATTTCCAAAGTATTTAAAACTTCCATATGGATCTCTATTTTGGAAATAACTCACACCATAATCCCACCCAAAAAATGATAGTTTTAAATACTTTATCAATAAGAGCTATGAGTGTGTTAGATAAAGACCATATGGAATAGGAATTAGAGCATTTAAAAAAGGTATTTTAGGATAATGGATATGGAGATAGATAAATACAAAATTCATTAAAATGAGCCATTACTCAAGAAAGTAAAATAAAAAAAAATGAAATAAATAAGGATGATCAAATTAATCACCATGGAAAATATACCTTGCATACAAGGGGTCATGGATAAAATTGATATAAATTTAGCAAATATGGATATCAATGTAGTAATTACCCCTCTTAAAACTCTAAGAAATATCATTGATAGAGTGAAAGACCCACATGATCCAAAATTATATGGAGATGTCTACTCCATTCCTTTTTCATGTGGTAAGAAATATATAGGAAAGATAGGAAGATCAGTAAAAATCCTACTAAAAGAATATGGCAAAGACATTTTACATGAATGAACCAAGCAATAAGCATTAACAAAGCACTATTTTAATTTTAAGCACCACATTTACATTAAATATATAAAACTAATTACTTATGTGGATCACTATAAATAATACAAAATAACACAAGTGCTTGAAATAGAAAAAACTCATCAAATTTTGAATAAATATGATAGGTTTATTTTAAGTAAATCATGGAAACCTATAATACAATTAATGAAAAAATAATAATTTAAAGGTAGGAATATGGAAATTCAAGCATTGATAAATATATTATTTATATTGTAACCTCTCTTTATGGAAATAAAAAAAAAATCTCCTAATGATGGGTTCTATTGAAGGACCCAAAATGTCATGTTTTGTAAATTCTATTGTAGTGTCTCCATAAATTTCTTTTCTAAAAAGGTTGAAATTGATAAGGATTTTGAGGTCTAGGGATTCATTCCCTTTGATTATGATTCTCAACAAGGGCATATAGAGAATTATCACATGTATAACATCCTATTGTCTAAATAATCAATTCAATAGGAACATCCCAACATGAACTCCTTATTGTAATATGTAGATGGGATAAGCATTGATGTCATAATTTTTTATCCATCATTTTGGATCAATAACCTAATCTTGGAGAACCTACTATATTTTATGTATATCATTCCATGTGTATAACATTTTATGGTCATAAAGTAGGGTCAACTCTAGGATATTGTCATATTACTTGAAGGTAGCTCTAGATATGTCTAGAATTTTATTTTAGTGCCCCCAGATTATACTAGGCCCTAAGTGGTATCATGTATAGGAAAAAAAGTTTCATAGCATATTTTATAAGAGATCAAAACATGGGGATACTTATATATTGGTTGAATATTTGTGTAATCTTGGCTTCCCAAGGGTTACAAACTAATCAAATAATTTAGTTTCCTACCCATCATCATCCAAGTTTGGATTCTCTACATCTTCAATTGCCTTTAACACTTTATTATAATGGTAAAAATGATTTAGGGATGATCATAAGATGGTATCTCTATATGTGATCTTGGGTTTAGGTTTGGAAGATGATGTGGTCATGGTTGAGAGTTTGTATTTTATTAGCATGTGATTTTGAGCCTAAGGAAGGCACTAAAATCTTGATAAAGTGTTTTAGGAAAGGATATTTTATATTTTTGAGTGGTAATAGTGAATCAAATTACTTTTATAACTTATAGGGATCCATAAATATCTCATGTATTAATGGAATTTTGGGGCTCACCTTAGGTGAATTAAAATTTGAGTTGGTGACATAATCCACTTGAATGTTTCCTAATCATGCATTAACTCATATAATTTTGAAAAATGTGCTCCTAGTTTGGATTTGGTTATGGAAAGGGGACATATATATGATATTAAATCATATCCCAATCACCCAAATTTATTAATGTAAGTGTGTGATAGGCACACATCTACTTTATCATGTTTGGCACCTTAGGTATCTTCCATTTTGGCCACATGTTTTCTATTAGTTAGGTACTTTCTCTATAGGCTATGCCAACTAGGTGTAATTGAGGTGTCACATTTTTACCTTTTTATATATTATAGTCAGCCACTTGCACCTAAAAAGTATACATGGCATTCCACTATTGGCTTATGGCTCAGCTTATACCTTTCTTATCCTTACTCAGGTCATTATGAACCATTTTTACATTTGTCACTTGGAAATGACACATGGAACTTTGTGATTGGTTTTGGGATTCAAATATACTTTATTTTTGGCTCAATTATAATGCTTTGAGCCTTATATATTTTTGGTACATAAGTGACACATGGTGTCCTATGGTTGGTTGGGATCTCCTCGAGATTTGACAACTCTAACACCTCTAAGAGACCGATAATTCTATAAGTTCCATGTGATAGCCTCTCATTCATGAAGCTCTCCTAGGGATCTAACATCTATACCAACTATAGGATACTAACAAGAATAACATGTTCTATGTATTAACTTCTCATTTTTGGGGCTCTACCAAGGCTCTAACACCTCTAGGATACTGACAAGTCTTATAGGTTCTATGTGAAATATCTCATTCCTCAATCTTATCTAGGGTTATGATAGCTCTGATGCCTCTAAGAGATTGACAAGTTTGATATGTTTCATGTGGAAACCTCTCATTTTTCTACTTTCCTAGGGTTTTGATAACTTTGATGCCTCTAAGAGACTGATAATTCTTATAGGTTCCATGTGGAAACCTCTCATTCATCAATCTCTCTTAGAGATTTGATAGATCTTATGCCTCTAGGAGACTAATAAGTCTGAGAGGTCCATGTGATAGCCTCTCATTCATCAATCTCTCCTAGGGATCTGATAGCTTTGATTCTTTTAAAATATTAACAAGTCTAAAAAGTTTCATATGAAATACTCTTATTTGCTAAGCTCATACAAAATTCATGAATAGAGACTAAGTTATAAAAGGGGCCATGTGATCAAATGAAATATTATCTATCTTCTAGTAAAATTTCATGAAATTATAAGTATAACTCTTTGGTGATTCCATCCCATGAAAACATGCATAATTTTAACTCTACTAACCAACATAGCACAAAATACTCTAAGTATGGAAAAACCTTCATATTGAAACATATAAGGGGTAAAATATTATATAAATATGTGACTATAAAGATATTTATGATGACCATTCACTTGTTATGAATGTTGTAAAATTCTCAATTAATCAAGGTGAAATAGGGGTTCAAGGTTTTATATGGTTCAGGACCAAGTGTGATAATATTTGAGATCTGGTAAACTTATGAGTTGATAGTTTTCATAGGGGTTCCATTTTATTCTATGAAATTGGCATCATATTGACCACAAAAAATCATTGGTTTTCTAGGAAAATGTTGCCTTTGTGTTTAGAACCTAGATTATGGTTCTCTAATATTGAACTATGAGATAAGAAATAGAACTTTCAATAGATAAAGCTAGATAAAAAGAGAGTGCTCAATTTTGCTTTAGTAAATAACATATTGGGCTCTGATTTCTTCAAAGGGTAATTTTGTGTAAAGTGTGATTTATTATTTTATGTTATTTATTTCAATCCACTATGCAAGTTTAGACACATCTCAGGTACTCAGAGCTCCTTTAAATGTAATTATTCATTGAAATTGGCTAAGGAAATGAAAACTCAAGAATTTTTATATTTCCATCCATGTTTTTACAGCCTTGGTAGAGATGCCTTTAGTCCCACTCTAGGCCTTGTTCCATTGTTATCTAGGTCATAAATCTTGTAATGGAGATTACCTAAATAACCATTTCTTATGAAGAAACTTAGCATTTTCATGAGATTTAGATTCCATTTTATTTTTAATATTATTTTGTTTAGTATATGAGGGTTGGGGACCAATGTTTCTAGGGATGGGGAATGGTTCAATGAGATGTTTACACCAAGAAGACCCTTTATTTGGTTAATGATTTTATCTTGATTGCTATTTTCCTTTTAAGAGATGTGATGACCTTTGTTAAAATAGAGTTTTTCTTAATTTACTTGATCAGTTATGAATCAATGACTCCTAATTTTTTCAATGTCTCAAAGCAAGTTCCTTTGCTTATCACATTTTTAAATAATGGGGGCTCAGCTTCCATCTTACAATTTTTGTTCTATATTTTTAGTGACTCATCAACATTAAAGTGATCAAGTTCAATAATATGAGGACCAATGTTTGGATTTATCTTTACTTTTATATAACTAGTTATATCTCAATTTGTATAATGGGAATATGTATAAACTATTATAATATTAGTAATATAAAACATGGGGGAAATAAGGGAAAGCCCTTGAAAAAATAACATAATCAAGAAAAATATAAGTAACAAGAAACCAACAAATAAAAATAAAACATAATATAATATTATATATATATATATATATATATATATATATATATATATATATATATATATATATATATATATATATATATATATATATATATATATCACTGGCCTTTTTTAGGGGGCTATTTTGAAATTACATTGGAAGGGATAACCAAGAAGTAGTGTTTCAATAATTTTCTATTCATATGTAGAGGGAGATCATTTCCTTCAAGTTATTTCAATCTAAATGTATCCTACCCTAGTAAATCATAGATCTGGTATGGTCCAATCCATATTGGATCAAACTTTGAATGTTTCACCTTCTTTTCATGAACTTTATCCCATATTAGGGCTAGATCTGAGATTCTAAAGGATTTTACCATAGCTCTCTTGTCTAACCATCTTTTGACAAATACCTAATGCCTACTAAATCTTTGTAGATATTCTTATCACACATTCTCTAATTTGATGATGTTTATTTATATATTATGGATCCAAATATGGTTAGTTCATTGTTAGTAAATAAATACTTCAAAATAGTTACATGAACATGACACTCTAAGCCTAATCCCTAGGTGTGAGCAAGATCAAATAAATTGTGAATTAATTATAAATCAAACAAATATGTTATACCTTCCTTGTAGATTCATTTACTTACCATTTCTAAGAGGCATGTGCTCAAATTTTAGAGATATATCTATTTAACAATGTTAACTCCATGCATGGGAAGCATTTCCCCTTGTCTAAATGATGTTTTGATTGGCAATGTTGAATAATTTTTGAGTAAAGGCTTTAAGATTTGGCATTGGTTCATTTCACTAGTTGGTTATTGTGAAAGATTTTGAAGAACCTTTCATTTATAGAGTTGTCAAATGATTATATACCATCCATCTTGAGATAAAAATAAAGGGCCCAAGATTAATTCTAATTTATCATAAATAAGATAGATGGAATGTAGAATAAAAAAGATGGAGTATATCATAAAAACATAATATATTCAAATCATAACTCATCCTTGAGTGTGTAAGAGGGGTGTAAGATCAAAAGTGTTTAATAAGGGTGTAAAATTGTTTAAGATCTCTTACTTGCACACTTGGTATGATGATGTCACCTTGGGTGAAGAAATAATTCAATTTGTGCATTTATAAAATAAATAATTCCAAATCCATGGAATTTTCTATTATAAGAAAATTATATTGATTAAGTAGGATGAATCAATAATTAAAATAATATTGGCCTTTTGTAATGTGATTTTTCCAATCAAATATTAATTTAATTATCTTGTAATAACACTTGTAAAGGATATATTTGATTTAGGATGTTGATGTTGAATTAAATGTTTTGATACAATGCATTACCCTAATTAGGGATGTGTTGATAAAATTTTGTATTAAATCAATAATTGTGGGAATAATTGTCTTAAATGATGATTTTTGAGTAGATTCGTGTGTTATTATATAAATTATGGAAGTGATGAAAATTTAGTGTCTACATTTTTCCTTATTTGAGAAAGTATTGTGAGACATAGACAAAGTAACATCTTTTCAAAGAATGAAAAAACCATTAAGAATAAGTTTTAAAAATAGATGAATAAATAATTAGTGACCCTTGATTCCCCCTTGAGAGAGTATGTAGGGATAAAAGGCATAAATGGGATTTCGAAAAAAAGAGAAAGAATAAAGAATAAGAGTGGTATTAACCCATGAATGAGATTTATCCAAAAGAGCTAATGATTGCACTCTTTTATTTCTAATGTTTGAGAATAATATAATTTAATTGACCCCAAGGTGGGGGAAGTGGGAAGGATGTATCCCAAAACAAGTGGCACACTTTGACTTACCCCAAGTAGGGGGAAAGCTATAGTCTTGGAAATAAAAGAAAGACTAAATGATTGAACTTCCCCAAAGAGGGTAGAAGTGATTGATTAATTATTTTCACACTTGGTATGATGATGTCACCTTAGGTGAGGAAATAATTTAATTTATACATTTATAAAATAGATAATTACAAATCCATGGAATTTTCCATTAGAATAAGATTATATTTATTAATTAGGATTAATCAATAATTAGAAGAATGGTGGATTTTTTATTTTTTTTACCAATCAAATATTAATTTAATTATCTTGTAATAACACTTTAAAAGGATTGATTTGATTAAATATGTTGATGTCAAATTAAATGTTTTCATACAATGCATTGTCTTAATCAAGGATGTGTTGTTGCAATTTTGGAATAAATCATTAATTATGAGAATAATTGGCTTAAATGATGATTTATAACTAGATTTGTATATTATTATATAAATTTATTAAAATTGAAATTTTGACATGGAAGTGATTAAAATTGAGTGTCTAAATTTTCCCCCTATTTGAGAAGGTATTATGAGACACAGACAAAGTAACATCTTTTTAAATAATGAAAAAATCATTAAGAATAAGTTTTAAAAATAGATGAATAAATAATTAGTAACCCTTGATGCCCCCTCAAGAGAGCATGTAGGGATAAAATGAATAGATGGGATCTCAAAAAAGAGAGGAAGAAGTAATAATAATAGTGGGATTAACCCATGAATGAGATTAATCCAAATGAGCAAATTCTTTCATGCTTTGATTTCCAATATTTAAGAATAATATAATTGAATTGAACCCAAGGAAAGGGTAAGTGTTAAGGATGTATCCCAAAATAAGTGGTATACTTTGACATGCCCCAAACAAAGGGAAATCTATAGCTTTGGAAAGAGAAGAAAGACTAAATTATTGAACTTTCGTAAAGAGGGTAGAAGTGATTGATTAATGATTTGCCGTTATAGGGTAGATTTGATCATTGATTGGTATAAATAGTTTTCCCTAATAGTGTGGATTTTTTCATTGACTGGTATAAATATTTTGATTTATTGCTCAAAAATAATATTTTAATGATGTAACATGTTACAAATATTAAATATGAGTGAGTGATGCAAAATTAGCTACAATGGTATAGTGATTGTTCAAAAAATGAATAAGCCACAAAAAATAGGAACACAATAGTACTCAAAGGGATAATAGAGATGATTGGAATAATGTAGTAATTTTTGAAGAAGAATGACATAATGGTGGATGAATTTATCCAAAAAATTAAATGTAACTAAGCACTGCCTATATATTCTAAATGAACCCTAGGCCAATGTAATTCTCTCAAACAAGTGGGAGAAAAATGGAAAAGAAATGCTAACATTGGATTGGATGATGATGATAATATTTGGTTAAATTTTATGGATAATTCATGATGTAAAATTATTATGACCTTTTTTATATGTTCATTTATAGATGTAACATGAGTAACATATAGATTATCCATGTGATTCAATGATTATGGTGAGATTGGTAGATAGGAGATTTTTATATGAAATTTTTTGTTACACATATATTAATTGATTTTTTATTTAGTGCATAATAATATGCACCATGATGGCCAGGTCATGATGTGCATAAGGACTGACCCCTAATCTGATAAACAATTGACAATAATGCACCAATGATAAAAATCATGATGGGGATGTTGATTTATGTCAATGAATGGAATTAAGTGTAACTACATGATAGGAACCAACATGATGATGACCTTATTGGCATAATGGATTGATTCAAATAAATAACCATTAAATCAAAAAAATAATCAAACAAGCAAACATATACACACAAACTTGAAAACAAAATCAACATAAAGCATCTTATTGTTTAGCCAAGTCAAAATCCACATGTGAATAATCAATGAGAATGATAATTTGATGGTTCTTGAAAGAAAGTATATAGACAATGAAATGTAATGGGGATAATATATCTTGAAATAAGTTGCACACTTTGAATTTTACTCAAGCATGGCTAAAGTTATGATCTTAGACTAGATTAATCTTATTGGTTTTGCCTTAAATAGGGTGAATTTTGAAAGGACACATCCCAAAAATGTTTGAGTTGATTGGATTAAGGATTTTAATTGTATTTAGGATAATACAAATGTTTTTGAATTTTGTGTCTTTATATCCCTCCTAGGGATTATCAACTTTTTCAAATGTTTAGGATTTTTTGGATTCATATCTCTCATGGAAATTTTAAGCCTTGTTTTGATTTTTAGAATTTTGTGACATTATATCCCTCATGGATATTTTAAGACAATTGTATTTTTAGTATTTTTTGAAATCTTTTGAAATCTTTTTTGGATTTTACGTTTTTGAAATCTCAATTCAATATAGTATTATGAGATGCATAATGTTTCAGCTCATAAAATAGAGTGAGTGTGTTTTATAATGCTTGAAAAATGGTAATATTATGGATTAAAATGATTGAAAAATGGAAATACCATAGAACAAGGGTGGTTAAACTAACCTCAAAAATTGAGCACTACTTACATAATCTTAGTGGACCTCAAGCCTTTATAGTTCAACTTAAAAATTGGGGGATAATGAAGGATAAATAGATAATGCTAGATAATAATGAATGAGAATGAGTGAAAGGACTAGGAGTATCCAAGGACCATGCCATGTGAGAACCAAATGTTTCCATTGATTAAAGTTTTGTGAGGGTAATATGCTAAAACGTTTCCCAAATTGGTCTCAATATATCTTATACTTCCATAACAAGGTTAAGATGGGAAAATAGATTGTCATAATAAGATGGGCTAGACTAAATAGGATTAAATGGCTAAAATGGTTAGAATTTAATGGTTGTAAATATAGATGAGGTTGTACCCAAGTGTAAAGGTGTTTGTAGAAAAAAAATTATGCATGATTCCAATAACCTAGTTTTTATCATGGTACTTACCCAAGGCACCACAAACATGGTTTTTACCATATGGATGAATTATTTCTCTTTCTCTTTTGATTGTTTTATATTTTTGTATTTTTTATGTTGATTTTGATTTTTTAGAATCTCAATGCAATGGAGGATTATGAGATTTGTAATGCAAACCATTTATTATCTAACCAATACCTACTTAGAATAGTAAATTTGCTAGAATGTTTCAATAGATGTGAACTATAGTGTTGTTTTCATGATCATCACTGGTTGTTGATTTTACTTCCTCTAAACCTCTAGAAAATATGTCTTTCTAGTCTATAGAAAAGGTGCTACCATAAGGGTAAATAAGGATAGGTATTGGAATAAGGATTTGATTGGATAATGTAATATAGGTATTGAATGAATAATGGGATGATAATAGAATATATAATTGCTGGGGGTCAAATGAAGAGTTGGATTTTTAGTCACATGCATTGATTTTTATTCCATATTTGACATGATTTTGGTTGTGGTAGGGCTAAAGACCTCTAAAAATTTTCTCAATACGACCAAAATATTTTTTATTCATTAGGCCTAAGAGTGGATGAAATCTAAATGATCTTTGGATGATTGGTTTTTTTGAATTTGACTTCAATGATGTTTTCATCAAGCAATGAAGAACTAATTTTCTCATTTATTGGTGCCTCAAAGAGGTTTTCACCTACTGAGTCCTCTTGATTATTCTAATTTGTATTTTTTAATAATGACTTGAATAAGGTTTCACTAAGGGATAGTGATACTTCATTTTGATTATTTCTTAATACCTTAAGCAAGATTTCACTAAAGGATTCTAATTTTTTATTCTAATTGTCCCCTAGCACCTCAAACAAGGTTTCACTAGGAGATTGTTCTTCTACTAAAATGTTGTCTTGGATCCCTAAAAATTATGCCACTAAGATGTCTCCATGGAAAAATTTCAATAATGTGTGATTATTTTGATCATAATTAGCATTTGTGTGTTGTGGATTATCATTATAATGGCTATGATGGTTAATTGTAAAGGCATATGTAATATTAATGGAAGGGTACAAGGCATCATGACACTCATAGAAGCTACTAGGAGAACTTGTGTTGATTATAAAAAAAACATCCTTGACAAACATAGAAAGATCACAAATGTGTTTAAATGGATCTACCATAAGTATCTAGTTGATGTTAGAGTAACTATTAATGTATGTTTATTCTAAAGTTGATTCAAACTTAAGTGGATTTGATAGAATTTATA
Organism: Torreya grandis; assembly: GCA_037957365.1. NCBI lineage: Eukaryota > Viridiplantae > Streptophyta > Pinopsida > Cupressales > Taxaceae > Torreya > Torreya grandis. Next base: position 389,953 of record JARHVA010006508.1, on the reverse strand, counting down.
TCTAATGTTTTGATATCCATCAATTTTTTTATTTTAAATCTAATTCTGACTTAAGGGGATCTGAATCTAATCTCGAGATTGATGTTGATTCTACTTATGATTATAAATTTTTTATTAGTTTCAAAATGAAACTTGATTCTAATATTAATTCTAAAAAAAATGCTGATTTTAATATGGAACTTGTTTCTAATGTAAATGTAACTGCAAGAGGTCTTGTTAAATTATGTTGTACCTTGTTCACCTTTCATTTGGAAATAAAGGTTTTGAGATGAAGTAAATTTATAAAGTGAGGAATGTATGGCAATGAATGAATAATGGGGTTTTTCATAATAATAATAGGCTCTTCAAAAATGGGCTCATAAAAGATGGGTCCTATGTCAAATATATGTCCTTTATCAAATGCATGTGAACTATTAATGGTTTGGGTTTGGTTAAATATGGGTGATTTGACAAAAATTTTGATATTAGGTTGAATATATTAATCTTACTTTGGAAGTGGATATCTTTGATCATGTTTGGGAAAGGGATTATGACATATCTCGATTGAATAGTTATCAAACTTGGACACACTTGGGTATTTAATAAATAATGGCCCTTAGAGGGTTAGTGACATAATAGGTATTGATTCTTGGATTTTTTATGGATCTAAGGCTAGGTTGGCTTCAATACTAATGGATGAAATGTCAAAAGAAGATGAAAAGTGGGTTATCTATTGGCTAAGTTGGGTGAGTTGCTCAATTGCATTTTGATGTATGAATGTTCATGTTACAATAGGTTTAGGATCATAGTGTGCCATGACTCATATTAACCTTAGAATAATTCCCCCAAATAAGTATACATACAAGGGGAATGAATTAGAATAAATTGGCCCCAAAGAGCGTGGATTGGCTTAATTAGAATGGACCTAAAGAGGGTAGTTTTGGTCTAAATTGAAATGGGCCCTAAAGAGGGTACTCTTGGTCTAGACTGAAATGGGCCCTAAAGAGGGTGGTCTTGGCTCAATGTAATTGTCTTGGATTGGATTAGACCCAAAGAGGGTGGAATAAACTTGTTTGAAATGGTCCCAAATAGGGGAAAAAAACTATATTAGAATTACCCAAAAGAGGGTTGATTAGAATGGATTGAATAACCCTAAATAGAGTGGATAATTGATTTGATATGATTTCCTTAAATAGGGCAAAAAAAATTGGACTATTTTAACTTGATGCAATTTAATGTTTTGATAGGATTTGATTGGACTTGGTTGAAATTGTATTGATTTGATTTTGGAAATTTATGATTGATTTAGTTAAGTTGATTTGATTTTCTCAAGCTCATATCATATTTGAAATTTTATTTTAAATGGAAGAAAAGATGAATGCTATGATTTTATCAATCCCAACTAACAGGTGCATGAAATTGAATGAAAAAATAAGAAGTGGTTTGAATTGGTAAGTGATTGATTTAGAATAATTGGATTTGGTTAAAATAACCCTGATTTGGCATCGTTCCAATATATGGCTTTAATGTTGACTTTGGTCTAAGTTGTCCTGAGTTAGAAGGAGAATTAGAATGTGGTTCTAGATTAACTTTATCATATTGGAATGTGGTTCAAGAGGAATTTGATCATACTTAAATGTGTTTCAAGATAAACTTAATTTCTATTTAATTTATTTTTGAATACATGGCTTAAGACTAACCTATTTTGGTTTGGATTGACTTGGTACATATTTTAATATGTACCTATTTTGGCTTGGATTGACTTTGGTAGATATTGAATGTTTAATTATGTCTATTAATTCAAATGTTAAAGTGAAATATTTCAATCAATTTTGTCAATGCAAGTATCTAAATAGGAAAGGTGCATGAATCAAACTTGTTTTAAAAAGGGTACACAAATATTGGTATTTCAAATACTTTTAAGTATTTGTGTCTGACAAAAGGATGCAAGTTTTCAATGTTAAGATCTTGAAAGTGGTTGAGTTGGTTTAATTTAAATGTTTGACCCTTAATTGAACTAATTTTTGACAATTGAAAAATAAATGTTTGAATTTATTTTTTGAATTTATATTAGGTTTGAAAAAAATAGTCAATATAATGGCAATGGTTTATAAAATAATTTGGACTTTGGTTTTAAAATTATTTGAATAGTAATTTGATAGAAATTAGGAGTGGTTCAAAATGGACAACACAACAACATGATTTAGACAAGAATATGGACCTTGGTTTCAACTGGTTTGAAATATGAATTTGATCAAAATTAAGACTAGATCAAAATGTACAACATAACAACATGGTTTAGACAAGAGGAGTGTGTATTTGTACAAATTTTGACATGAAAGCTAGAAGGGGTGATTTTCAACTCAGAATACAAATAGAGTATCATGTTATTGTGTAGGTGTGTATGGACTATGTTTTGGACTTGTTTTATTTTTTACTTTGTTTTGATCACATAATGAGTTTTGACATAACATCTAAGCAAAAAAATCATCTAAGTACATGATCTTATATTAGTTAAAGATCAAGAGTGCATCACAATCATTGAGCCTTCAATATACTTATTAAGATGAAAAATTTAAGATTCATTTTAATAAAATTATTTAAATTTAGGTGAAATAATAATCCTCTTTCAAATTACATACATGTGTCTGTGGGTTTCTACCTTTGTACCCCTGTATTAGTGAAGGTCTTACTCTAAAGTTTTTTTTGGCTTTCTAGATGGTCCCGAAAGGGAACAAAATTTGTCAAAGAAGAGATATAAGTGTTGGGATATTCAAATGGGATATATAACATATTTAAGAGACCCTATATTCCTTGATGGTGATGTCTAATGGCTTAGCATTGGGAATTAACTCATCGCTTTCATAAAACCATTTATGGGAAATCATGTTATGCCTTAATGACACCTACAAATAATTTATATCCCCCATCAGATATACAAAGCTGGTATAAACACTAGAGGATAAAATCCTAGCCATCATACCCTAAAGACCCATGAGAAGGTAATGACACCCCAACTACATAGCCTAAAATAAAATGAAAAGTTTCATTGTTATGATTTGTAGGAATCTTACTAAGGTAAAGTGAAAAGAATACATGGAAAATATATCAAGACATGGAAGATATCTTGAGATAAAATAAAATGATTATCGTCATGTTTTTGGGTCACCTAAACAAGGGGAGAGCATATGCATGAAGGAACTGCATAAACACACACATTCCATGAAGTAAGAAAATTATCAAGACAAGTGTATGAATATGAAATGACAAGGAAATAACCCTAGTTCTTAAACCCAAACTCAAAGTGTGTGTTATTTTTAGACCCAAATCAAAATATTTTAGAGGAGGAAATTATTATTATTTATTTATAAATCTACTTCTTTGGCCAAGGACCAATTTTTATAAGGCTTTAATGTGTTTTTTGATAAGTAAATATTACAACAAATAATTTAGAATCCTAATATTTTATTTCTAATGGGATCCCTATAAGAAAACATATTATTACCCTCATATTATCTATTTTGTGAAAAACATATTCAATATAAATAAAAATTAACTAGAAATTTAGAAAATTCATGAGAAAACATGTGGTTTTAAAAAAATATCCAAAATAGAGCCTAGATGGGGAAATACAAGCCTTCAAAAGTTGGGTTGTTTATCATAGGATGAAACTACCATTTTTAGGGATGTTTTCACCATTTTGAGAGTTTCCATTATTTTTTCTCACATTTCTTATGTTTTAGTGTTTCTATCATTTTTATGTGAATTTATGTTGATTAGTGATTTTTCACTAATATCTTAGACATTTTTGTTGATTTTAGGGACATTTTCATTGTTTATGATGGCCTACAAAAACATAATAAAATAAGAAACAAAGATAAAATAATTGTTTTTGGTGACATTTTCATTTATTTACAAGATGAAACCATTAATTTCACCTACGATAGAATTTTGCAACTTTTTAAGGAAATTGAGTAACATCAAGCTAACTACTAGGTTAATTCCTATAATTAAAAGAATGAAGAGGGCCTAAAAGAGTTTGTGGGATGCAAAAGTTATTCCTACCTGATGTGCCATTATGTATATCAAGATTTGAAAGAGGATTAGTTCATTTTTATTGAATAAATACATCAAAATAATTACATGAACATGACTCTCTAAGTTGAATCCCTAAGTGTGAACAACATCAAACAAATGGTGAATCAAGTAAAAAACAAACAAACAGTTTATACCTTTCCTCTATAATTTTTTTTACTTATTGACTAAAGAGGTATGTGCTTATCCTATAAAATTAAAGGTATTTTCCAATGTTGACTCCACATGTGGGAAACATTTACCCTTGTCTATATGATGTTTTGTTTGGAAATGTTGAATAATTATTTAGTGATGGCCTTAAGATTTGACAGAGCTTCATTTCACTAGTTATTCATTATGAAAGAGTGTGAAGACCATTTCAAATATAGAGTTTGAAAAAAACTTTGGACCATCCATATCTAGATGAAGATCAACAACTCAAGATTAGTCCTCCATTCTCATAAATGAGAGAGATGGAGTGTAAAAGAAAAGGGATAGACTATGTCATATAAATGTATGATATTTAAATCATGAATTCTAGAGTGTGTAAGAGGGTTGTAAGAGGAAGAGTGTGTAAGATGGGTGTAATAATTTGTAATAGATATGAATTTCACACTTGGTATTATTATGTCACCTTGGGTGAGGCAATAAATCAATTTGTGTATTGATAAAATAGATAATTATAAATCTATGGAATTTTCCATTAGAAGAGTATTAGAGTAATTAAATAGGATTAATCAATAATTAGAAGAATAGTGGCATTTTCCAATTATCTTTTTCCAATCAAATATTCATTTAATTATCTTATAATAATACTTGAAAAGGATATATTTGATTCAAAATGTTGATGTTAAATTAAATGTTACTATGATGATTTACCTAATTATGTATTTGTCATTATAATTTTGGATTAAGTCAATAATTGTGTGAATAATTGGATTTAATGACAATTTTTGACTAGATTTGTGTGTGTAGTCATCTAAAATGTCACTTGAGTTCCAAGAGTGTTACTTGAGACTACCCATCCTTATCTTAGTCTAATACCTATTATAATTCATATTTGGACACTTTCCTAACATTTTGGTGGGTCACACACATCCCTAGACATCTCAAAAATAGTCTTAGACCCTTCTTTAGGCATCCAGGCCCCTAGTGCCTTAAGCTTTTCCACCTAGACATTGGTGCCATAATTAGACACTAACAACATAGCACTAATATCCTAGTTGGGTGCTATTGTCCTTTTCCCTCTTTTTAGTGACATCGAATATCTTTTCAATCTTAGAGACACATAAGATCAGCCTAGACCTATTTAAAACCCCACAAAAGAATTATATCAGTATATATACATTAATTTTATCCCTTTAATCACTATATGGAAATAAAATACAAATCTACATAAATAACTTAGAATAATTTGTGCACAATCAAGGTTATCAATCCCTATTCTACCCTACTTCTACATATAATCATTTAAAACCCTTATAAGATCTGAATACCCAAATTTAGAATCTCAAACCTAACTCAAAGCACTCAAATAAGCATCATACTAGTTTCAATTGCACTTACACTAGCACTTAGGTAGGGAGAACTACATTGTGCTTGATCCCTCCTTAGAGTATTGGTAAGTAGGAAACTCTCATCATAATAGGGTGTTGATGATGTCCACCCTACCTAACTAACATCACATGTTTACTACTTGTGCAAATAAAATGACCTAGTCATATAGAGGTTTAGGATTTGAATAAAAAATTAGTCAAAATAGGTCATAACTAGAGAATAAAGGTTTATCCACATAGAAACAAGCTTGGCAGACTCAAACACAAGCACTCCTAGAAGTATAAATCATTTATTACATAGAGGAAATTAGTTTTAAAATTAGACACTAGTGCGATAGATATACTATCCAAGGTAGGGTGTTATTATCTAGGAGGATTTATGACACCTAGATCCTATTTTTGACACTCAGAATAACTCCTATATCAATTTTTAGCTTATGAATCCTTCATCTTAGGTAGTTTCCAGCTAAGTATTTATTTATGTCATTCATTTATATAATCATAAACATTATATTATCATAGTTTTTGTATAAATTAGTTCCTTTATTTATTACATATTTTATACCCTAATTTATTATACTCTGACCCTTTAAAAACATATGGCTTAAATTACATAAACCCTAAAAAGGTTAAATCATTTGGTGAACTTGAATTACTTTGAATACAACTCAAACCCTAGCCCTAGATGTTATTAGGGTTTTTACCCTTCTTTTTCCTATTTACCTCAGTTATGTTAGGTTGTTTATATTTTATATATTCTATTTTAGTAGCACTATTTAATTTAATTTTCTATATGCCATCTCAAAAAGTTATATCTCTTCCTTTTAGAAGAAGTGTTAGGCTTAGTGTTAATATTATTTAACATACTTAGATTCCTTTCATTTGACCTTATGCCATTGATAGAGGACTAGTTACAATACCCATCATTTATCCTTCACTCCCTGACTATGTGGACATCAATGATAATGCATTCAAAGATGAGTAACATAATCAAAATAAAAATGATACATGAGATGGGAATTGGGACACTCTTCCGTCACTTAATAATGAAAATATTATATTTAATAAGGATGAAATTTTATATATTTTAGAGATAGACTTTGGGAATAGCCCCATGATCATGCATAAATTCTATAAACCATAATGTAAATAAATGATAAATCCAATAATGGTCAATCTTCTGCCCCCCAAATAACAATATTATTACACCTACTTTGAGTGTAACTCAGAATTTATAAAAATCTTTTTTAACTTGGCAACCTTCAACAATGGAAATGCATCTTATGGCTAGTTGATCCTCTCTAGATGTACAATACCTTATCCATTATCTATATGAAAAGGTGTTACATCTATATTAATTTGATATTATGCCATCACATGCCTTGGATTCTCATCTTCTTTTACATACACCTTTGGTACAACACATAGTGATAAGGTTTCATATGCTCAAGTGGCTCAACTTAAGAAAAACTCTAATGAGCCTATACTAGAATATGTCTTGTGATATAAAACTATAATGGAAAAGATGATTAGCCCCATGGTAGACAGAGAGATCCATGACATTTTCAAACAATGTATACTACCAACATTACATGAGGCTATATTATTCAATAAGTTTCCAAAATTCACATATTTATGCCACACAGTGAAAGAAAGAGAATTCAAGATTCTCTCTATGGGTAAATTAAAATATATCACTAGATTAGTTTTAACTAATAAAAATTTTAATAAGCCTCTATACAAGGTAAAACCTAGTGAGAATAATAATGATAAAAAAATCCATAGTTAATGCAACTTTAGTTCCAACTCTTTTCTTGGTTTTATCAACTCCTCCACAAAGAGTTTTCAAAAATCTTCTAGAATAACAAGCACATGCTTTACATCATCTCTTAGAATGCAATGTCATATCTCTCCCTCCCATAAAATATTTTGATATGACTATGTCTCTTCCAAATAAATATGATTCTAACTCATTATATAACTATCATAAGGCACCAACCCATACTATAAATAAATGTATCAGTTTGAGACATAAGATATAGGTTTTCATAGAGGTTAATATCATTAATGTGGGCACACTTGTAGAGGCACCTAAATTTCAACCATTAGAATTTAAGGAATTAAAAATATTTTTAGATCTATTTCCAAAACATACATCTAATGAGATATGAGTCACTTTAGGTGTTCACTATACATATTAGGCACATCTACCACCAGCATCCTATCATACTACTATAGAGGACACACACTGCCTACATAATATCATTGATGTATATCATACTATAGTTCCATATAAACCTCTCATAAATTTATTTAATGATATTTTGATGATGATTTAGATTTTTATGCACTCTTTATATGATCCTATATTGATCATAATCCTTTTTAGATTGTCATGGTTGAAAATAATTCAAGTGTCAACATGTGTATTATCACACTTGCATAGCACTTGGGTTATTAAGAGTAGAAAATTTATATGATCAATGTATTTATTTATGGTTGTAGTGGCCATTTTTAAATCTATATCAAGGAGATATTACTACCATTATAGGTTAGACTAGCACATGTAGTTTCTAGGTTATTAATTGTACCAAGTGCAGGCACATTTCACATATTATTATGTAGGCTATGGATACATAAATTTTTATCCATTACATCCACTATACATAGATGCCTCAAGTATATGCATGTTATTTAGATGGTTATAGTTGAGGTCCTTATATATGAGTATCCTTTACCTATACCATAAACAATTAAACAATAACCACTAGTTATAATTATGAGTATAGTTTCCACTAGTACACCATAGATTTTAGTTAATCCACTAGTGTAGGTGAGGTTTACTTATAAAGTGTTACCACATACACATACTCTCCCATGGAAACCCTTATTAGAGAGATCCATACATCAGAGACATGTCATATATTCTAGAGATACTATCTATCCCTTTCATTCTGGGATAAGTGTTATTGAGTTCCTAGGGTTCTCAACATAAAGCATCCACATTAGCTACAACATCTTCTATCGGATGGGTCCCTAAAAACACTATGGTTCATAGGCTAGTTCAACCAAATTCATAGACTTAGGTCATACTTCACAGGTCAATTCAGTTAGTTCTTAGACCACATAATATGCACCATGATTCTTCCTTTGGTTGATATAGGACACCTTGATAGTGAGTCTCTTGAGAGACTATTAGTTAGTATGTTCCTCCTTACTTGTACATAGCTTACTTAATTATTGTTCCTTGTATATAATTTCATTTTCATGTTTCTTGTATGTTTTTTATATCTAGAAAATACAAAAATAATATAATATGTCAAAAACACAAAAAAATTCAAATATTTTCTCAAAAAATATAAACTATAGATTGTATGCATTTCCATGTTTACATTTCTTATACTTACTAGGTATGACATATGTTATATATGTTAGTGTGGTCAGTTTTATCATACATACCCATTTCAATTCTTATTTTCTATTGTTTTTGAATGCTTAGATTTTCTACTATCCACCCACTAGGACACATACATAGATACATAGATTCCCCATTTGACACATTTACCCATTTGGGGACATCCTATACATAATTACATTTTCCATGTTACATCTTTCTATAATTTATATCATAGATTATCACTAATCTATCTTAATATTGATCATCCTACATTGCATATATTTTTTAACTACTATTTTAGACTCAATTATGCACATCTTTTCTCTTATACAAAATTATACTAAATGTTCATATATACTTTCATATCTAGTTTTACTAGTTTATACTTTATTATGTTAATATACTTATACATCTATTCAAGGGCATTTGTATATGGCATTGTTTTACAACTTTACGCCACCTCATTTCATTATATGTATACTTTAGACATGTACCCATGTCTTTGTGTGTTCCTTCTTAATTATGTATGCATACATTTGAATATGTTCTTCTTTGTGGCTCCATGATAAATTGCTTGTTATTTGTGTATGTGAACATTTGAACATGTCCTTGTATGTATTAATTTCTTAGATTTAGTGACACATTCCCGTGTCCTTTATGTTGTGGCATCTTGGCCTATTTTTTGTTCCTCAAGTATGTTGTATGTATACTTTAATAAATGCATATGGCCATGACACTTGTCTCTTAATTATTATACACTCCAGTTTTAGATTACATGAGTGACATCATGCATCTTAATTTCTTATTTGGATGCCTTGATGGACATCATGACCCATCTCATAGGTATTTACTCAATTTATTACATAGATTTATTTTTTATACACATGCTTACATTATTATATCTATCTTGACAACCTTGTGAATGCTAGATCTAACATACATCATACATTACCAACCTATGCTCAAATTATCTTAAATTTTTATGTCATGTGTACACATTATATTATTTTATTATGTAGATTTCATATATTCTTAGGCTAATGCATATCATGCAGATATTTTTCTTTTGAGGATAATTATTGCATAAGTTCAATAACTCCCCTCAAAATAGGGGGCATTCAAAGAGGTTTATCACAAATATCAAGCCATTTGAATGCACTAAGAGTATAGTTTCTAGCATGTAAGAATATAATATAGAGCTTAATTTTATGAAAACAAAGTGAAAAATAGTCAAATCAAAACTAGATTTAGTTTGGTATAAAAATAGCACAATTAGACACTAGCACTAAAAATGGACACTAACACCAAAACATTATTATCCAAGGTATGGAACTAATATAAAATATCCAAAAAATAGGAAATTCTAATTTTTCTATAAATTCATGGTAGTTATAGTATAAGTTTATACAAATTTAGTTACATAGTATTAATTTTTGCTCAGTTTTACACAAAATCATACTAGTTTTCTCAAATTGAGGACATCATGCATGGAATGTTCACTCCAATTTTAGTTTTATATACTTAAATATATATTATTAAAACTCAATACATAATCCATATACTTAGATATCATATTTTAGGGCATGTGCATGGCACATTATTTTCTTATGCCCACTTGTTCACCACTTGATAAGACAGAATGACAAACTCCATGTCATTATCCACATTGTACACACTAGACACCATGTTTTATTTATGTACCAGAAATATTACTTCCTCCATCTATAGTGGTTATCATTTTTGTGTAGTCACTGAGCTATATTCCTAAGTTCCTGAGAGGCCCCTTAGCTACTTTTTCATTTCAAAGTTTCTAAATGGACTCAGAGCCATACTACATAGTTTCAATTACATCATAAAGTTTTAGTAATAGATGCATGTAATACACATGGTTAGGTAATCATAGATTCATGGTATGCTTTATATCTTAATCCACCTACATAAAATGATTGAATAATCCATTATTCCAATCCAAGTTACTCATTGGTCATGATCCACCAAGTAGTGGTGGATAATGATGGAGTCAAAACTAGATTGATTTATTGAGCCACCCGAACATGGGGATTGAGTAATCCATTTAGTTCAGTCTAAGTTATTCATCATTTGATCAATAGTTACACACACACAGAGAAGATGTCACTAGGTTTATGCATTGATTCCTATAACTAGTGATGTGCATTTATTCCTTTATTATCTCTTATTATTTTACTTAGTTTTGCATTTACTTTTGATATCTCTTAAGTAAGGACTGATTGTATGCACTTTTCATTTTCTTAACATGCAATGGAACACACTTTAAATAATCATATCTAGATTAATAAGCTTTACCTCTTAGCTAAGTCTAGGTATGTTATTTTCCTTTATCATAGTCATTTTGATTTACTACATTTCTATAATAAAGGGGGGGGATGTAGACACCTAAAATGTCACTTGAGTTTCAAGAGTGTTGAGACCACCCATCATTAACATATCCCTATACCTATCTTAGGGCTTATTTAGACACTTATCCATCTTTTGTATAGGTCACATGCATCCCTAGACATCTCAAAATTAGTCTCAAACCCTTATTTATGCATCTAGGCCCCTAATGCCTAAGGCTCTACCACTTAGACATTAGTGCCATAGTGTTAATCTCTTAGTTGGGTGTTATTATTATTTTCCTTCTTTTTAGCCCCAACTGATATATTTTCAATCATATAGACACCTCTTGTTAGCTTAGACCTATTTCAAACCCTATATAAGTACCATATTAGTAAATATACATGACTTTCATCCCTTTATTCACTAGATGGAAATTATATGCAAATACACATAAGTAATCTCAAAACAAGTTGTGCACAATCAAGGTTATCAATCCCTATTCTACCCTACATTTGTATTTATTCATTTATAGACCCTCTAATCTTAGATTACATAGAATTATAGTCTCAATCCTCCCTCAAATCACTTAAACTAGTATTCATAATATCTTCACTTGTACTTACACTAGTATTTACATGGGGAGAACTACATCAGGATTGAACCCTCTTTAGAGTATTGGTATGTAGGAAACTTCATAATGGGGTGTTGAGGATTTCCAACCTACCCAACTAATACTAGATGTTTACTACTTGTGCTGATTAAATACCCTAATCACATGGAGGTTTAGGGTTTTCATATAAAATCATCCAAAATAGGTCATAGATAATGAATCAAGATTTTTCCACATATGAACAAGCTTGGTAGACTCAGACACATGTTCTCCTATAAGTATAGATTAATTACTACATAGAGGACATTAGTGCCAAAAGTAGACACTATCACCACATCACTATTGTCAAAAGTAGGGTGTTATTTTCTAGTAGGGATTATAAAACCTAGATCCTATTTGAGACACTCAAACTAGATTTTTTAACATTTTTTATGTTCTAGATCCTTTGTTTCAGTCAATTTCCATATAAGTATTCATTTGTGTCATTCATTACTATTATTAGAAACATCAGATTGGCTCAATTCTTTTACAAATTAGTGGTTGTATTTGTTACATATTTTATACCTTCATTTACTATACTCAGACCCTTTAACAACCTAAGGCTTGCACTCCATAAACCCTAAAAAATTTAAATTGGTGTGTTATTTAGGAAAGTCATTTCAATTATAATTATGACATGGAATTGATGAAAATGGAGTATCTACACTAGTAACCTTGAGTCCATTTTCCCATCATTATCCATGTATTATTGTATGAACTTGTATGTGGTTAGCTTGAGCATTATTAGGAATATTGTCTTCAAACCATACACTATAAGAAAAGGTAAATTCTTATTTTTATATGGTTCATTCATCCCAAAGAGCATACTTAAACAATGAATGTTAGTCCCTATGCCTATTTTCTTTGGATCTTTTTATTAAATCGATTAGGTTCCTATAGGTGGATTTAGATAAACCATTCCATTTTGGTTGTTATTTCAATAATAACCTCAAGGTAATGTTATTATAGTAATCCCATTCATTAACTTGATTGACTGAAATAAAGGTCCATTATTATAGACTAGTGAAACTATGGTGCCAAACCACATAGTTATATTTCCCTCAAATAATTTGATGACTTCTTTGATTATTTTATTCTTGGTTGACACCACCTCTATCCACCTTCTACAATAATTAGTCACTATAAGTATGAATTTATATCCTGGTGATGAATTTAGGTTGCTGAATCCAATGAATTCAAGTCCCCATTGAGTGAAATGATGTTATTCTATCACACACTAGAGGGGCATTGCTTCATGAACTTAATTCTTGGTGAAGGTCTATAAATAATTCCATGTGTGTACATGAACATGGCTATCCTATAAGATAGTGGACCAATAGTATTTTTATCATAGAATTTTATGAATAGTTGTAGTCCCTGAATAATGGCCACTATCTAAATTCTAATAGAAGTTGGTCATGGCCCCTTTAGCTTCTTATTTTTATACACATATGAGATAAGTGTCTTCATAATTATTATGGTAAAGTAATAATTTATTTATCATGTAGTGAGATTATTTCATCCTAAAGGATATTTTTTGCATTTGGTTTAGTCTTGGAAGATGATTCCCATGAAGGAGATTGTACAATTATATGATACCAGTCTTGATGGACCATTTTTGGTTGACCCAATTACAACACATTTATATTTGGTTTAATTTCAATGATTATATTCATGAGACCCTATCCCTCAACCAAATTAATAGGTTTTATTTTGAGGTCATACCCTTGAAGCTTGGTCATCCATTAAAATATTCTTTCTCCTAATTCATTATGTCCCAACATGATTTTTACAAGTGGCTCTAGGACAATGGTATACACATTATTTTTTAGAACATAGTGCATGAAATTCTTCATATCTTTGACTAAGGTATATGCATGCTTATCTAAGGTAGAATTATTTAGTTATAAATATTTCAAGTTTGTGATCATGAATGCTATCAGGCGCTTATCTTCATCTTTATTTTGGGTGATCACCACAGTGATGGTGTGTTCTGAAGCAAAATATTAAAAGTATAAATCCTTTATGTATCCTATATTGATTTATACTAGTACTTGCATGATGGCCTCCTTGATTTCTTGGAATAATTTCCTAGGTGTAAGAGTCAATTTCATGTGTTTATTATTTCAACATTTCATTCAGAGGTTTAACAATATCTAAAAAACCATATATCAATTTATTTAAAAAGTTAATCTTACCAAATAATGACTTAAGCTCCCTTTTATTGTTATGTAAAGGTATTCTATAAATCATACTATCAATTTTAAGTTCGATAGAAATACCTTTTTTGGTGATGACATGACCAAGGAGAGCTCACCTTCCATTACACTAAATATTCTCTTCTTTAGGTTGAGATAAATACCATACCTCCTACACCTTTTAAACACCTTCTAAAGATGGTGAATATGATCATCCCTATGGTTTAAAAAAATAGTTATGTCATCCATATAAATAATTATGCACTTACCAATTAGAACTTCAAAATCAAATTCAATGGCTCTCTTAAACTTGTCTCCCACATTGATGAGGCCAAATAGAATTCATTTATAAGTAAAGGTTCCCCACTTTATTGTAAATTAAGTCTTGGATTAGTCTTCTTGGTTGACCAAAACTTGATTTTATCCTTAGAATCCATCCAAGAAGGATATCATTTGGGATCCACTCACCATCTAAATTACCTCATCAAGGGATGAAAAATGGTATTTATCTTTATTATTAGATTGGTTCAAGATTTTTAAATTGACACAAAATAAGAATTATCTATTATTTTTATAAATTGGCACTAGATTACCTACCCAAGTGTAGTGATAGACTAGGAAAGGGATCCTCATTAAAAGGAGCTTATAAAATTCAATCTATATGAGTAGTTATAAGATTGGGTTCATAGGACTTTTACTCTATTTGAAATTATTATTGTTAGGCTTGAGGGGAATAGTATGGGTTATTACACTTGGGTTGAAGACCTTTAGGGCTCCATAGGCCTAAGAAATAACATCCCTATATTTTAACAATAGCCTTTTGAGTTGTTCAATTTTAGTAATAATGAAATTCAGGCCAAAATAAACATCATGGGTCTAGTCTAGTGATCCTAGATTAATGATCTTAGACTCTTTATCCATATATCTTTATTTTTAAAGTGGGTGCATAGACCTATCAATATTTAATATACTTTCAATGGAGATCATTCCCCTTGGAAATTAGTTTTCTTCTCTATGAATGGGGATGACATTGAAATCATTGAACATCTCTTTTAATTCCCATTCCCTATGTTTATATTTCCTCAAATATGATAATTTACATTATATTTACTCCTAACTTGGTTTGTTACTAGTTCAAAATACCTAAATTATCTTATTTATTTGACCCTATGTTTCAATATCAACTACAACCTTGAGAACAAGGCTTTATACTATGATAGGTTCTTGGTTAAATGGAACTATATGATATAAGTAGAAAATGTCATTTCTCTAATGGATCAGTCAATATAATTCCTACCCTAGAACCTTACTTTGAATGGGCCCCATCTAAGTGCAAGGACCTTAGACCTATAAATTCAAGGTCATTATTAGCTTGGTTTTTAGTATGGTGGATAAAATATAGATGCCTATGTTAGAGGATACTATATTTACCCTTTTATTGACCACATTGTATTTTTTGATCATATGTTTCATCTTAGGCTCTTCATCAACATGGATTCGATTGTCTATAACTTTTAAAAGCAACCACATATGTTAAAAGTCAATATCTATGTATCCATTAAAGTTCTTGGATTAGTCCTTATTAAGTAAAATCTTAGAAGCCTCTAGGATGTCCACTAATTAAATGTCCATAAACTATTAGTTTAGTTAAATTCTAGTTACATGAGCATATTTAAAATCTCACCTACTAATTTAACCTTGGACTTATCTAAATGAACCACTACTTTGTCTAACTTAATAGGTTTTAACCTTAATTTTTGACAAATCCAAATAAGAATGACATTTGTAAAGTCTTTTGAGTTGACTAGACAATTATCAAGGATTTTTTCCAAATAGCCTAACAGTAAGGAGGAAAGGTGGAACCTCAACCCTATTCTTGTGTATCAACACATTAGTGTGCATAGGCTTAGGTTTGGGATAGACTAGTTTGTTTGTTAAGGACTTTAGGAGGATATCTCTTTGATTGGTGAACTATTAAATCTCTTACAAATTGATTTTTTCCTTGATCTAATTCATGTCCTCTACTATGTTATACCCAATCTTACTAGTGGCAAGATAAATATATTTAGGTTGCTTGGTATTATTAGCCTTATGAGGTGGAGGATAATTTTGGGCTCTAGGATAAGGAGATATCACACCATTGTTAGGAGAATTGGATGTGAGAATAGGATACTAATGCATTTATTTCTTAAGAGTGTATTTTCCCCATTAGAACTACTAGAAATCATGCACCTCATTAATGGCTTCTTTTAGCTTATTATCCTCTTGGATACGGAACTCTAAGGTCTCTAATACCATGGTAGTGTTTGGGGACCTTGAGGATCCTAGAGAATCAACTTGATTAGTAGTATTGGGGTGGTTTGGGACTACCTCTTATTCCTCCATTTCCCTTTGGAATATGTTAAAGGCACTATAGAATTATATATAGTTTGATTCCCCATATTGTGTTATGTTATGCACATGGAATTAATTTGGCAAGGCCAACTCGTAAATGTTTATCTATGGTAGTTTATTAAGTGAGGGATCTAGTTAGTTGTTAGAGTGGTTGTGGGGTAAATTTCACCTATGGTAATTGAAGTTCCTATTTAAATTATCACCACCATTATTTCCATCTTATATTTGGAGACCAAAGAATTCATTGATCAGATTTTGTACCATGCATTGTATAACATCTCACTCAATCTTAATGGATTCTTGAGTAACACTTTAGAAATTATTCATGGTGGGTACCAGTGCTTGATTGTGAACTTGAGGTATTACTTCATTTTTGATAGTGCTAAAGAAGCCTAGGTGCTAGTTAGGAGTACATTGCCTTAGAAAAAGTTGGTTTGTTACTAGCATGGGTTATGGCATGGGTACATTATGGCTAGTGGAAAATAAGGGATTTAAATCAAGCATTTTGGGTTTAAAATTTGGGATGGTTGGTGATAACATAGTTTGAGTGTTAAATTACATGTCTACTTTGATGGCCTCAACATAAACTAAGGGAAAATATACCACTAAAGGGTCTCCATATAAGAACATAATAATCTAAGGGTATAACACATTTGTATACAATTTATGGGCTAATTGGGCATATATTATATACATCATAGTGATCTAACTATAAATCATTTGGAACTGAACATTAAAATTTCTTATGTAACTTGGTTCAATGACTTGCCCAAATTAGGTGAGAAATATATTATTGAATTGGTCCCAACTCATAATGTAAATTTCATGTAAATTTAAGAACCAATCATATGATATGTCCATCAAAGTGAATAGGAAATCCTATAGTTAATATTTTCATATTCTAAATTTAGAATCCTAAGAGTAATTTTGTATGAGGTTACATGTTCTTCAATGGTACACCCCATACCTAGTGTAAATATTGGAAGGTACCTTTTTGGGTTCTTAGGTAGGCTATGGAAAATTCCAAGAATTTTAATGACTAACCCAATAACAATGTCATAGGTATATACATGGGTAAGGGCTTGTTAGGGGTAGCCTAAGAGGATGAGCTAGTAGATACAACCAAAGTTTTTAGTCTCCCTCTAGTAGTTCTAGTTTTCCTATGGATTTATAAATGAGATATTATCATTCAGCTAGAAAAAATCCAATATATATTGATCTATATGATAGGATCCAAGTTAGCTAGTATCTTTAATCTTGTCAATCAATGAGAATGGGATTCACTCCTTCTAGCATCAGTTATTTTTGCTCCCAAAATATGGTCCTAAGACACACCTTTGAGATTATGTGTCTATAAGAGACTTAATTTATAATAAGGTACATGTGTCCTCTCATTTTAAAATTATTTTTGAGATAATATAAGGCATGAGTTACAAGTATTTTGCTCTATTAAATAGCCTACTTGAAATAGATATCTAAGAGATGTAGCGATACCACCAAAGGCTCAATACCTATTTCATCATAGATACATAAGACTCATATAATTCTATCTAAACCAACTTCAAAAAATTAAAATTTTGATCTGTACTTGAGGCACATCACTTCTAACACTAGATATTGTTCTAGTTTTATGCATGCAGAAAGCTAGGGAAACCACCAAAGATGGGAAAAAGTTTAAATCCATTGATGAGTTAATAGATTACTAGTAGGCTTCCCTTCACTTATAATTCTTAAATATGGGGACAAAGATCATTTAACAATTAAAAAATACCATAAAAATGGAAAGAGGGTAAGGTAGAGAAGAGAATCTCTTTGAAAGAATGGAAACACTAATACTTCAAGAACTATAATGTGCTCAGCTATAATTTTAACATTGTATGGCATGTTTCATGGTGGCTTGGGATCCAGTCACACATGGAGAGAGTATTAGTGAAGTGGTAAATGATTTATTTCAAGATTATTTTAATGAATAATTATATACAAACTTGAATTTAACTACACACATAGACTTATGGAATTTAAATAAAGTGAAAATAATAAAATAACCTAACTAGAATATCAAATGCTCATCTAAATTAATGAATAAAATTTGAATAAAATAATGAATTATAGTACTCTAGTATTAGTGTTGATCTATTTAAATCAAAAATAAAGTGGAACATTGTCATGAAAATTAGACAAATTTAAAAATAAAACCAAATTTGCATTAATTTGATAATTTTTATTTACAATAGATTCAACCATCTCAAAACATACATAATAGTATATATAGAAAATAAATGGGACCCATCTCCTAGTAGAACAAGTTTCCACTCTAGACCGTCATGGTCTGAAATGGTTGTAACAAAATTATAACCAAAATATTCCAAATCCTAAAACAAGTGGAAAAAAATCCCAGAGATTGCTAGGTGAGAATTAAGATGAGGTTGTAGAGCCACTTACCAATTACTTTGGATGTGCTTCCTCAACCTCCAACACCATTTATGCTAATTCAAATTCTTGATTTAACTTGTCAAGGTTCATAGGTGGCTCTC
This sequence comes from Torreya grandis, assembly GCA_037957365.1. NCBI lineage: Eukaryota > Viridiplantae > Streptophyta > Pinopsida > Cupressales > Taxaceae > Torreya > Torreya grandis. The sequence continues at coordinate 370,814 of JARHVA010006508.1, read as the reverse complement.
AAAATATTAACTTATCCTATAATAATAACCATTTATGGACTTAAAGTGGGGCCTCTATCAAAATATTTACTCAGACACCTCATTAATGGTAGTTATTAACTAGGTTACCAGATCTAGAGTCACTTTATCACTATCTCTTTTGAATTTTTTTACTTTCTTCTACATGTCTTGGTCAAATTAGGTGAGGTGGACTTCAAATTTCTCTTTGTCTATCAATTTTTCATCCAAGTGTAAAAAATAATATATGTTGTTCTCTTTGAAATAAATCAACATTTTCTCCTTACTCTTCTCTAAAGGTTTGATCACTATTTTCACTATATCCAACCACTCCTCAATTTAAGTCCTCATTCTCCTAACATAATTCTAGTAGAGGTTTAGGTACAGCATAGGCATGAGATTAAGATTTAATAACATGCCATTATGAATAACCAAAACAATATTCTTACACTTATTTTTCTTGTGGGAAACCCTCTCAAAATATGCTTGAGTACACTAGATGTGTTCTTTATTAATGGTAGGGATCTATTCACCTTTCTAAGAGTCATCAAAAATTGTGTTTATGTGGGTTTTATGCACACTTCATAACATGATTGAGGTAGCCTTTAACATTTTAGGATCTCTATGAAAATGAATTTCCACTCTAAGGCACAAGTTACAATTATGTAGTTAAAGCAACTAGTTGGTGGACTAGTGGGTTGAGCTTATAGGTCATTTAGGTATATGGATGAATGTGTGAAATATACAAGAAACCAAATACTAAGTGATTTTTTTGGGTGTAAAATTACTTTATGATGTGTATCTCTCGAAAGAAACTTAGAAAAAATAAGGAAAGGAAAGGCAGAGAAGGTCTTATGTTCTAAAAGGGAATCTTCCAATGTTATTTATTCGGTTGATGAGTATCTCCAAAACCAATGTTTTCCATTTGTAGCTACTACACACTTACGAACAAACATAGTCAAGAAATCTAGAGAAGTGGGTATAGGAAACTTAGTGGTCTCAGTTGAATGTTTCTCTATTTAGAGTTGTTGTTTCACACCCTTAGTTGAGACATTACTACTCAAACCAAGAAGGTATCTAGAGTAGTCACAACACACACCTAGAAAACTATACCAGAAGAAGATAATCCTACACACATTTAAATATCAATGTAGTATAAACTAATTACTTAAACTTCAATTAAATTTACTAACTTTCAATAGCTTTTACACATCTATAATTAGTACACTTCAATGATAAAAATCAAGATCATTCATAGCATTTGCACACTTCAAAATTACTAAATTAAGATAGATAAAGAAGTTAAAGTATTAATAACATAAGAAAGGGAGAAGAGAGAATGAAAAAATTTGCATGATAATCAATGACTCAATTTATTGCTATATTGATCAAAACTCTAACCCTTTGAAAGAGGTTTTTACATGTATTTAAAGACTTAGGTAAGGTTTCACTTCATCCTCTAAGTGTATAAAAGTTTTAGATTACATTATTGAATAAATAGAACATATTTAAGTTATACTTTGAAAAATTACATGTTACAACTAATAGATTACAACAGTCATAATATATGTGCATGCTAAAAAAAATATTTCAATTAATTATAACGTGAATGTAATGAAGCATAACCAACTTTACTTAGTTAAAATAAATAATACATGAAAAAATGTATACAAAATTATCCTTTAACTAAGGATTTCTCATTAACTACATGAAACTACTTGTTGTCATGGTAGGCACTAAATTAGTAGCTTGAGTTAAATAGGAAGTTAAAGTTGGTGTACTTGTTGAACTAGTAGTTAGATTGAATCTATACTTCTTATTGACCTCTAGTTATTAATAGTGTTTGTATCAAATAATGTATTATGCCCTTATTATTTTCATATAAATAAGAGATGGTTTGCTTACCCTGCTTACTTATGTTATTAACCTTGCATGCTCAACTTTTTTAGCTCTAAAGCTTACAAAAAATGTCTCTACTTTTGTGGTTTTCTTCCTCACAAAACTTAATTTAGCCTCAATGTCTTCTAAAGATAATCCTTGAAGAATTTTCTTAGATTTAGTTGAGACTTATTTTAGAATTTGAATAAAAATAGACCTTACTATCAACTTTATAGTGTTGTTCCATGCATTCATCAAATCTAATTCATTCAAAATTTGTATTTATTGCTTCTTCTTTTCATTTATTTTTGAAACCAAAGCATCAACAAATGTTGTCCATTCTTATGCTTATTGGGTCCTAATGACCACTAAACTCAATGTGTTTTCTTTTTCCTAGGGTAGCATCAAGTCTAGATGGATAAAATCCTTATTTTGGGTATATAATACCAAGAAATTCAACTTGGTTTTGTCCTCATTTAGAGATTTAAATAATTTGATGATTAGAGTTACTTGAAGGGATAATTACATCCTCATGGAGATAATAGTGTCCAGTTTCTCATATAAATTTAAGGCTAAATTCTAAACATCTTGATCAATCTTAGAGGGAAGATGAATGACTTTTTATTGTTCTCTAAGATTCCTTAATTCTTGCTCTAGCTCTATCCTTTCTTATTCATCACCCTTGTGGATTGCTATCAAAAATCCATTATGGGTCTCTATATAGGACTTAAAGTCCTAAATTAAATGGGATTGACTCATCTTTCTATGTTACCTCTTATAAAGAGACTAGACTTATTCTCTTTCTTCTAAAATAAAGCTTCACTTAAATTTTTCCTCTATATTTCTTTTCCTCACACTTTGCAAAGAGATAGTAGACTTGTCAAACAATGATCTCAAAGTGAGAAACTCATTTATCTTTAGTTTTAGCCTCTTAAAATCTAATGACCCTAGTTCCTTTTCCCATTATATAAGTATAAAATATGATGGGTCAAATGTTATGCATCTATTTGGGTGTCTATTGAAGGCCCAGTCTTAGGAGTTGGCTTTAGCATAGAACTCCATATTATTTTAGACTAGTCTACATTTATGAAATGTGGCATTAGGTGGATAATGTAGAAAATATTCATTCTTTAAGATTTATTAGTGTCCATCATTTTCATGTTCTAAATTATTCTAAATAAGGAATGGGTGAATTCAATTTAGTAGAGGATATTGGCAATTTAGTGTTGGGCTGGCTAGTAGTAATAGTAATAGTGGTAACAACCAAAGGAATAATTATATTAGTAATGGATATGGAGATAGGTCTAGATAGAGGTAATGAAATAGCAATAAAAGGAGTGAAAACTAGAAATATAATAATAGTAGAGTAGCCTAAGGGTACAGTAGGTATCAAAACCTTACCTAATTGGTCACCCCCAAGGGATGCCTTTCTTTTCAATCATTGCAAGATCAAAACCTTAGCTTGATGTAGTTCCTCTTCATCTACCTCATTCATTATCTCAACTTTAATTGAGGGTTATTTCTCTTCAATTAGTCTCTATTTGGACTTCACCTAAGGATTTTTTGATTTAGAATTTCAATTTTAACATATTTTTGCCTTCTCATCTAGAGGAGAAGCCACTTTTTGCATAGTAAGATGCAATATTACATAGGATGTTGTGGTTTATGGAGTTGTTATAGTGGGTGTGAGGTATTTTTTGACACTTCTATTTTCACCCCTAAGGATATGCCTATCTCTCCTCATCCAAGTTTCATAATAGAAACATCCCTCCTATTGTAGGTGACAATGTTGAGAGATGAATCGCTAAAAGGGCTAGTTCCCTTGATGCACTCTTTGAAGTACTTTCTTACTTATCAACTTATGGACAAAAAAGGTTAAGAAAAACAACAAAAAAAACCAAAAGGTGATTCACCAATGTTTACTCTCCTCCTATTTTACTAAATATATACTACTTAAAGACAAACAAAGCTTTTCTTACACATAACTCATAACTCAAGATGCCTTGTCACATCAATGTTTCATATGTTAGATTCAAGAAGGTATTTGATACTTAAGATGGTAATGGAGGATTCCATGAGGGAATAAAATCGTAAATCATCTATAATACACATATACACTTAGAAAAAAATACTAATGAAGACTTACAACAATATCCTTTTTGCACACTTGGTAGACAATCAAGGATAACATGCTAGAAAAGAAGATCTTCTACTAGATAAGACCAACAAAATTATACTAAAACTAAATTTCATAACATGTAAGTAGGAAAAATAAATTTTCTATTCCTTAAATATTCCTTCAAGTATAAAATTAGCTAGGGTTTCACCATCAACCAATAGAGGTTACTCAAAAGATCTAAAAGAGTCCATATTTATAGCTTTTGAGAGACATACAAGGAAAGGGAAGTCCAAAGGTCACTTGTACACATGTAAATTAAATAAATGAGGTTAAAAATTCATTTGAATTAGGTTTTAAATGATACATTCAATGTTAATGGGTCCAAATATCCATACAAATCGTGAAACTAATGAAAAGTGTCTCAAAATTCCTTATCCTGGCTCAAGAAACTACCTTCATCATTTGGACCATTTTTGAATGTCCAAAAACTAAATATGGATAATTATAATAATTTGAATAATATGTAAGGACTTCACTCATGTAATTCCATGCATTGGTTACATTCCTTCTCCTTTGGAAACTCCTGGAATGAAGCAATCACTATCTATAGTCTAGAAAACTCCTTATTTCAGTCACCCCTCACACTTGGCCTCAAAAATGACTTAATTTTTCCATTAAAATACATGTTATAGAGTTAATTACACTTTTAAATACCTTCCATGGTATTTTAATTCTCAAATTCACCTTAAAAAGATAGTCATTTGATTTTTCCACACTTTTCACTCTTGTGCTCACTAAGCTAGTTTTGATTGGCTGAAAGGAGAGCTCTAGTTAGGATTATTATAAGTTTTTTAATATAATTAAATGACCATAATTAATTATAATATTTAATTATCTTCTCATCAAACTTTATTTCACCTTTTGAAACATCTTAAACCCTACAAAACATAAAAAATGGTGAGAAAAACCCTATTTACATGTTGTCTATATAATTTTGTTATAGAACATTTACATGGATTAGAGATTTAGTGAGTCTTATCCATTTTTTAATATGTTTCCTTACCACACTATTCCATTTTAATGGCTCTCCATGCTTGTTTTCTACATCAAGTTCCTCTAAGGGTTTTACTAGGGTTTTAGACTACTTTCTACTCTTAACTATTATTCATAAAGATGGCACATTTAAATTTCAAAAAAATGAAACAAATTTGTTTATGAATACCCTATATAACTTAACATAACCCCTTTTTTTCTCATGTATATCCTTATCAAATATATGATCTTTACAATTTGACCTATCAATCTTATTTTTCCACTTCCCTGCATGCTTGAGCTATCTCTATGCCAAAAACAATCTTCCTATGAGTTTATTTTCATAAAAAAATCTCATAAATTTCTTAATTCACTCCATAAACATTCCAAAATCATATATTACATATATATATATATATATATATATATATATATATATATATATATATCATCAAGGACTAGAAATGAAGGTAGATCCCTAATTGGCTCTAAGTCTCGAGGCCTAATGGGCTTGGCATACCCCCTACTAGTTTGGATCCCTTGGGCTGCTCTAACATGAGTATTATGGTTTATTATGCATGTTCACACTTAATTAATACTCAAAAATCCATCATGTAACCTCTCAAGCACTCCTTTCATCTCTTTTCTTCTCTTTTGCCAACAAGGCCTAGTGGAAACTTTCCTAATTGGACTATGTGCATGAATAATTAGGTCATACTAAAGGGTTAGATATTTTTTTATTGTTCCTAAGAATCCATAAATATTTCATACACATCCCATAATGTTCATTTAATATCCCAAGGCATCATCTTAAGTCCTTCACTCATTTTGGTACCTTGTACCTTTTTTGTCAAAGTTTTGATTTTCATGAGTGGCTGATCTCTAAGACAAAATAGAGAGGTATTTCCATTATAAACTATTAAAAATGAGTTTTTTTAGATATTTTAAAATTCATAATTACCATTTTTACAAAAAAAAATTCTTTATTCCAATTTTTGAATGACAAACCATCTCCAAATATCCAAAAAAGGGGCTAAAACCCCTTATTTTCCAACATGTTTCTCCAAAAGCACATGGTAGTCACCTTTAAAATAAAAAAACATGCATATGATTTTATTAAATATGTTTCTTACCCTTATTTCATTCTTATGGATCTTTGAGGATTATCTATAACACTTCTTCCTTTATAATCTTCATGATTACCCTTTGAACCAAGAGGCTTCCTAGCTTGCTTGTATGGACTGTAGTCCATATACTAAGTGGTAAGGTAATTTCAGCACCTTATAAATGTATTTTTCATGTTATGGAACCTATTATATCATATTGTATCATATAATGATCATTTCAACTTACCTTTCATTTCTAGACAATCTAGACTTCACTTACCCTTTCCAAGTTGTACCCTACTGACTAAGACAACCTTGTTTATTGATCCTTGTTGTAGGTTTCCTTGATTTTGAAATTTATTTTAATGTTTAAAAAACTCTCATTTAATTTATTGAGATGGAATTTTTTTTTTAATACTATTTCATTGCTTTAATGCCCTTAAACACCCTTTAAACCTAAAATTGGATCATTGTCTTGCAGACTAAGACATTTGTTTTGTTGACTTGCTTGTAGGTGATTTTATAATTAGGGAACTTATTTATGATGTGTTAATGATTTATTTAATTCACCTCATTCTCAAAAAATGAATTATCATGCTTTAAATCACATTTAATGCCTTTTAAACATCACCAAGCATCAAAATTATCTCATTGTCTCTTTGATTAAGACTCCTTGTAATTATCCTTGTTTTGGACTAAGCCTATAGGATATTTTATTTATTTAACCTTAAAAATAACTATTAAAACCTTATTTATGTCTTTATATACCATACTTAAGCTTTAATCATACATTTTCCATCTTCATGGCTAGGAAGGGGTTTATTTCAAGCATTACAAACATCCTCTTTGCCTTTCTTACCTGACCTATAGGTGCATATTTGAAACTTGAGAGGTTTTATGTAAGTGGTTTACAGAGCCTTGTGAACTCAAATCACTTGATACTTCATGGGTTTCATATTTATCATGATCACTATATTTTTCATGTTCATCTTAACTTTGAAAATTGAGTCTTTAATCTCTAGCTGAGAACCTTGAATACTAACCTTGCCTATAGGTCAAGATGGGGCTTGGTTGGGATGGTTATAATGAAAAAAGTTCTTTAAATCCACTTGGATATCCCCACACTATTTGGCAACATCACAGTCACTTTGGATATACTAAAACCACACCAAATGTGCACAAACCATTCTTCCTTCTTTTTCAATTTGTCTAACTAGATTGAGACACCTATAGGTGTCATTTTATTACATAAGGGTACCTATAGGTAGCCTAGGAGGTAAAAATGACACCATATTAACATTTATCTTGATGACTTTGGTCCCATTTTATCTTCTTATACTAGTCTATTCATTCAATCCATGGTCTTATTCTTGGAATTGTCCATCAAGGTGACAAAAGCCATTCACCACTATAGGTTTTTAGACATCATTAGGGTTTTTTGAGTATTTTTTAGGTGTGTTTGAGGCTATAAAAAATCATCTTTCCCATGTCCTTTCCTCCTCAATTTTGGTAGGGTCCTTTTCCTATGATATGGCTATAATTTTCACCCCTCTATATGTCTCAAAACACCTTATAAACATGTTTTATAATGTCCACTAAAACCTCTTAGAGCTTTATTTTGCTCTTTTAGGGATTCCATCCCTAAACTTTGTCCTTGGCCTTCCAATTAGTTTCATGCTTTGATTTTGCCTTCTAGGGACTTGTATGGGTCTTCCATGGTTTCTTTGTCATGAAAATAGAAAAAAGAATTATGAAATTTATTTATCCCTTTCGTACACACCTAAAATCATGCTCAAACACTTGTGGAAGGTTGTTTTGAGAAGAAAATAATGAAGTTAGGGTGTGGGCCACTATGAACCATGAGTATAAAAGAGACTCACATGCCTTTTATAAATCCCAAAATTCACTTCAAGTAAAAACAAGGAATTATGACACATATCCATCTTCCCTTACAATATCATGATGTCATCATGGCCCTGTAAGTGCATATTTTGGGCATAATTTATGGGCAGAGCATAAAATTGAGGTAAACATGGTGGTGAATTAGATCATAACTACCCAAATGCCATATTAAATCTTAAATCATGTGACCTCCATCTTTTGAAACTTGGAACTAGGTTTAAAACACCTGATACAACATGAAGATCACCTATACGTACATGGAATTCAACAAATAATGGCCTTTCATGACTGAGATAATTTGGGACATGAGCACATGGTCAAATATATACCTCCTTTATCATGAATATGGAAATTAAATCAAAATAAAAAGTCTTGAGAAAGCAAAAACACCTCAATTACCACCTCATATATAGGATGAACAAGCTTATGCCTAAAATTCAACTGAAACTAGGCATGAAGTTAGAAAATAGAGTAAGAGAAACATGCAAGCTACTTAAAGAATGCCATGGTGAGATTAAAACATGAGATAAATTAGTTATATGACCCAAGGACTTATAGGACACTCTTTCCCAATTAAATGAAACATCTATAGGGGAAAAAAACTCAACATGTAAGAGACATCTCAGATGGAACTACACCTGGTGGTACCTCTTTACAATATGCAATAAAAAATACATCTAAAAACTATTAAATTTCAAACCAAGAGTGAATACCCTATGATAAATAATTATACATCCTATTGAGACAACACCACCAATTGGTTTGTATGGATTTGGTAGAAATGGAGCAAAACCTATAGGGTGTACCAATTAGCTATCAAATTTACATAGTCAACTTGTTATAAATGGTCCATATAGTATATTTTACCAATATTCAAAATAAATATATTAAAATTAAAGTATCCTAGTTTACTATCATCTCCCAAAATAATTTATCCTAAAACTACCTATGCTTCTTATACCAAACAAAAACCTAAGGTTCACTTTAGTCTATCCAGAAAAACTAGAAATGTGTAGAATGGTTTTGGATTCAAATTAACACTTATAGATAAAAAATATTGTTTATATGAGTTTTATAAATATTAAGATGCCCCCCCATGATCTTCCATATTTGTCACACTTCCCTATGTGTCATACAAGTGTTATTTTCCCTCTTTTTTAATTAATTTTTGCAATTTTAGTTAGGGAACCTATAATATTCTCCTATAAATGACATCTATGACACTCATAATAACCTATTGGATGTTTTTAATGAAGTTAAGATACCTATGAACCTCTTAAAACATTCTATTTTAATTAATGACCCCTATAAGTACATAAAATGACCACAAATGGAGAGATTGATTAATGTGACTAAGACTAAAGCTAGGATGACTTCAAATAAGATCATATAACAAGAAATACTTCCTATGAAAACATACTATGACCCTTTAAAATGTTTAAAATAAAAAATAAATTTCCTTGGGGTTCCCAAATTTGACCAAAAAGTGAAAGTTGGTCAACAAAATGGGGACTCATAGGGGTAGTATGCCTACTATACTAAGGACCAGTAGCCTTATATTTCTAAGGGACAATGGATTAAATGGATTCATAAAGATAAATATCAAGGAAATGGATTTAAAAAATCGCAAATAAAACACCCCACACTAACAAAAGTAAGATAATGCAAGACACAAAACAAGGCAAGAGATAAGACAAAATTCACACATGTACATAAACACTTAGGGAACACAAGGAAAGAAATAAACTATATATAAGGAAAGAGGATAACCTTAGTATAAATTTTTTAGATATATTCCAATTACTATTCTATGAATCTCCTCTCCATCTAATGTTGGGAGTTAGAAAGCATTATGTTGCTTACATTATGTGATAACATATATGCCACTCCAAAAAGCATCAAACTTTGTGCCTCTTCTAGGATTGGCCCTATCTTCATCCCACTTTAGAAAAATTTCTCCCTCTTTGAAAATTTTTGGCATGGATTTGTTGTCAAATTATCTCTTTGTTTGTTCTTGGTGAGCTCTCATATTTTTCATTATTTGATCTCTTGTCACCTCAAGCTCCATCAACTCACACAACCTAAATTACATTCTCTCATTATCCATAAATTTTAGTTGATAAGTGAGGTCCAAGGCTAGTAACTCAAGTGAAATAGGTATTCTAACTTCTCTCCCATAGACAAGTGTGTATGATGAGTTTATAATAGCTATTTTTGGTGTGATCATATTAGACCAAAGGGTTGTCTTCAACTTGGAATGCCAAGTCCTTTGATTCTCATACATTATCCTCTTTATTACTTTGATTAGAATACTATTAGTGGAATTATATAGGCAATTCCCTTGTGGTTAATAATTGGAAGAGGTGCTAAGGTAGATGATATGCTTCAAAGCCCATTCACTTGTCCTTGTTCCAAGAAAAACCAATGCATTATCTAAAATTCTTATTGAAGGAGTCCCAAACCTTGTTATTATACCTTAATAGAAGTATAAAACTATGTTTTCATTTGCCTCTTTGAGAATTAAAACCTTTACCCACCTTGTAAAGTAATCTATAGCAGTCAACAACCACTTGTGACTGACACTAAAAGGTGGATTGATTGGGCCTATGAAATCCAACCCCTATTGCATAAAGGGTGAATAAACATGAATTGGATGAAGAGGCAAGGTAGTAAGATTTTTTTTACCATCAAATAGATCACATTTTGGGCACTTCTCACCCAATCATGGGTGTCTTTGAATATATTAGGCCAAAAGTATTCAACCCTCATAATCCTAGTAGTTTTAATTTTTGGAGAAAAGTGATCACCAACTAGTCTATCATGAAACTCAAATAGTAATTTATAATTATAATTTGATTCAATACACCTCAATAACACACCTTTAAATTCCTTCCTAAATAATACTCCATAAATAAGTACATAGATATTAGATTACAATCTAAAGTATCTTATTCTATATCTATTTAGGCCTTATTAAAACTCACTAATTTGAAGAAAATTGATCATTTATTATGTATAAATTCCCATTGATGAATTTTCAGATATCATATGGCCATCATGAAGTTCCAAAACAACTTATTTTTTCTCCTTAAAATCTGAAGCAAGATTCTCACAAAACCCCTTCCCTTTCACTAGCTTGGTTGTCTTGATTTACACATCATATTCCATCACTTTTGTGATCCAACCAACCCTCTTTTAATTCAAATATATTCTAAAAAATAAGTATTTTACACTAGGATGAGGTAAAAATATTTTAATCTTGTTTTTAGACAATATATGCCTATATTTCTTTAGATTCCTAACAACTGAAAGTACTTGCTTTTCAATATACATGTATCTTACCTCATATCCTTCCAAACTTTCACTAAATAAAGCAATAGGCTGATATAAATTTTACTAATTTGATTGAGTAAGCATGGAAAATATCACCTCTTCATTCCCAAAGGCAAACAAGTTGAAATCCTTTGAGAAATTAGGACTTACAAGAGTAAGATCTTGGGTAATGGCTTGTTTAATCTCCTCAAAACTTTCCTTCCTTATTTTATTCCATTTTAAAACTTCATACTTCCTTATAATATAGGTTAGAGGCTTGAAAAGATTAAAAAATGAAGAATGAATATCCTTATGAAATTGATTTTTCCAAAGAAACTTGGCAAACCTTTCTTATGTTTAGGCAAAGAAAATGCCAAGATGGCACTTACTCTTTCAGGATCTATGGATAAGCCCTTTTTGGAGATAATGTTTCTTAATATTTTGCCTTCATGGATATAAAAAAAAATATCTACACATTTCAAAAATATACCTTAAGTGATTCAAGTGATCCTTTGCATCCTTGGAGAAAACTATTACATCATCAAGATGCACCAACACAATGTCATTTATTAGTCCTTAAAAATCTATATCCATTACATGTTGAAATGTAGCTCCAGAATTAGACAATCCAAAAGGAATTTCAATACAATAATATGTACCTCATTTATTATTAAAGGTTGTCTTATATTGATCACTTCACCAAAATCTAATTATACCCAGAATACACATCAAGGAGAGAAAAACTTCCACTACATGCCACAACTTGCAAGATTTGTTACTAGAAGGGAGGGGATAATTATCTTTCAAGGAAACCCTATTAAATTCCCTAAAATCAAAACACAACCTGATATCTCCATTCTTATTCCTAACAAGGACTATGTTTGCCAACCAAGATGAATACTTAATAAGAAAGATAATTTTAGACTCGATCAACTTAGTGAGTTCTTTGTTCATGATGGGCTCAATCTTAGGATTGATTTGCCTTTGTCTTTAATATATAGTCTTGTCATTTTCATCAATATATATGGTATGTTAGGCTAATTTTGGGTTAAATACTTTCAAGTCACTATTAGCGTAGGTTTTTATTTTTCCCTATTTTTAATTAGGGAAATTGTATTTATTGTGCTTACATGGAGTTTTCCTACATTTGTGGGATAGGCTAGCTTATGTGGAAATGTGTGTCATAGATGTGTCATAGGTGTCATAAGAATGTCATAAGTAACTCCCTTGATGGGAGTTACTTCTCTATTCTTATCACCTTGTCACCACCTTTCATGGAGGAGTTACAATCTATTCTTGGGGTGCCTTGGCCACCTTTTGTGTAGGAGTTACATATGTGCTCTCCTATATGTATTCTTCACTTTGACCACCTCATGTTAATAAATTTTTTGTTTTCTCCATTTTGTCTTGTGTAATTTATCTTCTTGTATAATTTCAAATTGTTTTAGCATCTATGTGGTGTGCACTTGCTTCATCTCGTGTGATCACGTCTCCATTGCATTCGCATTATCTAGATTCTAGAAATAGGTTCGATATGGTATCAAAGCTTGACTTAGTTAGATATACAGATTTAGACTGGGCTAGTGATTCACAAACTCACAAGTCCACTTATGGTTATAGTTTCTCTCTAGGTTTTGGTCTGATCAATTGGTCTAGCAAGAAGCAAAATGTTATTGCTATATCATCCATAGAGGCAGAGTACAGGAGAGCTGTTAATGTAACTACTAAGTCTATTTGGCTTCAGAGGATACTTTCTAAGTTTGGCATTCCTATCAAGTAGCCCACCATCATTTATTGTGACAACCAGAGTACCATTTAGATTTGTAGGAATCTAGTTTAGCACTAGTGGACCAAGCACATAAAGATTCACATGCATTTCATTCAGGAGCTTATTCATAGTCAAGTCATTGACTTGATATTTTGCTAGTCTTCAGAGTAGGTTACAGACATCTTCACCAAACCTTTCACCAAGAGAAAGTTCATTCATCTACGAGCTCTTCTTGAGGTGTGGTCTACATCTATAGTAGCATCATCTTTAGGGGGACCTATACTCCCATGTAAAGACATCAAAAAAATCCTTGCATAACTCAACAAAACCATGATTCTCTTCACTAATACATACCTTTCCAAGTGAAAACAAATTTTCCTTAAAGATTTGTAATTTATCATAGTTATCTTTCTTGGTATACATGGTTACCTTCTCTTTCTTTAGCTGGTCATCATCATTGGATATACTCTCAAGAGTGACTAAGCCTTTAGGAAGTTTTTTTGATGATATCCTACCTGCTCTGATACCAAAATGATGTTGGGTTTGACTATTTTCCATTCACTTCCCATGGATGTTTCAAAACTTCTTCATGTGCCTAATTATAGGTATATTCTAGAAATGAATTGGCATTACTATTGCACAACTGGTTTAGGAGACGTAAATAGTTTAATATGATCAAATTTAAGTAGGCCCAAAATTTTAGTCTGATTAAACCAATGTTTCACTTGAATCTTCTCATTAATTCTGATGATGGATCAGGAGAGTGATGTGAAACATCAACTTATTTCCAATAGCCTTTACACTACAGTTAGAAATATAAATATACAATCAGATCAGCCATAGTTACTTACAGAGTATGGTCCAAATCCTGGCAGGCTAATAGAATTTTCCGCTTCCTCTGTACTCTCTTCATGTTGTGCATGCCACACTCCACCGATGGATGCTCTGCCTTCATCTCCTTAGATTTGTTGAATCAAGACAATAAGCTAAAGTTTGGAGATTTCCATATATCACGCAACTCAGTTTCACCTTTCTCATCTCATTAAATGGCTTTCCTTAGGGGAAATAGAATGCTAGTTACCAGCTGGAGAGAGACACGAAACCAGTGACCATATTGAAATAACAACTACACGGCTGGCAATCGAACTTGCGAAGTCGGATCAGCTATATTGTTTCTTGTTTCTTTTTTTTTTCAAAAATCTAACAAAGGAAGCCTATGGGTCTGCTATTCTATACTCTTCTAGAACAACATATGTTGACCCTTCGTTTCAGAGGATATTTAGTCTGATTCAGTGCTAGGGAGACATAACTTCCATTGATGACTGCAAAACATGATCTGATTACAGATAACTACTTGCACTTTAAAAAGGGACTCGAAGATTGAGAGAACATTGATATTGAATCATTCATTAAATTAGTGTTAAAAACATTTCACCCTTATCTCAGTTTTAAATCCACTATAGATTAATGTACCATCAATAAAGGAAATCTTTAAATTTGATTAAGATCATTTCTTGATTTTATACCCTCTGTAGATGCAACATAGAACAAATACACATAAAATACACAAAATGCTTCAATTTTCTCTTTCTCATATACCTGTATTCTTACATGCCTGCTGATCATTCTACCTCTCTCCTTGCTGAATAAGAATTTCTCCTTCTGTCATTCCTCTCCTCAACGTCCCTCTCATCCTACTTGACTAAATTTTTCTTTTTTCTCCTTTTCTCTCTTCTCTACCTTCCTCTCCCATAAATTTTATTTTTATCTTTTGTTTTTAAAAACATCCTCCAAACCTTTACGCCAAACTTGGCTTAAGGAAAAACAAAATACAATTTCTAATCTTTAACAATATGCTAAGGTTGAAAATATTTTCAACCATTTCTCCCTGATTTCCTCAACAGCCCAAACAATCACTTTTTACCTTTTCACTTTTCACTTTTGAAAATTACATTTAATCTCAAGGTAAAATTTTGAAATCTAACACAATTTGGAGGGAAAACAAGAATTTGAAATTTCACACTAGAATGTCATTTGAATTTGTATGTTTGATGATCTCAACTAGTCCTCCATGAAGCTATTGTAGATGCTCCTGCATCATTTTTGGACTTCAATTGGACAATATACCTTCCATATTGTTAATTTAGTTTGGACTGATTCTTGTCATAAAATTCAGCCTCTTCTTGTATAAAAAGTGTTATTTGTTTATCACTATCAAACACTTTCCAATTATTGACATTATCTTTTATGGAGGATTTTACAATTACCTTGAGATGTGGATGGTTCTTATCCTCTTTTATACCTTTTCAAACATCAAACTGAGCTCCAATTATTGATAACCTATCAATGTGTTTGTTGTCTTATTTTGGTATGGATGTGATGTTGAAATCTTTAAAATCCTCCATAATATCCCACACTCTATGTTTATAGGATTTAAGTAAAAATTTCTTAGTCAAATTTTATCCTCTAACTTGGTTCACAATAAGTTCATTGTCACCATACACTTGCAAATCCTTAATACCTCTTTCCTATCCCATTCAGGGCCATGAATGAGGGCCTCATATTCTACCACATTATAACCACAATAAAATTGAAAATTGAAAGTCAAATAGTACCTTTCCTTAGAAGGAGAAACCAACATTGCTCTACCACCTACCCCAATCTTGCTTCTTGATCCATCAAATAAAATATTCCATAAACCATTTATACCTTCACATGGTTTCATCAAATTTGGAATGAAAAAGTCCTCATCATGTATAAAGTACACCCAAAGACTATATTCCTCCATGAATTTGTAAGGATCATGTTAATAATGTTCATCTCCCCATTCATCTAAGTACAAATGAAAAACTCCTTGTAGGGAAGATGTTAGAGATTGGTTTATATGGAGTTCTTCTTCATCAATGATGACATAATTGACATTTTCCACTTTAGGGGTGTATGTCTCCAAGTTATTATGATTAATAGGTTCTAATTTAATCTTCACCTTATTACCATACTTTGTCTTAAACACCATGTAGGACCAATTAGATGCCAAGTATCCACCTATCTTTGTTGTAAACTCTCTTGATAAGCAAAGGTCAAAGTATGGAGGTAAATCTACCACACCCACATCATGAGGAATAAAGAAGGTAGGATAATCATGTAAGACAAATTAAAACATTTAACTACCACCAAAGTCTTAGCTAGTACTCCATCTAATTATAATACTCCTTTAGTCATTGGCTCATATTTGAGGCCTAGTTTATCCCTTATACACTTGGGCATAACTAAAGTACTATCCCCACTATATATGATCCAATTATGAACCAATAAATCACCAATTATTAGATATAGGTAGAAAGGATGATTTTTTTCATTATTATTCACTTGACCACTATAATTTGAGCTTCATTAACTAGGATAAGATTTTCATTTCTATATAAGCTAACTTGCTTACCTAATCCTTTTAATTCCTTTTGGAGTATATCTTTATGCCTTGGTATTTTCAAATAATCCCACAATTATATGTTCATGTGTAGCATCTTAATTTGGTCCAAAACATTGATGGAATAATTGGTCACCTTTGGTGGCTCCTTATAAATACTAACTCCTTGTGATGTAGCTTGTGAAGGTGGGTGAAGAGGAACTGCCTTTACATTATGAAACTTCTAACCATCTTACACTATAGGAGCTGAATTTGACACAGTCACAATTTCAAATGATGTTGGGACTAAAATAGGTCCTTGAGTTGATCCTTTTTGCTCTTCAATAACCCTTTTTTTAGACCTAAGGTTAGAGGCAACACTAGTATTCATATTTCTTAAATTCCCTAAGTGATTAATAACACAAAACACTCCATCCAAATGATTTATGAGGGTAAAATTAGATTGTCGTTTAACATTCTCCATTAAACTATTCATTGGTCCATTAAATATTTTGACTTTGTAATCTTGATTGCCTTGCATTACCATGGTTTGATTGTGAATCTCATTTACATAATAAACTTGTTCTTGATTTTGCTCAAAAGGTGGATAGCATGGTTATTCTTGAACCAAGTTTTTTTGGGTGGGAAAAAGAGATTTATAGGATGACGGAGAATTAGGATTTTATATTTTATAAGGATTAGCATGAGTTATTTTACCTTTTCCTTGCATGTTGATTTGAAAAGGATGTCTATTGGTTTGCCCAAATTGATTACAGGGTTGGTATGGCATATAACCTTAAGATTATTTCCTTTTGAGGGAAAAATAATAATTAGTAACACTTTGGATCAAGATTTTAACTTCATGGATCTAATTTTAAGGGGTAATAGCAGGCCTTTCTTGACTAGGCAAAGGACCTAAAGTGGGTAATACAACTTGGCTAGGAGGCTATAAATCAGGGAATAATGGCATCAATGGCCTAAAATAAATCTTCCCCACTTAAACAAGATAATTCTCAACATTGATTTATATCTCATAGGGAGTAGGGAGTGTATTCCCACCCATGGATTAGATAATCATAGCTACATCACTATTCAATGCTTTTAGATAGTACAAGAATGCATTGTTTAGAGTAGATGTCACAAGGGCTAGAATATTATCCCATGATTTTTGAAATCTAGTGTTGAAATAATCCATAAAATATTGTGGTACCCTCTTTATAGTGTTTAATTATTTATATATAGATATATGATCACTTTTCTCTCCAAAAATCTGAGTCAATAGATCTCCTAGTTTAACCCATAAACTAATAGAATTTTTAGGTAGAGTCCCATACCAATATAAAGCTTTTCCTTTGAAGTAAAATGTCAAAAAACTAATATCCACATTCTATTGAATGATATTATGGATATTATATAAGTTGGTTATGTTTTTAATATGTTTAATGGAATTAATAGGACCCTCTCCACTAAAGGATGTAACACTCTTACGGGCTACTCCTAGAATTTGGTCATATTAGGCAAGATTCAAAAGAGATGATCCAGTGAAGGCTAAAAAGGGTTGGTTTCTAGACATCTTAGAATGTGACTTATGATTATTAGGGATTGAAATAAATAATAACTTAGACTTCTTAAACACCAACTCTCTTGAATAAGGATGAGTATTCACAAACCTATACCTTAGTATAATATGGAGGTAATTACACAAACTCAAGGGTATACCTTTAGTAGTAGACTTAGTGGTCACATTTGACATGGAAATTAGGAATTGATCAGTAACCAAAGAGTTTAAAACATTAGTGGAGTCACCAGGTACTGAATGCATATGCTCTTGTAGTTACAACTATGCCAAGACCAATACTAATCTTGGATAATCTTCTAGGACTTAAAGTCCCACCAGGCATGTGAAAAAATATTGACACTTGGATTTTCACGTCTAATTATATTCATAGATATCCTCATCCAAGTTTCACAATGAAAACATCCCTCTTGTTGTGGGTGACAATGTTGAGAGATGAATCTCTAGAAGGGCTAGTTCCCTTGATGCACTCTTTGAAGCACTTTCTTACTTATCAACTTATGGATGAAAAGGGTTAAGAAAAACAACTAAGAAAACAAAAAGGTGATGCAAATTTTTTTAATATATTCCTATTTTACTTAATACATACTACTTAAAGACAAAAAAAAAATTCTTACACACAACTCACAACTCAAGATGCCTTGTCACATGAATGTTTCATATGTTAGATTCAAGAAGGTATTTGGTACTTACGAGGGTAATGGATGATTACATAATGGAATATAATCATCAAAAACTTATAATACACCTATACACTTATAAAATAATACTAATGAAGACCTACAACAATATCCTTTCTACACACTTGGTAGACAATCAAGGATAACATGCTAGAAAAGAAGATATTCTACTAGATAAGACCAACAAGATTATACTAAAACTTAATTACACATCATATAAGTAGTAAAAATCACTTATTTATTCCTTAAATAATCATTCAATTAAAAAATTGGCTAGGTTTTCACCATCAATCAATGGAGGCTACTCAAAAGAGCCAAATGTGTCCATATTTATAGCTATTAAGAGAGATGCAAGGCAAGGAAAGTCCAAAGGTCACTTTTACATATTTAAATTCAATAAATTATGTTAAAATTAAATTTTAAAAATGTTTTAAATGATACATTAAATTTTATGGGGTCCAAATTTCCATACAACTCATGAAACTAATGAAAAGTGTCTCAAAATTCTTTATCCTAGCTCAAGAAATTACCTTCATCATTTGGACCTATTTAAAAATCCCACCATTGAATATTCATAGGTATGATGATTATAATAAGATTTAATGCCTTTATAAATTTAATTTCATGCATTTTTTTCATTCTTACTCCTTTGGAAACTCCTAAATTTAAGTAATCACTGTCTATAGTCTAGAAAACTCCTTATTTCAAGCACCCCTAACACTTGGCCTAAAAACTTCCTTCATTTTTACTTGAAAATACATGGTATGGAGTGAGTGAAACTTTTAAATACCCTCCATGTTATTTTAATTCTCAAATTCACCTTAAAAATACATCCATTTGAGTTTTCCACACTTTTCACTCTTGTGCTCACTATGCTAGTTTTGATTGACTGAAAGGAGAGCTCTAGTTAGGATACTTAAAAGTTTTTTCATATAATTAAATTAACATATTGAGTTATAATATGTCTTTATCTTCCCATAAAACTTTATTTCAGCTTCTAAAACATTTTAGACCCTATAAAACACAAAAAATGGTGAGAAAAACCTTATTTTGCATGGTGTCCATACAATTTTGTTATAGACCATTTTTATGGATGAGATCCTAAGTGAGTATTCTAAATGTTACAATATGTTTCCTTTCCAAACTATTAAATTTTAAAATATCTCCACACTTTTTCTCCCCATCGGGTTCCTCCAAGGGTTTTAGACTACTTTCTACTCTTAACTATTGTTCATAAAGATGACATAGTGAAATTTTGAACCAATGCCACAAATTTGTTATATATGACCCTCTCTAAATTTCCCTAACCCATTTTTTTTCCATGAATATCCTTAATAAATATATGATCTTTACATGAAGACCTATCAATCTTGTTTTTACACTTCCCTACATGTTTGAGTTATCTCTATGCCAAGAATAATCTTCTTGCAATTGTTTTTACATAAAAAAGATCATACATGTTTTAATTCATGCCATAAAATTTCCCTAATCATATTTATGGCTCATCAAGGACTAGAAATTAAGGTAGATCCCTAATTGGCTCTAAGTCTCCTCAAGGCCTAATGGGCTTGGGATAACCCCTACTAATTTAAATCACTTAGGTTTCTCTAACATGCTTAGGATGGTTTATCATGCATAATAAAACCTCATTAATACTCAAAAATCCATCACATAACCTCTCAAACACTCATTTCATCTGTTTTCCTCTCTTTTGCCAATTAGACCTAATGCCAACTTGCTTAATTAGACTATGTGCATGAATAATTAGGTCATCCTAAAGTATTATATCTTTTATAAGGGTTATTAATCATCCATAAATATTACATACACATCCCCTAATATTAATTTGATATCCCAAGGCCTCATCTGAAGTCCTTTACTCATTTTGGCACCCTTTACTTGTTTTGTCAAAGTTTTAATTTTCATGAGTGGTTGATCTCTGAGACAAAACAAATAGGAATTATCCTTATCCACTATGAAAAATTATTATTTTTGGCGTTTTTAAAAGTCATAATTACAATTTTTACCAAAGGGTTTAGAATTATTATAATTTTTTAATTCCAAACCATCTCCAAATGTCCAAAAAGGGGCTAAAAACCCTTGTTTTCCTACATGTTTCTCAAAAAGTACTTATCATTCACTCTTCCAACATAAAACCATAACTATAAGTTTCTTAAACATTTTTCTCACCATATTATAATGATTATTTAAATTTTATGATTATCTACAACACTTCCTCCTTCAGATTCTTCATGCTTACCCTTTGAACCAAGAGGTTTCCTAGCTTACTTGTACAGACTACAGTCCATTTGCTAAGTGGGAAGGGAATTTGAGCACCTTATCAAGGTATTTGGAATTTTATGGAACATATTGGATCATATTTTACCATATAATTATCATTTCAACTTGACTTTCATTTCTAGATAGTCTAGGCTTCACTTACCCTTGCCAAGTTGTACCCTATTGACTAAGACAACCTTGTTTGTTGATCCTTATTTTAGGTTTCCTTCATTTTGAATTTTATTTTAATGTTTATAAACCTATAATTTAATTTATTTAGGTTTAAAAAGTTGTTTTATACTATTTCATACCTTTAATTCCCTTAAACATCCTTTAAACCTAAAATTGGATCACTATCTTGCAAATTGAGACATTTGTTTTATTGACTTACCTATAAGTGATTTTCTCATTAGGGAACTTGTTTATGATGTGTGAAGTTTATTTTAATTCACCTCATGGTCATAAAATTAATTATAATTTCTTAACTCACATTTAATTCCCTTTAAACATCACCAAGCATCAAAACTATCTCACTATCTCTTTGACTGAGACTCCTTGTAATTGACCCTGCTTTAGACTAAGCCTATAGGATATTTTCTTGATTTCACCTTAAACATAACTATTATAACCTTATTTATGTATTTATATACCCTACTCAATATATCATCATACATTTTCCATGTTCATGGTTGGGAAGGGCTCTATTTCAAGCATTACAAACCTCCTTCTCTTTGCCCTGCTCACCTGACCTATAGGTGAATTTTTGAGACTTGAAAGATCTTATGTAAGTGGTTTATAGGGACTTTTTAACTCGAATATATTTTTACTTCATGGGTTTCATATTTATCATTCTCACTATATTCTTCATGTTCATCTTAACTTTGAAAACTGAGTTTTTACTCTCTAGCTAAAAAACTTCCATACTAACCCTGCTTATAGGTCACGATAGGGCTTGATTGGGATGGTTATAATGAGAAAAGGTATTTGAATCCAATTTTATCTCCCAACACTATTTGCCCACATCACAGTTACTTTTATAGACTAAAACTACACCAAATTTGTGCAAACCATTCTTGCTTCTTTTTCAACTTGTCTATCTGGATTGTGACACCTGTAGGTGTCATTTTCTTTCCTGAGGGTACCTATAGGTAGCCTAGGAGGTGAAAATTAAAAAATATTAACCTTTATATTGATGACTTTGGTCCCATTTTGTCTTATTATACTAGTCTAGTCATTCAATCCATATACTCATGCTTAGAATTATCCTTTGAGGTAATAAAATCCATTCACCACTATAGGCCTGTAGACATCATTAAGGTTTTTTAGTGTGTTTTTAGGTGTGTTTGAGGATCTATAAAACCATCTTACCCTTGTAATTTTCTCCTTCAATTTTGAAAGGTCCTTTTCCTATGATAAGTTTATAAGGTTCACCCCTCTATATGTCTTAAAACACCTTGCAAACATGTTTTAGAAGGTCCACTAAAACCTTTTAGAGATCTATTTTACTCTTTTAGGGATTCCATCCCTAAACTCATCCCTTGGCCTTTGAATTGGTTTCATGCTTCCATTTTACCTTCTAGGGACTTGTATGGGTCTACCATGGTTTCTTTATCATGAAAATCTAAAAAATAAGTTTTAAATTGCTTTAGCCCTTCTATACACACCTAAAATCATGCTCAACCACCTGTGGAAGGTTGTTTTGAGAAGAAAATAGTGAATTTGGGGCGTGGGACACTATGAACCATGAGTATAAAAGAGACTCACATGCATTTTATGAACCCCAAAATGCACTTCAAGTAAAAAAATGAATTATGACACATATCCATCTCCTCTTACACCAATATGATGTCATCAAGGGCATGTAAGTGTGTATTTTGGGTAGAATATGTGGGTAGAACATAGAATCAAGGTAAACATGGTGGTGACCTAGCTTAAAACTACCCAAATTCCATGTTCAATCTTAAATCATGTGACCTCCATATTTTGAAACTTAGAACCAACATCAAAACACCTGCTACAACATGAAGATCACATGTATGTACATGGAATTCAGTAAGCAATGGCCTTACATGACTGAGATAGCTTTGGACATGAGCACATGTTCAAATATATACCTCCTTTATCATGCAAAGGGAACTTAATTCAACCTCAAAATTCTTGAGAAATATAAAACACCTCAAGTACCACCTCATATATAGGATGAACAAGTTTATGCCTGGAATTCAACTAAAACTAAGCATGAAGTTGGTACATAAAATAAGACAAGCTTGAAAAATACTCAAAGAATGCCATGTTGAGATAAAAACATGATATGAAGTAGTGATATGACCTATGGACTTATGGTACACTCTTTCTTAGTTTAAAAAAACCTCCATAGGGGAAAAAACTCAGCAAGCAAGAGAAATCTTAGTTGTAACTACACTTGGTGGTACCTCCTTATAATATGAACTAAAACACACATATAAACACAATGAAACTTGAAACAAAGAGTTTATACCATGTGATAAATAATTATACATCATATGTATCTAACATAACTAATTGGTTTGTATGTATTTGGTATAAATGGAGAAAAACCTATAGGGTGTACCAAATAGCTATCAAATATACATAGTCAACTTGTTATCAATGGGTCATATAGCATATTTTAACAATATTAAAACTCCATATATTAAAATTAATGTATCTTATTTTAATATCATCTCCTAAAATAATTTGTCTTGAAATTACGTGTGCTTCCTATACTGAGCAAAAACTTGAGGGTCACTTCAGTATGTCTAAAAAAACTATAAATGTGTAGAATTGTTTTGGCTTTAAAATGACACTTACATATTAAAAAAATCATGTATATGAGTTTTAAAAATATGTGGAGACCCCCATGCTCTTCGACACATGGTGCACTTCCCTATGTGTCATACAAGTGCCACTTTTCCTTTTTTTCAATTGATTTCTATAATTTTAGTTAGGTAACCTAAAATATTTAGATGTAACTAACATATTTTAAACTCATAATCACCTATTTTATTTTTGACATGAGGGTAATACACCTAAGTACCTTTGTAAATTTTCCATTTGCATTAATGACCCCTATAAGTACATAAAATGACCCCAAATGGACAAATTGATTAATGTGACTAAGACAAACCAAAATTACCTCAAATCACATCATATAATAAGTAATAATTCCTATTAAAACATATTATTACCCCTTAAAATGTTTAAAATCAAACAAAAAATCCTAGGGGTGCCCAAATTTGCCCAAAAAGTCAAATTTGGTCAACAGTCTTCTAAATCAAAGGAGTCTTTACATATAGGCTCCTCTTCCTTCCCAATAGATTTGTCCTTTACATGGATTATTTCTTATATATATTCTTTCTTTATTTTACTCAATTAAACTATGGACACTTAACCTTAAGGAGTTTACTCTTCTATCTTTACTATAATAATTGAAGATTCCCCTTCCCCCTATTCTTTCTCTACATCCATCATCATGGTAGGTGGATTTTAGGGGTCTTGGCTTTGATCTTGTAGTTGATGGAAAGGTCTATTATTCCAAAAATATGAAGAAGTCTATCCTCCTATTAGTGGGATTCTATATTTTTCTTAATCAAGTGTGATATAAAGATCTAATTGAATTAACTTGAGCAAGTCTTCACTTATTCTAGTTGTTATATCCCTTTCCAAGACCTCTATGTCATATTTTGCATTGATAAATATGAATTCTTGGTAATAGGGATCATGATTTTATTTAATACTAAAGTTTTAAACACATTGGTGAACTTGACCATGGGGGTCCCAATCTCTATGGGGCAAGGTAGCCAAGGTATAATATTTCCTAGCATTGCCAGCTTCCCCAAAGTGCCTATAGAAGGTGTAGCACATCATCACAATTATGATATGAGAGCCATGCAAGGTTATATTATTACTTATGGTTAAGTCTTCATATATCCCCTTACATAACCACCTTTTCAAGGATGTACATTGAGAGGCATAAAAGATCAACCTTATGCCTAATGACCATGATTATGATGTAATATGGATATAACCAGTAGTCTCCCAAAGATATGAGTGAATTAGAATTTTTTTGGGATATTCTATACATAGGTTCCTCATGAATCACCATCCAAATGTAGGGATACAGGTCTTCTAAAATCCTCATATTCCTTTTATATGCATAAATATGGATAAAAGAATAGACATCATAGATATTATTTTTGATATATTCAAGTTTTTGATCCCAGAAAGACCCATTATACATGTAAATGGTACCCATGATAGTGTCAAGAAGGTATGACATCATATAAAAATTGTTTTCTTGGGGCCTCTTATCCTTATGCATTATTATTTCAAGTAATCAATTGTTGATAATCTCTCTTAATGTGAATGTAAACTTTGAGGTGATCAATAGGTTAAGCAATGGTACCCATTATAAGTGAAGGAAGTGGATGTTTGGGTGACCATATAGGTATTTAAATAGTGCTATACCAATATGAATTCCCATCCAAAATTTGGTGATAGGCATGAGATTTTTGTCCTTGAGTGAAAATGTCTCTCTATGGAGAAGGCATTTGCTCACTATCTTTTCTACATTGTTTCTCTTCCTCCAAAATGCTACACTATGAAAATCAAATGTGGCATCTAGTATTGACAAGCATAAATACTTTTTTAAAAATTATCCCAAAATATAGGTGATGATGGTGTTGTTATTGATGTATTGAATTAAATCACCATCTACAATCCTTCCTTCGAAGAATCAATCATGTAGTAGGTTAATGCATGACATGACCTTAGGTTTAGAAGTAGTATAGTGAATTTCTTGGCACTTGAAAGGAAACAGGTTAACTATTATCTACCATTCCTCCAAAGATGCATCTTCCTCACAAATGGATGGGTTTATGATTTCTAGAGCCTCCCATAGAGTTGAGTGTAGCTCCAAGAATCTAAATGGAACCATTAGTGTTTGTAAGTGTGATACATAGAGTATGTAAACAAATAACTAAGAGGTTTAAAGGCTTAGGGCTTCTATGGGATACAAAATATCTATAATGGCTATCTAGTTTATCATATTGTACCAAGCTATAGATAGGCTTGTGAACTAGGTTAGGGATAACATGATCAAGCACATAAAGGATGAAGGTATCTCTAGTGGGTATAACCATAGTAAAACAAGTATCTAAGACTAAAAAATTGATTACATAAAAATTGCATAAATAAAAATGTTGAATAAAGAGAGCTAACCAGTAATACATAGACTTAGAAGTAAACACACTTTAAAACTAAATGAAATATGTTTTAATCAATAAATACATTTTCAAGCAAGGGTTAAAGAGAATGCCTAGTCTAAGTTTTATTTATCTCTTTACTTTCAACACTATTGTGTTCTAACAATGTAATTTTCTAGTTTAGAAAGAGAGAGAGAATGTTTAGGCAAGTTGTATAGATTGTTTTGAGCATGTATAATCCTAATATGTAATGAGAAACATTTCAAATGTAATCATATCATATAATGGAATATATTTAAAGCAATGAAGATATTCTTAACCACATAAAAATGCATAAACTTCAGAAATTATCCTAGATAATGCCCTAAACAAGCTAAATCACTAAAACAAATCACACCCTAGCATGTATAGTACTGAAAACAAATAATAATTTAACTTTGAAAAGAAAATTACCCTCATATTAAACTCAAAATAATTTTAAAAACTTTATACCAACTAAATATCTAAGATAGGAATCAAAATAGGAAGAGGATCAGGCTATGTGTGAGCTGAGTGCAGACCAAGAGCCAAAAGTTATGGAAGAGGTGAAGGAGAAGTTTCCAATCTAAGAGAGCTAATGAAAGGATCATAAGAATAGGTACAATAAATTATTTAGGTAACAAGGAATAACCCACAATATTTAGGAACACTATAGATATCAATGTGAATCACCAAGATAAACCACAGTATGGTACAACATCCCATGTCACAATGAAAGCTACAGTGCCAAAAAAGAACCAAGAGAGATTAAGAAGGTGTCCAAAATTTGAGTATGATGATAAAGTGAGAATATCAAAACAAGAATGTAGGAGAGAGTGAAGAGAGAGGCTCAAATAAATAAGGAAAAAGGCATATATCTCAACCCTAATCCACCAAAAGACCAAAAATTAGCCATTTTTAATCATTTAGGCCCAAATAGGGACCTTTATCACATGTTGTTCCTAGTTAATAGCCTAAGCCACAAATTTTGTGAAGGAAACATATGGCCTATGCTATGTATTTCCTCCCTAATCCATGGCCTGAGTCAAAATGTCACCTAAGGTGGTCAACAAGTCTTTGAAAGGGCCCCAAAAGGTGCCTAGAGAACCTGTTTGGTGCACAAAAGGTTTGAGCTAGACTAAGGATGTGCATAGGATGATATTATGATGTAGGAAAGGTCCAAGTGAATGGTGAATGTCTCTAATAATGATAACTAGGGTCAGTAGTCTATACATGAGCTAATGTGTAATCATAGGAAGAAATAGGGTCACAAGAAGTACGATTAAAAAGAGTAGTTGGTGTAGGTACCATAAAATATGGAGGCATCAAAAAATTTATACATATACTCTACTGAATCCTTGATAGAAAATCTAGAAGGAAATTGGGCTCCTTATATGCTCTAGATGAAGACACCATTATTAGTTCTTAGTGTTGATAGAATTTTAACTCCTTGTCATAGCAGTTTGGCATTCTCCTATGAAAATTATAGTTTTCTTGAACCTAACTAGGGCCTAAATTCTTAGAGGGAAATATATTCTCAAGCTCATTGATAATAAATGGATGTGAAGTCAGTTATCAGATCGATGATATAGCCTTTTAACATTCAAGTTTAAGTTGTTCACCATTAATCACCAATGTTTCCAATCTTGTCATCTTAATTTAATTTGAACTTGACCACTTTATCCTAGTGAACATTCCATATAGAATTTTTACTCATTAATGGGGTGCCATGTTGCTTCTCTTTTTTGACACCTATCAATGTTTAATTTAGTCAAGCATTAGTGCTTGTGTTCAAGCTCAATCATTTCATTTTTTATGAGCTAAGAGTTCTAAACAAAATATTTTGAAGCCTAAAAAATTATTTAAGGATATTTTTGAAACTTTTCTTAAAATAAAAAATTCCAAAACTTTACCTAAAAACTAAATTATCATTTGAAAGGTTCTTTCAAAGAGATTTATCAAAGATGAAAGTCTTGAATAAAAGTTATCAAATGAAAACTTGTCAAAGACAAATTTTTTGGAGACCAAAATTTTGAAGACCAATATGTCTAAGAGAAAGTTCCTATATAAAATTATCCAAATGAAAGGTCCCAAATAGAAATTTTTGGGATGAAAGTTTCCAAATAAAGTTATCAAATGAAAAATTCCCAAAGACCAAAATGCCAAAGATGAACTATCGAAGACCAAAATGTTGATAATTTTGAATAAGTGAATCAAAATACTAATAATTATGGAGACATATCATACATAGTAATATTTCAAAAAAATTATTAATATATTAGTTACAATAAGTCATTCTAATGAAAATAGGTTATAAGGGGAAAATAGATGTTATAAAGGAGATTGAATACCAGAGACCCTCAAATTTTCATAGATAATAAAATAGGTTAAACATACATATATATCCCTACCATTAACAAGCCTTATAAAATACAAAAAAGGGGTCCCCACTTATCCATAAATAATACCTAGTGGGGTGTGTTGAATACAACAAATGGTGACTCACAAGGCTCAATACTTGAGTTTTTAAGAACCTAGAATCCATGGTTTCACAATCCAAATATCAACAATGAACCATGCTATAAAGGAAATGATTAGATTGTAAATATGAAAGAGAGACTTGGCAACTTCATACAACATACTTACTTTAACCATACCTTATATTAGTGTGTGTCAAAGTGATATATTTTACTCCTTATCAAAGTATTTTATCAAAGATATGGTATGAACTATAGGTTTCATTTTGATTGGGCATAAAGTCAGTAGAAATTTAGGGATCTTAGGTATTTCTCTACTACTAGCTAGGGGTTCATAACCCTGATAGAGACACATTTGATCACCTTTCCTCCCTTTCATTGTACTTTTTCATGATGCGTGATACATTTATCTTATTTCATCACGTAAGATTTTAATCCCTTTTGATTTTCTTTTAGACTTTTGGATTATTCCCTTTTTCTCTCATTTTTTTAAATAAATAAATAAGAAGATGATGACCATGAGCTAGTGTTAGTAACATTGGTTCATTAGAATGTCCCTTTCAACTTTAATCATATGAATGGTTATTACCTAAAATAAGTATTAGAATTTAATGTGCATTTGATCTAATGTGATAATAAAATATTTATAAATTTTCCTATGGGATAAGATTTTATATACATGGTAGAATCATTCACTTTATAATATTTTCATGGTTAACTCTCTCATGCTTACCTGGATAAGGAATTATGATGTACAAGGTGTAACACCCACTGATTCAAGTTGAATTTAAAACACAAATTTGAGACACCACTCAAATAGGTTATTATTTAGTTATACTAGGAGTGATAAGTTAGATTTCCATGAAACCAAAAAGAAAGTTATTATATAAAATGGGAAACTACCTAAAAAAATGAGAAACTAGACTAAACAAAGTAATATACAAAAAGTAAGAATGAATAATTTAGAAAGTGAAAATTAATCCAATAAAAAATAATAATTGAAATCAAGAAACTAACTAATAAATAAAATATAAGCTACCCCTACCTCTACTAGGACACCTATTTTTACTTGGAGACATCTCTAGATGAATCATCCTTGAAGTAATACTTCAAAAATTATATATTGATCAGATATGTCAATTTATTATATTATGGGTCCTTTAAATGGACAGCATTGTTACCCAAGATCTCAAAGATTTGATAATGTCATATCTATAGTGGGTGAATTTGTCATGTCGTCCCTTATTTTAATGGGATTTGTCTCATAGGAGCACCAAGAAATCATGAATGCTTTAGATTTTTCTCTTTTATTGAACCATATTTAGATGATATTTTTATGCTTGTTGAAGTTTTACAAGGATTCAGTTCTAGATTATTCCATTTCTATGATATCCAAAAATATGGACTCTATCCTTTCATTGGGTTCCATGTATTCCTACATGAACTAATATGTTGGAAACTTAAGCATTATTGGGAATATTATTTTCATCCCATATACTAGTAAATATGGTAAGGCTTTAAAATCTTTCTTCTACCAAGTTCTATCTACCCATAGTGCATATTTTAATAAGAGATGCCACTCTCTAGGTTTATCCAAAACTGATTTATTGATATCATCAATGACGTTATTTTTAGCTAATTCATCCAATCAATTTTCTTTTGAGTAGTGATTTTAGGATCATCTAATGGTGATTTGATTATAATGGGGACATTATATAAATTTATCTAATTACAATGTTGGCCCATTATCACAAACCTATGAAATAGGTGTACCAAACCTAGTCATGACAAGATCCTCAAGGAAATTGATCACATATTGTGTTCTCAAATTCTTGATGGTTGCTACTTTAATCCATTTTTTGTAATAATTTGTATTAGTGAGCACAAATTTTTTCCTAGGCGAAGAGTTTGGGTTGATAACACTAATGAAATCTAAGCCCCATTGGGAAAATGACTTACCCTTAATCATGGGTTAAAGTAGCATTATTGTTTGCACCTATATTTTTACCAAAATCTAATATTCATGTCACGTCCTTATGTGTGAGTGATCATATTTGAATATTGTTTGGCCAATAATAACCCATTTTAAGGATTATATGGGTTATAGTATTGCCAGATAAATGGTCACTACCAATCATTTGATGTAGGCTCTCCATAATCCCCTAGGCTTCATCACATGATACACATCTAAAATAGATGCCTTCATATTTATTCATTTAGATAATTCCATTCTTGATAAAAATAGGGCCTAGGATAGACCTGGGAAGGCCCTAGGATAGGCCCCAAAGAGGCCAAAAGAGCCCAAGAAGGCCTAAAAATGTCCAAAATAGAAAAGAGAAGGGGAAACAAGAAAAGTAGATAAAAATAGTTATTTTTTACTTTATTTTTCTCATTTCATGGATAATACACAAATCTATTTTCCTATTTCTTGATTTTGCAAACACATGGAAGATTTATCATACTAAAGTATGAAGAGAATTCATAGGTGAGGGAATAGCTAGCATAGAGAGATAGACCATACGAGGTGACCAACCATGAGAGAGTCCTATCATGATTGGCTAAGGAGGTATATTTTCTACTTGTGAAGGACCAAGATTGACTGTGAAGTGCAAGACTTTGGAGATTGGTACATGTGACTTCATTGCATTACTCTATAGATCTAGTGAATGCATTGGTGACAATATGGGTACTTGAGAGACATGTATTCTAGATGGGTCTCAATATAAAGGTAATCCTAATAATTGAGTATGTCTACTATGTCTATGGGATAGATCTTACAAGGAGAGAGATAGAGCTAATTTAGGTGAAATATATAGTCACAATCAAGCTCTACCTAGTGGGATTCCACTAATAGTGGAATATCCATGAAGTATAGATCACATAGATATTGTCATGGATACAACCACTATGGATAGTGATAATAAGCACTATTGTTAGGAGGTTTTATTTCAACCAAGTACAGGTGAATACCAATATATTGGATAGAATTTATCTAATGATCCTAAGGCAGATAGATATATGCATGGGGCTAATATATCCTAGGTGGTATATATTAGTATCTAGATCACATCCAATGCATAGGGTTGAGTATATTGACATAGCCTAGCCTAATCATGTCCTATAATTACAAGGTACTCCCATTGACATGATGAGGATTCCATGGGGAAGCAATGCATACCCTATATTAGAGGAGGGCATTACATGGGCTACATATTTTATAGATAGGGTTGGACCTGTGCAGACCACCTTAGATATGGATGTAATGGGAAGCTACATATATGACCCATACATATCCATGGTATGGTTGGAGGATGTATGGGTAGAGATCCACATGGTATGGGAAGAGTTTTGAGGTCCATAGGGGCCATATCATCATCTAAAGAGACAAGCTCTAATGGTATGAGATAAATGGGCACAACTCAGACTAGTTGGGGTTAAGCATAAAGGGTAGTAAAGGTATAAAGAGGTGGGTAGTAGTGGAGAGAGGCATACATGATGATTACCACTACCAATAGGATTTTTGGAAGTAGATATTTATAGGTGAGGTGAATCAGTAGCTAACAATTTATATTCAATTCTATTTACCATTCCATGAATCATATATTCACATAAGATCAAATAATGTATAAGTTAACCATCACATAATCAAATCATAAGATAACATAAGATATTATATGGGAAACCTTTTTTGGGGATAAAACCCACTAAACCAAGCACATGGACTACTATCCTATAATTACAAGATTCAATTTAGACCAGTACCAACTAATCAAGTAGCACCCACCCCTCAATTTAGTCAAGAACCCACTTGACCTTTAGCTAGCACAAATTAGTAAGGAGGATAAAACCCCCTTGATGATCAAGAACCAACTCAATCACCTCAAAAATTATCTTCACCTTTGATCTAATGTCTAACACACATGATGATTGACTTCTCTTTCTTGGTCTCTTCACCCTTAAATCTCTCTCAAACAACCTCTAGGGCTCACTCACTCAATATGCCTCTTCTAGGGTCATTAGGTCTAATGAAATATGTATCCACATCAATAAACTTGATTATAAAAAAATTAATAATCCTATTCACCCTTAGATGGTCATTAATGACCTTATCTTTCTCTTTCAAATGTTATCTCCTTTACTATTATCTACACTTCTCCAACTAGTCCAAATAGGCCTGTTAGGCCTTACTTTTATACCTCACTCTTCATCTAACCCATATTAGTTGGCCAAGATAATTTAAAAATTTAATAATATCTATTATATTTCTATAAAAACATTAAATTGGTGATAAAATCCACTCTATAGGTCAGTTAATGTCCTTAAGATCCAAATTCTCCATTAGGCCTAGTTGAGACCTAAAGCAAATAAGCCTTCACACCCACACATTACACTTGTGACCTCTTGGACCACATTAAGTCTTAACCAATAGATGTAACACATTAAAATTTACTATAATATACCTTTTATCACTCCCACATAGGTCCATACCACCTATAAATCTAACTCACCTCTTGAACTAAGCCATTCTAGCTTACCAATAGGTCTAGAAGCATATAAAAGTTTGTCATATAAAATTGAGGAATATAGTTTATTTTTTCAAATAAACCAATTAAAAAATTAAATTAATAGATCATATATTAATTTATAAACATAAATAAACTCATTTTTTTCTTCAAATCTAATAATAACTCTTCCAACTCACTTCTATAAAGTGATCACTTAGAAATTGTCTATAGCACAAAAACATGGTCATGAACATGTTCATGTTTAGAATTTGTAGGATTTATTTAAAGAAATATATTTCACATGGATAATTCATAAATAACCTAAAAACATCACCAAATCCATTTATCTTCACTAAACAAACCGACAAACTTCAAACCAACTCTCTCAAAATGACCGCTCAAACTGGTCACACACAGTCAAAGTACAGTAAAATAGGAGTTCATATCTTGTAAATCAAAGGATTATTTAAAAATTAATAATCCATATTAATATATTATTTTAATCTTCTATATCAACATTAAAAATATATTTCACTTTTTATAGCACCATTCATTGGTCTTATAGACCAATTCCTCGGGCTACTTTCTCAAAATCTCAACACAGTTAGAGAAGCCATTTTGG
The DNA here is from genome assembly GCA_037957365.1 of Torreya grandis. Classification (NCBI taxonomy): domain Eukaryota; kingdom Viridiplantae; phylum Streptophyta; class Pinopsida; order Cupressales; family Taxaceae; genus Torreya; species Torreya grandis. The sequence continues at coordinate 336,914 of JARHVA010006508.1, read as the reverse complement.
ATTTCTCATTACTACACATTAATATATATTTATAATTATAAAAAATATTTTATAATTCAATTAATTCTTAAAAAACATAAATATATTAATTATATGCATCACTACTTGTCACAAGAACTCAAACACATCATTTCACTAACCATACCTAGATCAGTTACTCAGGATCAAAACATAGTCATGGTCAACATGAATCCTAACACTTGTGAAAACAATTCCTTTATATTCAAATTAATTAATTTTTTTAATAAACATCCTTATAAAATTTTAAATCACAAACATATATATGTATAATTTCATATATGGATCATATAGATCATTCTATGAGACATATTCCTTCACTATCCACATTACTCAAACAAGCCATCTTAAAATCACCTTCTTGCCTATGTATGGACACCAAAAACACTTAAAACTTAATTTAAAATTAGTAATAGGAATAAAAAAATACCTAAAACCATTGGATCCATCCCTACTCACTTGCAACTCTTCCCTAAACACTTACTCACTCTAACTGGCTTTTTTTTCACTATTTTCATTATCTATAAATTTAGTAATAGGTCAAATTTATTGACCAAAATGATTAATAAAAATAATTTTTATTAAAAAACCAACTTCATGGACATTAATAATAAGTATTTTTCATCAATTTCTACTAACTTGTATGTGTTGACTCAATCAACCCTTCTTATATCACTAAAATATTTAGAAACAAACACTTTGTGTACCTTCTTCTCATTACCTTGACAAACCAAGAGCACCTATGGATGCCTATAAGAGTATTATACATTAAATAATAATAAAAAATTATCAAAATATCCATTATTGTCCCTATCCAAAAAAAATCTCCATTTGGGTCACTATAAGGGTTTATAGGAGGGTTTTGACATGTTTACATTCTTAACGAATGTTCATAAAGCACTATACCTAAAACCACTATAAAATGAATGGAAAGACTTATTAGAACCATGTTAAATATATATAAAAAGGATAAATTTACCATTTAAAGTTTAAACATGTCAAAAATAATCAAAACTTTCTTCTCGATATTTCATCTCTTCATTTTGCATGCATAGGAAACCTTCCAACATTGTTTCTTGCTTTGTCTTCCTCCTCAGGACTTGGAACTTGGTAAAAATATTTAACCCACCATATAAAACCTCATTAAATTCTCATATGGGATTAAAAATCTTATAATATTAACTTGACCCTTCATTTAGACCTCACTAGGTCACTATGCACATTAAGTTTTGAACTGTAAACCATACTTTGACCAATAATGCACCTTGATACCTATTCAAATGCTCTCACCACCTCTAAAAAATTTCATACCCATTCACATCCATATCTACCAAAATTATTCTCCCTAACCTCAAATTTCTCAACACATTAGGCTACCAAGCCTATGCCATCACATAATATATCACATGCAAGAACTAAACTCCTCAAAGCCTTCTTGTCAGTTCATGATATCATCCTAATGTCATCACCACTTTTTCATTACCTTTGACATCAATGAAAACACTTTCCAAAAAGGAGGAGAATGACCTATCGAATGTCCATAGAGGCCATCTACATGACTAATTTAGACAAGTATATTTGTTGGATATCACTTTATCTTTATACTCATCCTTTAGTGAGAGCTAATATGTGACTAACATATGTGATTTATGTGTGTGTAAGACATCAACCTAGTTAGATTGGACCCCATGTGGACATAATATTAAGGTATTTATTCCTTGATGTGGTAGTAACAACACTCATAAAGTGGGTTCCACATCTACCAATAGGGGTAGAGTTACATACCCAATTTTAGTGGGTAGGTACATGAGCCTCACTTGATTTGGAGAGGGTATGACACCAGATACCATAGCTGTAACTAGACTTATCATGGCATGAGGTAGCCATATCATGGCATGAGATATTTTTTATTGTGCACTTAGGCATGACTAGATAGAGTAGAGGCTAAGATTCATCTATTACAGGCTAAGTTATCCTAAGAGTAGACTAAAGGATCAGATGTGCCTAGAGATGGGGAAAACCAGTTGGGTGACCTAAAGAAGACTGTGTCTCAACTAGTCTTGAGGTAGAGATCAAGGTTTTCACTAGATTTAGGACCACCATAGATATATCTTAGTCATATATTGACTGGTGTAGTATCGTATGTATATCCATGCCATGGTATTTTTGGGGACTATGGGCCTAGGCTCAAAGGAAGCCATGTGATGTACCTAGATAAAAAACATGTATTTTTTATGATACATATATAGTTGTTTCTCATTATTATCACATGTGTGTATATGATTTTTTGTGTGATCTGTATGCTTCATTTGACATAGACTAATATATGTGTATGTGAGTGTGTGTGTGTGTGTGTGTGTGTGTGTGTGTGTGTGTGTGTGTGTGTGTGTGTGTGTGTGTGTGTGTGTGTGTGTGTGTGTGTGTGTGTGTGTGTGTGTGTGTGTGTGTGTGTGTGATTAGAGAGTAGGAATTTTTAATAAATAACCCATGTAAACACACATATACAAGTGGCATGGATGTTAGTGGTGTTAGAAGAGAGGAAAGGTTCACCCTACCACCATAGGTGACTTTCTTTGAGGGACACGTGGACCCTATAAATTAAATGTATTGATGTATAAACCATTGATTGGGTGTCACAAAGGATCACCTTTGAGGGTCTATGGATGATAAGCCCCATTCTCTAGAGAGATAGTGATAATGAAGGGGACAAACTACTTGTGTATGATTTTTCCCTTCTTATAGTGCTCCTTGTCAAAAATAAGGACCATATCACCTATTTTGAGTTAATGCAAGTGCACCAATTTATTGAATTAGTGACATTGATAGTATTGGTAATCATGGTTATGCTCAAGGGTGTCAATGCATCACTCATCAAGCTACTCAAGATCAATGAGTTTAGTGGTGAATTATTCCTTGTCAGAGAGAGATCAAAACATCTTAATTCACAATTAAGGTATTAATACCTCTAAAGGAAAGATAAACCTATACACAAGCAAGTATGGGGTTTCCCCATGGCCATTTAAAAGTTATTTTGATAGACCCAAAGGGCAAGATAGAGCATGAGATGTAGTTCCCACTTGGAATGAGAAAGGGTATAGAGAAACATCTTATTAAAAGTTTTATTTTAAGATTCATCTTGCCCATTGCCCTTGGGGTAATGGTTATAAGATAAGTATAGCTTTAACTTGAAGTGTTCATTAATCTCATGCATCTCAGGGCTTTAAAATCCTAGGCCATTATTGGCCATAATCATAGTGGGGACACCAAACCTATAAATGAGCTAGTTTAGGATGAACTTGGTGAAGGTATTCCCACACATGATTCTAAGATCAATGGCCTCAAACCACTTCTTGAAATAATTAGTGGTAATGATGAACTAGTGATGGCCATTAGAAAAGGTAGGTTTGAACTCACTGATAAAGTCAAGAGCCCAAATTGAGAAGGGATAAGGGGATGAAATAAAATTTAAGAGTCCTACATGGGCATTGATGGCATCCCTGATGACTTGGAACATCTTACACTTCTTGGCATATTGGATGGGATCTTTAATAAGAGTGGGCTAGTAGTATCCCATCTTGATAATATGTTGAGCAATGGCTTGTCCTCTTGGCTAGTCACCATAAACACTCCTATGAGACTCCTCCAACATGAGAGGATTATAATCAAGGGAAAATAACTACATTAACAAACTATTTAGACCCCTCTTGAACAAGACACCACCTATGATAGCATAACAAATGTCAATCTTGAGGATATGATAACATTCCTATGAAGGAACATCAATGGGATAAGATTAATTATCAAGGTAATGGATAATTTCTTAATACCAATCATACTCTAATACCTCAATTTGATCCATTTAATAGACCATCTCATTAGGAAAGGTGTCATCAACTAATTTCATACTATGATTGGGTAATGGGAACTCAATGATTTTATTAGTTATAGCTAGACCCTTGGTTGACTTTTGATTAGCAATGTGTAGTTCAAATTCTTGAAGAAGCATGATCCATCTCATAATCCTTCTAATAAGGTGTGTCTTACCAAGAAGGTAGAGGAGAGGATCAGATTGTATAATCACATTGGTAGTTTATCTCAACATGTAATGTCTCAATTTCTTTGTAACAAATATGAGGGAGAGGCACTACCACTCAACAAGAGAGTGGTTGAGCTTAGGGATAACTATCATGAAATACATGTAGTAAATAGCTTTCTTTCTACTAGTGTCATCCTTTTGACATAGCATTTCCCTAATGGAAATATCAATGATAGAGGTGTACAAGATAAACTTAAGACCCTCAATGGGTGCCATCAGATGGGAAGATTATGAAGCATGCACTTCAATTCCTTGAAAGCCACTTTGACTTTAGTACACCATAAGAACAACATGTTCTTATGTAAGATATGTGTGAGGGGTATGGATTTATGAGAATAATTCTTAAATAAATGTCTAAGGAAGTTGAGCCTTCAAAGGAATGACTACAAATAAACAAGGTTATGTAGGGAAGGCATCTCAAATAGCATCTTGATCTTTTCAAGATCTACCTCAATACCTCTTTATGAAACAAGGAAGCCAAGAATATTTCTAATAGAAATGCTAAAAATGCACTTTTCAAGTTTAAGGATGATGTGATAATATTTGAGACACTCAAATATGATCTTAAGATCTTGTAAATACTCATCCTACTATGGGATTTTCCAAGGAGATCATTGATATAGCACTCAACAATCTTATGGATGAGGTTATGAAAATCATGGGTTGTGGCACATTGATATGTATCCCCAGCATTCTTTAGACTAAAAGGTTTGATGGCATAATAGAGAGTACCCTATGGGGTAGTGAATTTCATCTTGTGTTGGTCTTTGGGTGCAATCCATTTTTGGTTTTACCCTAAAAATCCATCTATGAGGGGCATAATCTCAAAACTAGCTATGAAATCAACAATCTAGTTGATTAAAGGAGTAGGAAAATTATCCTTTGGAAAATCCATATTAAGATCCCAAAAGTTTATGGAAATCTAAAATTCTCCATTCTTTTTTAGAATAGGGACAATGTTAGAAACCCATCAAGGGTAATCAATATCTTGGATGAAACTAACTTGAATGAGCTTTTTAATCTCAATCTTGACTAATTAGGAGACTTTAACTACCATTGGTTATTAATTTTGGTGAATAGGATGGGTCCCATAATCCATAATGAGGTTATGGAAAGCACTTTAAGATCTATTCCCTTTATATCAGCATATTCCCAAGTGAATACATCCAAAAATTCATACAAGAAGGTAACCAAAACATTTCATTCCTCTAGAGCAAGGCTAGCACTAATCTTGATGATATTTGGCCTTGTTGAAGTGCCAAGGTTTGCATCTATAGATCCTTAAACATCCATATCATTGACTTCCTTGAAACACTCAGGCATGGGAAGAAATAATTTATCTAACACCTCAAGTTCAATTATAAATACATTCACTACAAGAATGTCAGGGGTTGGGCCATCAATGTGAGAGATATCCAAACCTAAATAATCAAGGGGCTAATGGTACTTAGGGTAATCCCACATGAGCTTGAGGCATGCCTTTATCTCATTAAATAGGTTATGTACCATAACATGGATGAAATAGTACTCAAGATTAGACTTAACTACTTAAATAGTCTCAATGGGAAATGTATTGAAATAGCCTATACTCTAATGAGAAAAGCATGACATGAGGGGAAGCTTAACATATTGGGAGACATCTTGAAAGAGGTATTTAATAAGAGAATATTTGGCATGATGTCATGGAGTAGAAGAGGGATTAGGCTACTATGTGCTAGACTTTAAAGGAATGAATGTTGATTAATACCTAGCTAAATCACAATGTTAATACTTGAGAAAATAAGACTCAAAAGTATGGGTGTGTTGGAATCCATAGAGCCCCATGAGGAGATAACCAAAGCCTTGCTTGAGGGATTTATATTTGCATAGAACAATGATCAGGGATCTAAGTTAGCCTCCATATTATGAATCTCATCTTCATGCATGAATTGAACCATGTGAAACCTGGCTAATGTGATGGCCTATATGAAAGTGGTCTAAGGATGTCCAATAATAATGTTGAATTAAAGATCCAAGTCAAACACACAAAACTCAATCCTAAGTATCTTGGGGATAAACTTCACCTAGAGCTTCATGTTCCCCACTAGCACAATTATGTCATTATTAAAATCAATGTATTTATGGTGAGAATTAGAGATCTTCTTCCAACTGATCCCAAGCTCACTAAACAAAAAAAAGTGCATGATATTCAACTTAGTGCCTTCATCAATGATGCATCTCTTGACATTATAGGCATATATTGAGGTCTTAATATAGAGATAAAATTGATCCCTCTTTAAAAGAATCTAAGTGTCTAGTAAAGAGGTAAGGTTGAAATATATGATGGGAGGGTGAGAGTGATTAGATACATTAGAGTTGAACAAAAAATCATAATCATCCTAAAGTGGAAACTCATGAGAGAGACCAAGTTTATCAAATATGAGGCCCCTTTGCTTAGGGTAAAGATGAAAAAGGTCCCAAATGGAGATCTTAGTCAAGAGGCCCTGTAACTCCTTTATGATAGAGTAAGGATGTTATCTATCATGGGAAGGGATTTTACACCAAAAGTAAAATTTAACTTTAGGATTCCATAACCCCATAGACTAGACAAGAGGCCCAACACCTCTAGTCTCTCTAATAGGGTTGGTGATTCTATCAAAGTGCATGTTTATAAATCACTCATACCTAGTAAAGGTTATGTCAATAGTAGTAATGAACTTTTTATTCTCACACTTGTCTTTCCATCTCAATTTAGCTTAAGAAGAGGTGGAAGAGCAAGAAGGGGAATGAGGGACCTTAGACTTTGATTTGTGTTTTTTATTCTTCTTCTCCTTATCATGGTTAGGTAGAGGCTCCTTGAAAGCATTCAATTTTTATTTGGGTTCTGCAAGTAGAGAACTTTGAGATAGAGGTGAGGCTTGAACACCAAAATTTTGGGAAGCATAATTGGCATCATCATACCCCTTCATCTGATGGAAATTGCAAAACTTGGTGGGGTCATAAGAAAACACAGTCCATTATTTTATTGCATTTGATTTAGAAGCCTTGTTTTTAACTAGACTCTTGCTCAAAGCTTTCGCCTCATAGTTTCCCTTCTTATCCTTATTCTCTAGAGGAGAATTAGTATACCATCATTTATTGCATTGTAATTATGATCACATAAAGAGGATGACTTTTGGGTTGTCATGGGACACATACCCACACACACATCAAAGACTTAAATATTCAAACACTCATTAACAACTTCATCATATGAGGTAGGATCATGCTTAAATACCTCTAAGTAAACCTATTACCTCAATTGTCACATGAACATGTCATAAATTTGATCATCTAAGAACATGGTTCTACATATATGTATGATTGAGTACCACCTACACATAAAATTAAAGTTTGACTCACCCTTGGCCTATGATATGGAGGTGAGTGATTGGATTCCAAGGTTGAAAGGTCTAGAGATATCAAAGTACTAGAGAAAGTCATCCAGAAGGAGCTAGAAACTAGAGAAATAATCAAGAGATAAAATTTAAAACCAAACAAGATCTTTAGATCACAAAAAATGAGAAAATAGCTTCAACATCATGCCTTCATCCTATTTATAATCCATCATTAATGCTATAATATGCTCCATGGGACTAGAGTCTTGAGTCCCATTAAAATTAGGCAATTTAGGGATAGGAGTAAGAAAGGGAATAACACACATCCAAGGGGATAGAATATTCCTATAAAGATCCTCATAGGCATAGTTGATATAATATTGGTAACAAGCTCTAGGAGGGGGCTCATGATGTTTATGATGTTACCTATGCCAATATGCATCATCATAACCATGATCATAGAGAGGATTATGCTAAGGTGGATCTCGATATGGGAGATGCTCATGCTAAAAATCATCTCTACCATGGGGTATAAAATAACCATGGGAAGGATACCATTCCTTATAGGGATGATAGGACATGTCATACTCATAATAATGGTTTTGATGACCTAATTATTCATGATATTGGTCATGTTCCATTAAATTATGGTCAACTAGAGGGCATTGATGCTTAAGGATAGGCATCCCATGGATCACGGGTCTATAGATGGTAGTCAAAATTAGCATGCTCATCAAAAAATCTAAAGGAAGGGCTAGAATATGGGAGGAATATTCATGATGGATATACCTCATCAAGTTAGAATACTTATGACCCAAAACATGGACATGAATGGGTTCTTGTTTTAGAGTCTCCTATCAAGAAAGAGGTGGGGAACTCATGTGATAACTAGTTGAGGCACTCAAAACTAAATGGGTACAAGATAAATCTCTAGAAGAAGCACACCACAAACTCTTACAGGGATAAATATGCAATTCATTCATCTTAATTCATCAATGTAAATCATCAATGATTACACATAGATCATCAGGTCCTAATCATGCAATGGGATCCTCATAACCTCAAATGGGTGAATGATACATGACATGAGGTTAAGGGGAAACATCCTTATATGAATGAAGCTCAGACTAGTAAAAAGGGGATTGAGTCTATTGATTATAGACCTACCAATATTTTTCTCTTTAGAATGAGAGAGGGCCTACATCACGATGATGGGTTAAGGGAACCTCCTAGATCCTATGATGTCTATGGAATTCCATTGTAGCCATAACTTGTTCATGAGTGAGCTCAAGGATAAGGACCTAAATTTGATGGGATTGGAATCCTAAGGGTGAGAGGTTAGACATGGATTTAATGAAATGAGAGAAACATGGGAGATAAAAAAAAAGGTAGATCAATAGGGAACTAATAGGGAGAATGATGCAAAACCAAAGCAGAAGAAAATAACCAAGGTGAGAGCCAAAACATAATTGAAATCAAATCCTAAAAACTAATAGAGGGAAGTTGACTAAGATATATCTAAACATGATATAACTAGCATGAGACCATATGCAAGGTCCCACTGGGTATGTTAGAATGTAGCTACAAGAATTTGAATGGAACCACTAGTGTTTGTCAAGGGCATACACAGGGTACTTAAACAAACAACTAAGAGGCTAGAAGGCTCAAGTATTCTATGGGATATAAGATATCTATAGTGGCTATCTAGTTTTCTAATTTGCACCAAGATATAGATAAAATAATGCACCAGGTTAGGGATAACACTATCAAGCACATAAAGTATGCATGTATCTCTAGTGGGTATAACCATAGTGAAGCAAGTAGATAAGAATAGACAATTGATTTCATACAAATTATATAAATAATAATGTTGAATAAAGAGAGCTAACAAGTAATACATAAACTAATAAGTAAAGGAAATTTTAGGCTAAATGAAATATTTTTTAATCAATAAAGACATTTTAAAGCAAGGGTTTAATAGAATGCCTAATCTAAGTTTGAGTTATCTCTTTACTTTCAACACTATTATTTTCTAACAATGTAATTTTCTAGTTTAACAAGAGAGAGAATGTTCAGGCGAGTTGTATAGATTGTTTTGAGAATATATGATCCTATTATGTAATGAGAAACATTTCCAATGCAATCATAAATTATAATGGAATATGTTTCAAGAAATTAAGATATTCTTAACCACATAAAAATGCATAAAATTTAGAAACTATCCTAGATAATGCCTTAAACAAGCTAAATCACTAAAATAAATCAAACCCTAGCATGTATACTACTAAAAAAAAGTAATAATTTCACTTTGGAAAGAAAATTTCCCTCGTATCAAACTCAAAACAAGTGTAGAAACATTTTACCAACTGATTATCCAAGCTAGGAATCAAAAGAGGAAGAAGATTAGGTTGTGTGTGAGCTGACTCTAGACCAAGAGCCAAAATTTGTGGAAGGGGTGAAGGAGAAGCTACCAATCTGATAGAGCCAATGCAAGGAGCAAAATAATATGTGAAATAGAGACTTGAGGGATAAAGGACCAACCAAAAAGCTTTATGAACACTATAGATAGTAATGTGAGTCACCAAAATAAGCTGTAGTATGGTAGGGCATCCCTATCATAATGAAATCTATTGTGCCAAGCAAGAACCAAGAGAGATTGAAGAAGGTAGCAAAAATTTGAGTGTTATGATCAAGTGAGAATATAATAGAAATAATTTAGGAGAGGGTGAAGAGAGAGCCTTAAATAAATGAGGAAAAAGGTATATATCTCAACCTTAGTCTACTAAAAGACCAAAAACTAGCCATTTTTAGTCATTTGGACTCAAACAGGGACCTTTTACACGTGTTCTACCTAGGTCACGGCTAAGGCTAAGGATTTTTTAAGGGAAACATGCAACTTAGGCCACGTTTTTCCTACCTAAGTCACATCCTAGGTCAAAAGTCGACCTAGGGTGGCCAATAAGTCTCTAAAAGGGCCTTGAGAGGTGTTTAGAGAACATATCTAGTGTGTAAAAGGTTTGAGATGGAATGAATATGTATACGGGATGAGAGTATGATGTAGGAAAGGTCCAAGCAAGTGGAAAATGTTTCCAAGTGGGATAACTAGGGTTGGTAGTCTACACATGAGATTATGTGTAATCATAGGCAGGATTAGGGTCATAGAAAGTATGATTATATTGAATATTTAATGTACGTACCATCAAATATGGAAGCATCAAAAATTATATCCATATACTCTATTAAATCCTTGATAGAAAATCTAGATGGTACTTGGGCTCCCCTATACACTCTAGATGAAGACACCATTGTTAGTTCTTAGTGTTCATATAATTTTAACTCCTTGTAATGGTGGTTTGGCACTATGAAAATTATCATTTCCATGAACATAACTAGGGCTTAAATTCTTAGAGGGAAGTATACACTCAATTTCATTGATAATCAATGGATGTGAATTTGGTTACCATCTTGATGTTATAGGTTTTTAACATTCAAGTTTATTTTATACACCATTAATCACCAATGTCTCCAATCTTGTCATCTTAATTTAATTTGAACTTGACCACCTTGTCCTAGTATAAATGCCACATAGGATGCTTATATGTTCAGTGGGTGCCATGGTGATACTCTTTTTTGACATATATCAATGTTTATTTTAGTTGAGCATTGGTGCCTGTGTTTACGAAGAATCATTTCATTTTTTGTGAGCCAAGAGTTCCAAACAAAAGACTTTGAAGCCCAAAACATTCTTTAGGGATATTCATGAAAAAATTTCTAAAAGAAAAAATACTTAATACTTTTCTTGAAGACTAAATTGTCATTTGAAAGGATTTTTTAGAGAGATTTATTGAAGATGAAAGTCTCAAAAAAAAGTTGTCAAATGAAAACTTATCAAAGAGAAATTTTCTAGAGACCAAAATTTTGAAGACCAATATGTCTAAGGGAAATTTCCTAAACAAAATTCTTCAAATGAAAGTTCCCAAACAAAAAAATTATAGATGAAAGTTGTCAAATAGAGTTACTAAATGAAAAGTTTCCTAAGACCAAAATGCCGAAGATGAACTATCGAAGACCAAAATGATAATAATTTGGAATAAGTGAATCCAAATATTGATAATTTTGGAGACCTATCATACATAGTAATCTTTTAAAAAATTTATCAATAAATTAGTTACAATAAGTCATTCTAATGAAAATGGGTTACAACGGGAAAATAGATGCCATAAAGGTGATTTAATACTAAAGACCCTCAAATTTCCATAGATAATAAAATAGGTTAAGCATGAATGTATAGACATGCCATGAACAAACCTTACAAAAAATTAAAAAAGGGGTCCCCACTTGTCCATCAATAATGTAAGGTGGGGTGTGTTGAATACAAAAAATGGTGACTCACGGGGGTGAATACTCTTGAGTTTTCAAGAACCCAAAATCCATGGTTTCACAATCCAAATATCAACAATGAACCATGCTATAAAATAAATGATTATATCATAAATATGAAAGAGATTCTTTGTAACTTCATATAACAAACTTACTTTAGCGATACCTTGTACTAGTGTGTGTTAAAGTGATATATTTTACTTTTTGTCAAAGGATTTTAGGAAAGACATGATATGAGCTATAGTTTTCATTTTTATTGGGAATTAAGTCAACAAAAATTTGGGGAGCTCAGGCATTCCTCTACTACTAGCCAGGGGTCCATAACCCTGATAGAGATAACTTTGATCACCCTTCCTCCCTTCCATCATACTTTTTCATGATGCATTATACATTAATCTTATTTCATCATGTAGTATTTTAATCCCTTTTGATTTTATTTTAGACTTTTGGATTACTCCTTTTCTCTCTCTCTCTTTTTGAACAAAAGAAACAAAAAGGTGACATCATGAGCTAGCATTAGTAATATTTTGTTCATCATAATGTCCTTATCAACTTTACTTAGATCAATGGTTATTACCTTAAATAATTATTATCATTTAATGTGCATTTGATTTAAGAAGATAATAAAATCTTTCTAAATTTTCATGGATGTATGGGAGAACCTTTTATATACCTATTAGAATCATTCTCTTTAAAATATTTTCATGGTTAACTCTCTCATGCTTACCTAGATTAGTAATTTTGATTTACAAGGTGTAACACCCATTGATTCAAGTTGAATGTAAAACATAGATTTGAGACACCACTCAAATAGGTTGTTATTGGGTTACACTAGGAGTGATCAGTCATATTCCATGAAACTAAAAGGAAATTTATTTTAGAAAGTGGGAAACTACCTTAAAAAATGAGAAACTAGACTACACAAAACCATATACAAAAATTAATAATGAATAATATAGAAAGTGCAAATTAATCTAATAAAAAAAATAACTAAAAGAAGGAAACTAACTAATAAAACAAATATAAGCTACCCCTACCTCTACTAAGACACTATTGTTAATAAGAGACATCTATGGATGGAGCATCCATGAAGTAATACTTCAAAAAGTTTCCATCTATAAGATATGTCAATTTATTACCTTGGAGGTCCTTTAAATGGAAAACATTGTTACCTAAGATCTCAAAGATCTGATAAGGTCCTACTCATAGTGGGTTGAACTTATCATTTTGTCCCTTATTTTCATGGGCTTTATCCCATAAGAGCACCAGGTTAAAAATAAAGAATGCTTTAGATTCTTCTCTTTTATCGAACCATATTTTGATGATATATTGATGCATGTTGAAGTTATATAGGACTTCAGTCCTAGAGTCTTCCATTTCTATGATATCTGGCAATATAGAATCTATTATTCCATTGGGTTCCATGTATTCCTACATGAAATAATATGTTTTCAAATTTAGCATGATTGGGAATAGTGGTTGCCTCCCATAGACTAGTAAATATGGTGAGGCTTTAAGATCCTACTTGTATCAATTTTTATCTGCCCATAGTGTGCATTTTAATAAGATATGCCACTCTCTAGGTTTATTTGTAACTAATTTATTAATAAAATCAATGAGGTTATTATTAGTTGATTCATTCAATCCATTCCCTTCTGATTAATGATTAGAGGATGATCTAATGGTGATCTAATTATCATGGGCCCATTCTAAAAATTTAGCTAATTAGAATGTTGGATCATTATCACAAACTAATGAAATAGGAGTACCAGACCATTCATGACATGATCCTAAAGGAAATTGATCACATCTTGTCCTCTTAAATTCTTGGTTGATCTACTTGAATCCATTTGGTGTAATAATTTATAGTGATGAGTACAAATTTATGCCTAGGTGAAGAGTTTGGGTTGATAACACTAATGAAATATAAACCCCATTATGAAAATGAATTACCCTTGATCATGGGTTGTAGTATTATTATTACATGCACCTCTCTTTTTACCAAAACCTAGAATTAATGGCATGTCCTTATGTGGGATTAGCATACTTGAATATTGTTGGCTAATAATAACCCATTATGAGTATTTTATGGGTTGTAGTGTTGCTAGATGGATGGTCACCACCAATATTTTGATGTAGGTTCTGTTGAGGTCAACATACCCCCATTCCTAAAAATTGGGGACCCTTGTGTTAATTTATACAAATTTGTACCTAAATTTTGAAAATGCACTTGATCAGAGTGTCACTAACATGTTTTCACTCTATTTTTATTTGAATATCATCCACACCTAGTTTGGTTAGCATATTTGCACATGATTCTAGTTTACCCTTGTCTAAATTTGCTAACTTTTGATCTCTATGTTTTCTAGTTACAGGTTCAATGAGGCCTACTCTGAATGAATGATGCTTGGGTTTAATGATTTTAATGTTAACTTGATATTTTACAAGCCTTTGATTGGTTGAAAATCAAGTTGAATTGTTAAAACCTTAGTCTAAGTTTAGTCTAATTACTTCTTTTGAATTCAAATTTCACAGGATATTTTATTTAGATTTTATGTGGGAACATTTTAAGTATCCCATGGATTTAGTTTAATTTGTTAAATCCTAAGGCTTAGTCCTATTTTTCTTGGGTATTTTATTTTGATAAATTTTTTAGACTTTATTTTTTTGAACCTTTGAAACTTTTGTTCTGGAAAAATTTCCGTTCAAAACTTTTATGCAAAGATTTGGTCTTTGGGGGAAATATGTTGGATGTTTTATCTAGAAAAATTTCCCCAAAGAATACACATTCAGACATTTTTTGTAGGACTCTTTCCCTAAAAGAATACCCTTAAAATATTTTGTACTTACCCTTTATCTTTTTTAACTTACCTTTTAAGCTTTTGGAATGACCTTTCAATTTTTTGTCATGGGCACTTTGACCTATAAAACATAACCTTTGGGCCCCTTTTTTCCCCAGACTAATTCCTTCAAACTTTTTGTCTCAAGCACTTTGCCTGATGAAATATACCCCATGGAATAGTTTCTTTGGAAATTTTATTTGATGAAATTCATCTTCAAAATAATTTCCCCAAATAAAATATCTAAAATAGTTTCCCTGTGTAATGAACCTAAATACCCTACAATAAAGTCAATAATTCAAATCCCAAAAGCCTTGTAAAATTTCTAAATGGCCCTACCTAATGGCTTAATTTAGATAGGAACCAATCTTACTCAACCGCATAGATATGATCTAATGGAGCATGTCTATTCAAATAGGATCTAACAATGTGAGATCAAACTAGGAAACTAAGCTCAGGGTCCCTTTTATTGAGACATAAACCTAGGTTTAAACATTGTGCCATGTCTCTTATTATTCATGAGGTCAATTTAATATGTTTTAAACATAGATTAATACTTTAGATTAAAAGGCGTTATTTGCATGGAAACTCTAATCTAAGAATTTGACAAAAGCTTTACATGCACCCTAAGCCCTAACTTCAATATTTCTTATTTTTTAGGAACTAATCTCACTTTGATTAATGGACATATTTGTAGATAATCATGGTTTTACCCCTTCCAATGTTACTAAAATTGGTTTCTTGTGTTATAGGATCAATGCAATCTCATTTAAGAATGAACATGATTAGCGTTTAGTGCTTCAAATGTTAAAATAGACATTTTATTAGCCTTTAATTTAAAATTTATGGGATTTATTTTAAACCATCATTAAAACCCTAGTCTAATTTTATGATCTAGGTCCATTCTAATTAAATTAAAATTTGTGTGGGAACAATTATAAGTGCCATAGACTTAGCCTAATTTTTACCTGAAGGTTTAGTCATGTTTATCAACATGACCAAACCTTAGTTTAAATCTTATTCTTGGTCCTTTTATATCCCATGAACTTGTCATCCCTTTTACTGTGTTCAAAATTATCCTAAGTCATTACCCTAAAGTTTCATCATATTTATTTATATAATTAAATTTTAGGTTAAAACCTTATGCTAGGTTCTTCTATTATTCATGGGGTCCCATTTGTTATGCCTCAGAACGTAGTTTAAATGCTCCTAGCCTAAGGTTTTAATTCATGTTTATTAATTTGAAATAAAAACCATAATCCATAAACTTTATGACTAATCTTGACTTAAACATTTTGCATCTATGCAGGATCAACATCCTGTGTTTGATCAGATAAGTTGATATAATGAAGTGAGATCAATGATGAAAAGCCATGGTCTCAAACTAAATCTTGAGCATATTTTGGATATTAATGGTTTTCATTCACATAGATATACATGATCCAATGGATTGAGATTAAATAATACTTTTCAATGAAGCCTTGAAGACCCATGGAACCACCACATGGTGAAAATGTGTTTCCTAGTAGAACTGATAGAGTGCAGAGTAAACTAGAAAATGACAAGTGGCAAGCTCAATAGGTATTTTTAAGGATGTGTTAAAAATTTATGGTCATGTGGACATCAAATACTTTCACATAAATTTCAAATGATGGTTTTGTAGACATCAATTTTAAGCTCAACAAAGAGTTCCAAATATGTACTTAAAATCAATAATCAGGTGGATGTTAAAGACGTTCTCATGGACATCAAATTATGGGCACACAAATGCAAATTTTAAGATATTATAGAATCTTTAGGATGAGTTAAAAATGATGGTCACATGGATGTCAAAGACGTTCATATAGATGTCAAATTATAGGTGCATAGACATCAATGTTAAGATAGCTTCTTGGATCCAAATTGTTTAAATATCTATGGACTACATTAATTCATGAAAATATTGAAATATGTGAGATCAAAGCTAGTTTTTCAAAGTCAATGGTCATATTTTATACAATAATGAGCAGGATACCACAGAGATGCCACATCAGAGCCACGTGGGTGTAATGTGCCAAATTAAAGACCTTACAAACCTAGTAATGCAAAGGTAGAGATCTAAGCTCATGATGTTTGAGATGGATAATTCCATTATAACACTATTAAAACCTTTAGAAGTACCCTGGTAAAGCAAAATAACCCCAATCAAGCCCTATGAACATTATACTTGAGTTGAAGAGGTTGAATTATTATCTATGTAAGGGTAATTCAATATAGAGTCCACCAGTGAATAGTCTAATAAGCTATGGAAGCTTGAAAGAATGTTTCATGAGGGTACATGGAATTTTATTTTAACCTCAAATGTTGAAAATTAAGAACCAAAGGAAATCTAGGCTAGATGATAGTAGGGTGATGGACCTTATCCTAAACAAAAGAGAAGAGGATTACTGAAGACCAAGATCATCAAAGAAATATGAAGATCTTGTAGTAGCATAGTGGTACCAAAGGTTAAGAGACTTAATAGTACCCTTCCTATAGCTAAATATTGTCCATTTTGAAAGTGGAATATTTTATTTGTAAAGGCATGTGTTATTTGTAAAACACACTACCTATAGATCAATCCATTGGGAAATTCTAGTGTATTCCTAAAACATTTGGGGAAAGGATAGTCGTTCCTACAATTGTACTTTTTTAATTAGTTGAGACTAACTAAAATATTTCCTTGCATCTTATAAAATGATCATTCTCAATTGTAAGAAGGGGGGGTTCTTAGAGCCAAAATCACGTTGTAAGCTTTTGAGCAACTAATAAATGTAAGGAACTATGAAAATTTTGTCCATATTTATTTTTGTCTTTTGTTATCATGGCTTCTCTCTCTCACTTGTTTGTTCTAAATTCAAGATTTGAATGGTTCTTCTAAATTCTTGGTGTGTACATTTGATTGCAGAGTTGTTGCCTTGTGCTAATGCTATGTTGACTAAAATTTCTTGGGTTCATTTTGATTTCTTACTCTTCTTGAATTTGGGTTAATGATGTTTGTTTGTAGGGGTAAATATTTAAAGTGAACTAAGTTCTTTTTGCATTTTTTCCACCTTCCTTAGAAGCCTACCTGATGTGTGATAGGATTTGAACTTATTCTACTACATGTTATATATTTTTTAAGTGCATGTCTAGATAATATTTGAATTTTGTCATGACATCTAGAATGAAGATCAAAAACATCTCTTTTCTACCGTACCCTTCCTTTTTCTCTTTTTTAATCAATTCACTCTAGTTTAATTGTCATTGTAAATATCTATCTTAAATAAGTTCTTAGATTAGTTCTTGATAATAATTCACTATTCTTATCATAAATACTTAATATTTTACATAGATCTAATATTTGGCCATGGTGTCTCCCAACCACCAACGTTTATAAATATTATGAAACAATCCACTTATTTTGCCTCTATTCCATTGACAGATAATAGGATTGTCACAGCATGTAATTCATGCACTGAATTATTTGAATTATAAAATGAGAAGTGTTATTTAAACACTCTAAGAACCTATGATACACATTAAGGTATCAACAGGTAGAGATTTGTTAGTGCTAGAAGGAGGGCCAAGTAGATATTTGTGAATTTGCAGAATATTTACTAATTTTGGTGTGTTTTGATCAAATATTGGTGTATTCTTTACATATTTGTGTGATATTTTGCTCAATTGTGTAAATATCATCAATTTTTATGGTTTTAGACTAGTCTTTGGGCTTCCTTAATCCAAAGATCAATATTTTTTCAAGATCCATGGATATTCATGTAAAGGTAGTAAATGCTTTGTGTATTCCCCATGTCTAAGGTTAGAAATAGCAATTTTGTATAAATATTGACTGGTTCTTTGCATATTTGAGTTTATTTGATCTTAAAAGTGTAAATATCCCTCTCATTCATCAGTCTAGATGTATTTGTGAGCTTATTTAGTTAAATATAGTCATGATTTAAATGTGTTTATGCAAAATTGGCTTAACATGCAAACTTATTCATTGCTCTTTGTAAATATTAGTTTTATGCATCATATTTTAAATAGGTTTTAAGGTCACAAGATAGAATTTTCAAAAGTGATATTGAGGTGAGCATAAAATTTTAAGGTATAAACTAACTTCACCAAGTTAGGGTGCTCATGTGTTTAAGGTATGGCTTGGCTAGGTGGTTATTCAATCAATGTGTTATGTATAATACATGATCTTCCCTAAAATCCTAAAAGGTATTTGCCTTATTTCAATATTAATAATTTTGTCACTACTAAAGAACATATTAAATAATTCAAGGCCACTTTGAGATTATTAAATGTAGTTCATGAAGATGTAGTGTATAGATTATTCCCATTCACTTTTAGAGATGTTGGATATGATTGGTT
Source organism: Torreya grandis (assembly GCA_037957365.1). Lineage (NCBI taxonomy): Eukaryota > Viridiplantae > Streptophyta > Pinopsida > Cupressales > Taxaceae > Torreya > Torreya grandis. Next base: position 317,847 of record JARHVA010006508.1, on the reverse strand, counting down.
TCTCAACCTACCTAAGAATTAAATTACTAGATGAAATGAATTTAATAATATTTTCATTGATCAATTTGGAAAAATTATTAGTCCATGCACCCTCTAATAATAGTTCATTACAGTTAAGAGAGATTTCAATGAGACCATAAGAGCCTTTAATCCTAGGTTCCAAAATATGTTTAAAAGGACCATGGCCCCCTATAAACCTAATGTGGTTTTGGCTTTAGATATTTATAGGGATGCCTTAGACCCCATGACCTCTATGTTCTTGAAACTATCTAAAAATGTCATCAATACATTAGCATCGGATTATGTTGAAGATGTGATCATTAATGACCAGCTGTAACCCTAAGGTCAAATGGCATACTCCATCCCTAATGCCAATTAGAATATACCTACTCTGAATTAACCTCCAATTTGGAACCAATTACTATTGAGTTATCCATATCCTAGCCAAAACCTAGGGTTCTTGAATAGCACTTCTAGTGGGATTCATCCACAAAACCATGGAAATGTAATGCCCATAGCCAATATTAATGCTCTAATTTATGAGCCTAACACACTAAAAAATACAAATGACTTTATGTTAGAAGTGGTACAAAAATTGAGCACTGACTTTCTTTAGTTGCAAAAACAAGTAAAATACAGGGAAGAGATCTAATAGAAACTATGGTTCTCAAAGGTTCAATAGGCCTCCAAATAGGTTTCATGATGATATAAATAATGGATCATCTAAAAACATACAAATTAATTTCTATGATATGGATTTAGCTAATCATTGCAATGTTTTTGAAGAATCTCAAGGTGAAAGGGATATAACTAAAATTTTACCTAACCAAGACAATATTGTAGGGACATCTAGCTTTGAAAATACATCTCAAGGTTTCATGATAGAGGCTTTTAATTTTCCATTTAAATAGTAAAGTGAACTTGAAGATACTCTATAAGAAGGAACAACTATTCAAGATGAGCAGCCCTATGAACAAGACTAGATACAAGTTGACTTCTCTTCAAAAGATAGCTATCAGGACACTTTATATGAAGTCACTAATAAAATAGAGGACACTAGTAAAGAATATAACTGTTGACCCAATTTTTCCCCTCAGGCAAAATCTCAGTCACCTCCTACACCTACTTTGCATGGCCAGTCATTTCAGGTTGCAAGGTCCACCTTCAGGGTTCAACAGCTCTGTTTTAGAGCATTGGTTCATCGGCCTCGTTCGTTGGCGTTCATGGTAGAAAAAGGTAGAGTCTTCAAATGTTCACAAAAGAGGAGAGGAAAAAATTGGGGAGTTTAACACTAAGGAAAAAGAAGGGTAGACAAAATGCAGAGGGTGGCAAAATTGCTGCCCACAACACTGGTGGGTAAAAAGAGACCGCCTACACACATGCAGAGGGCAGCAAAATCACTGTGTGAAGCAGCCGGTAGAAAAAAGGCCGTTAACATCGGCCGACGTCGACAAAACTGCCACAGTCAGCAGCATACTCGGCTGATGTCAGTAAAACTACCGTGGTTGATAGCTTATCAGCTGATGTCAGCATAAGTCCCGCATGAAGTCCATGACAGCGAGCGGCAAATTCGCTGCCCACAATAGCAGGCAGCAAAAAAGTCCTGTAAAGCACAGGGAAAAACCCACCTAGCTACCAGAAGAGAAGACCAGCACACAAAATGAGGCAATAAGCATGGTCTTGGTAGACTTGTGATGTCATCAATAGTGTTTTCTCTCTTCCCAATGGAGACTCAAGTTGCCCCTTGACTCCTCTTGGCTCTTTCCCTATATATACGTAGACTTGGTCATTTTATCAAGATCTTCCCCAATTTTGTAAAGAGCACTGCTCTCCAAATTTTCCACTTGAATCAATAAAAGACAATTTTTACCTCTTTCTTGGATGGATTGTGTAGAGTATGCATTGAATGTTGGTCTGTGTCCAGTCATTGTCTCTTAATGCTCTCACAGGTTCAACACCAGTAAACCTGTGATCTACAAAGTGCCACTGTCTGCTGCTGTCAGGAGTAGAGTTCTATTTTGGAGGTATAGAATAGGTGAGGTCACCTACATTGTGTATTTCTCAGCACCTTGATGAGTCCCTATTTTTTATGCTTTCCATAAGAACCCCCCTGTCATTCCAGAGACTTGGTCTTTTCTACCAAATCTGAGTGTATGTATGTTTTGTTTGGTCTTGAGTGTGGAGGTGGGAAGGTCATTTCATTTTTGGTGTATCACCTCTTTTAGAGTAGGCTATTTGTTTTCATGTTTTTTCTTCTCTCTTTTCATCCCCCCTAGTATATCTATATATCTATATTTTTTCACTACCAGAAACAAACAAGATATATCAAAGGGAACTAGCCCATACCTAGAGACTCTCCTTTCCTGCTTCATCATCCCACAGGTGAGAGAGGAGTTTCCATGTTGCAGGGAGAGGGCAGGAATCCATTTTCCTACTAACTGGGTGCACTTTCCAGCATCAATAGTTTTGGCATGCCTGGTGGGACTCCAAGTTTTTAATCAGAAAAGTTGCAGGGTTACTCATTGATCCTGTTACAGTAGAGGAACCACCAATACAACATCGTGCGTGTCAACAGTTTTGGCATGCCCGGTGGGACTATATTTTTAAACATAGTAAGGTTTTAGAATTGATGCTAGTCCTATTATAGCAGATCATTTTGTTTCTTCAGCATCTGGCAACTCTGAGTAAATCTACTGGTTAAGCAGCCTGGTGCCATCAGAAATCATCCACTTCTTGTATGTATACTTCTTTTGCACAAAATCATGGATTTTGTTATCCTTCATATAATATCGATCAGACTCAAAATATTTATGGAATCCCCTTAAGTAGCTCTCCTAGTTGCCCTGCAACTATAAGGGAGGTGGCATTGGAATTTGAGAGGCAGACAATGGAAATTGACATGCTGGAAGAGCAGTACAAATATCAGCAGGAGCTGATGTATAAAGAGGAGTGCTTGTTTAGGCAAGCGCAGGTCATACAATCCATGAAGGAAGAGGCACCAAAATGGAGAAATCCATCTTTTTAAGGTAGCTAGCCTTGTGTGCCCCCTCCTACCCTGAAGAAAACCCCCTCTTTTACACCAAATCCATTTTATCAAATTTCACTTGCTCACTCCAACTCATCAAATACAGTTGCTCCCAATCCCGTGTGCCTGGCTTTCCAAAACCAAGTGACATCAGAGCAACCCCCCATGGAGATCAATCTTTTCAACTCTTTAGATCAAGAATCTTCCATCAAAAATAATACCACCAGCTAGCACATCCCTCTTCTAGAGGCTCCTCCAACGCACCAACAGTGTTTTCCTTGCATTCCTCAGCCTCCCCAAGTTTTCCAACATGATGTGCAAATTTCAAGTTGGAGGAAAGAATGCCAAGGACTAGCTCAGAGCTTTGAAGAGGATCATGTTGGTGACCTCCAAGAAAGACTCTTTCAGGAAAACCTAGCTAGACAAATTGAATATTTAGAGGCTAGGATGAAGCTTCTCCTTGAAAGAGAGTTAAAATTTCTAGACCTTGTGGAGGAGCCTCAGGACCTCGTGGAGAAAAAAGTTGCTACTTGTTCACAGGGGCAGAATTTTAATTTAGAGATCTTGAATTGGGGGAAGACAGTGGAATCATGGGGTAGAAAAGTAGAAGAAGAAAAGCAAGGTTTTTCTCAAAACCTTGAAGAAGCTGAAGCTGCGCCTACTTGTGATGATGCTGGCAGCCTCCAGGAAAAGCTTTTCCAAGAAGATCTGGGCAAGAGAATAGCAAATTTGGAATTCAGAGAGAGTTCCCTCAGCCAATGTGTTATGGATGGTTCAGGCCAAATAGCACATTCCATGCCTGAGCACACCCCACTTACACATTTCCAAGAGAGTTATCAGGGCGCCCCTAATATTGATGAAGTGTTGATTAAGTGGAGAGAAGAGAATCATTCGATTCTAACTCAAGGACTATTCCCTCTTCCACCTACTTTCTCCACTTCACCCCTTCTCGAGGAAGAACCTATTTTGCAAGAGGTAGGAAAGGAACAAAAGATCCAATCTGCAAGTCTTCAGGAGGCTATTATGAGTGACAACGAAGAAGAAATCATCATTGATACTCCTTGTGAAGACCTTATCAGTAGTGGAGAAGATGCAGGCCTTGCGTATATGTGGATGTTCTAGTAATTTGAGGAGGAATAAATGCATGGTAAGCTCTCTTATCCTCTGTTCAATGAACTTCCTTATTGTATTGATGAGGATGACTACATGGAAGAACCTGAGTTAGAGGAGGATCAGGAGAATATTTTTGAAAATCTAGAGAACCTGATCAACAAAGAGGAAAAGGAGAAGTCTATCTTCATGGAGGAATACCTTGAAGAACTGAACTTTAAATAGATAAGTGAAGTCTTGTGGGATGATCAATCATTTTGTGAGCCCCTTTTAGACATTACCACATTCACCCTTCTTTAAGAAGGCCAAGAGGAAGCAAAAGATGAGTCTGACAGAGTTTTTAGCGAAGTAGAGGGAAACAAATCAGAGCATGATACATTGCAGAAGAATTGTGCAGATTAGAAGGCTTATGGTGATCAATAGGCAGCAATTGATTTCTTGGTGAGGGGCACCAATTTGAAGGACCAGCATCCAACAAGCCTCCCAGAATAATCAGAATACATATATATTGGAGGCATATTCGATTTTGATCCCCTCGATTTCCAGCCAACTCAGGTGACAGGCAGGAAGAGCAAGTCACCAAATCTCATTTTCTTTCAGCTAATTGCCTATCACAATAAGTCTCTTTACTAGGAAGGGGACTTAAGAAATTTTCCTTTTGATCCAGGAGGGATGCAAACATTCCTGGTTAGCTATATATAATAGTTTGCTTTCAGTTGTTTTCCTTGTTTTCCCTTAGTGCAATTGCACAGGTAGTTGTTTTTTATCCTTGTGTGTTTCCTTCATTTGGGGGTAAATTCTATGTATTTGATCCTATAATTATCAAATTTTTTGTGAACTCTCTTCAAAGTCACCATCTGACTCCGCACCTAATGGATATGTAAGGCAACTGGGTTTTAAGCATAATAAGCACGCTTACCCTATGAGTCGCCAATTTGTTGACCCAATTTTGCCCCTCAGGCAAAATATCAGTCACCTCCTACACCTATTTTGCATGGCTAGTCATTTTAGGTTGCAAGGTCCACCTTCAGGGTTCAACAGCTCCATTTTAGAGCATTGGTTCATCGGCCTCGTTCATTAGCGTTCACGGTAGCAAAAGGCAGAGTCTTCAAATGTTCACAAAAGAGGAGAGGAAAAAACTAGGGCATTTAACACTAAGGCAAAAGAAGGGTAGACAAAATGTAGAGGGTGGAAAATCGCCACCCATAACACTAGCGGGTAAAAAGAGACCGCCTACACACATGCAGAGGGCAGCAAAATGCCGCGTGAAGCAGCTAGCGGAAAAAAGGCCATTAACATCAGCCGACGTCAGCAAAACTACCGCAGTCAGTAGCATACTCAACTGACGTCAGCATAAGTCCCGTGTGAATTCCATGATAGTGGGTGGCAAATTCACCACCCACAATAGTAGGCAGCAAAAAAGCCCTGTAGAGCACAGGGAAAAACCTGCCTAGCTGCCAGAGGAGAAGACTAGCATGCAAAACGAGGCAACAAGCATGGTCTTGGCAGACTTGTGATGTCATCAATAGTGTTTTCTCTCTTCCCAATGGAGACTCAAGTTGCCCCTTGACTCCTCTTGGCTCTTTCCCTATATATATACAAACTTGGTCATTTTATCAAGATCTTCCCCAATTTTGTAAAGAGCACTGCTCTCCAAATTTTCCACCTGAATCAATAAAAGACAATTTTTACCTCTTTCTTGGATGGATTGTGTAGAGTATGCATTGACTATTGGTCTATGTCCAGTCATTGTCTCTTAATGATCTCATAGGTTCAACACCAGCAAACCTGTGATCTACAAAGTGCCACTGTCTACTGCTGTTAGGAGTAGAGTTCTATTTTGGAGGTATAGAATAGGTGAGGTCACCTACAGTGTGTATTTCTCAGCACCTTGATGAGTCCCTATTTTCTATGCTTTCCATAAGAACCTCCCTGTCATCCTAGAGACCTAGTCTTTTCTACCAAATCTGAGTGTATGTATGTTTTGTTTGGTCTTGAGTGTGGAGGTGGGAAGGTCATTTCATTTTTGGTGTATCACCTCTTTTAGAGTAGGCTGTTTGTTTTCATGCTTTTTCTTCTCTCTTTTCATCCCCCCAGTATATCTATATATCTATATTTTTGCACTACTGAAAACAAACAAGATACATCAGAGGGAACTAGCCCATACCTAGAGACTCTCCTCTCCTGCTTCATCGTCCCACAGGTGAGAGAGGAGTTTCCATGTTACAGGGAGAGGGCAGGAATCTATTTTCCTGCCAACTGGGTGCACTTTCCAGTGTCAACAATAACCATGGGTATAAATTAACATAGGATTTATTAAAAGAAATTGAGGTGTCCCAAGAAGGAAATGATATCCTGGAAATCCCAAAACTAGATGAGCTAGAACTCAATTGGGTAGAAGAGCTGCCTTTATTCACTAAGGATGAAGATGAAGTAGATGAAATAGACTAGGAATTTTCATATTACTTCATTAAAATGTTAGGAGTATGGGACCAACATGTTTATGATGGTAAGATTCTAGATGAGCATCATTTATTTGATCAGGATGAAGAAGCCTTTTGGGATGACTTGGAAGATTTCTATGCAAAGATTTATAGTCCATTTCCACCTTAAAATGAACCCAATGAAAACATCAGTATAAGGATGATATCCTAGCTACTATTATTGAGTGAAGATGACATAAACCATTATTTATCTATGGATGAAGGATGACTATCACTCCTACTATAAAGTAGAATAATTTGGGATGAAGATGATTGGGTTTGAAACCCATATCTTCAACCTATGTACCAAAGAATGGAAATAGGCAACCAAGTTACATCACCTAGAAGACATAAGCATGAAAATTATCCTATCCATAATAAGGGGCCACTGAATTAAAATAATCATTCCTTAAGATTCTATGGTAAGATAAATAACTTTCCATTTGATCTTGAAGGTAAGTTCTTTATGCAGTTAGTATTGGTCTTAGATTAATCTCTTTATTATCATTTTCTTCTTGTCCCTTGTTTGTATATAGTGTTTATACATATTTATTTGCTTCCTCTTTCTTTGGTCCTTAGTTATATTAAGTACTTTGGATAGCCCTTAGTTCAAGATTCACCTAGTTACTCAAGAAATCTACAAATTCAACAATGTAGATATGAACATTAAGTGTCGACCATGGATTTGAAATGCAAGCTGTATGTTATAGTTTGGAGAAACTAGTAAGGACTAGTGGATAGGTTAACTATTCCATAAGATCTTAAACATTATTTTGATCTAAACTTGGCTTTAATAATAATTTCACATGTGGGATGAAAGTTTAAAAAATTATGACATAGTCATGTTTGCACTTAATAAACATTATTACCTAGGACAAAGTTTGCAACCATAGGTGATTTTATAGAGATCAAACACTTAACCAATCCCTAAACCTAGCTAACTTGGTTCCCAGCCTTTGATGGAAAGCCAAAAATAACCTAAAAATATAAAAATAAGAGCTTATTTCAAAATTCAAAGTGATTTCTAAAGTAGAAGTGATTTAGTTAATCTCCACCAGGGCTATGGACACCTAGATGGTAGTGGAGCAAGGCCTTGAATAGAGCCAAAGGCATATATTTTATGGATATGGACACCTGAAAGGTAGAAAATAAATTCCCAAGCTTTATTTGAGCTAAATCATGGTTCTTAATGAATATCTAAACATGTTATAAGTCAATGTTAATGGTTAAAGGCATGAAATATAGAAGTTATTCCCTAAATTCCATTGCAAATAGTAAGTGGAATCAAAGTAAACACACATCATGCTTAGGTCTTGATGTTTGATCCCAATTTTCCATATGAAATACTTTTTTTAACCATGAATTGATCTAAATAATGGTGACTAATTAAGTGGAATGAGTAACCTAGTTACTAGTCTAAACCAAAGTCTCTAAATTCTAACATATTGTTATTTTTCCCCTAGAATTTTCCATTTTTTGAGGTCAACATACTCCCATTCCTAAAAAATGGGGACCCTTTTATTAAATTATGCAAATTTTTACCTGAAATTTGAAAATTCACTTGATTAGAGTGCCAATAACATGTTTGAATAGTATTTTTATTTGAAGATCATCCACACCTAGTTTGGTTAGCATATTTTCATAGGATTCTAGTTTGCCCTTGTCTAAATTTGTTAACTTTAGATCTCTATATTTTCCAACTACAAGACCAAAGAGGTCTACTTGGAATGAAAAATGCTTTGGTTTCATGATTTTAATGTTAACTTGATCTTTTACTAGCCTTTGGTCATTTGAAAATAAATTTGAATTGTTAAACCTTTAGTCTAAGTTTAGTTTAAGTACCTATTTTGAATTTAAGTTCATCGGGAGTTTTTATTTATATTTTATGTGAGAATATTTTAAGTATGCCATGGATTTAGTTTAATTTGTTAAATCCTAAGGATTAATCCTTTTTTATTAGGTATTTTATCTGATAAACTTTTTTAGACTTTCTTTTTTTTACCCTTCATAACTTTTTTTCCATGAAAATTTTCCCTTTAAATCTTTTGTGAAAATATTTGGTCTTCAAGGAAAATGTGTTAGACATTTTGATCAAAATATTTTCCCCAAAGAAATATGCCTTTGGACATTTTATTTAGGACCCTTTTCCCAAAATAATAACCTTAAAATATTTTTCACTTATCCTTTGGATTTTTTAACTTACCCTTTGGGCTTTTGGAATGACATTTTGGTATTTTGTCATGGGCACTTTTCCCTACAAAACATGCCCTTCGGGCCCCTTTTTGCCCTGGACTAGTTCCTTTGAAATTTTTCTCCCAAGAACTTTACCCTATGAAATAAACCCTATGGGATAGTTACTTTAAACATTTTATTTTACAAAATTGGTCTTCATAACAATTTACCTAGACAAAAGGTCTAAAATAATTTCCCCGTGAAAAGAACATGAATACCATATAGTAGAGTCAACAAGTCAAATCCCAAAATCCCTACAAAATTACCAAGTGATATGACTTTAGGGATTAATGCAAATAGGAGATAATCTAACTTAACCCAATAAATTATGATCTAATAGATCATGTTTGTTTAAACAAGATCTAACAACATGATATCAAACTAGGAAACTAAGCTTAGGGTCCTTTTTATGGAGCATAGACCTAGGCTTAAACATTGTGCCATGTATTTTATTATTCATGAGGTCCCTTTAAATGTTTTAAACCTAGCTTAAGACTTTAGATTAAAAGGATTTATTTAGATGGAAACTTTAATCTAAGACTTTAACTTAAGCTTTATATGCACCTCGAGCCCTAACTTCAATATTTCTTATTTTTTGTAGGAACCAATCCCACTTGGATTAATGGACATATTTTTAGTTTCTAATGGTTTTACCCCTTCCAATGTTGCTAAAACTAGTTTCTTGTGTTATAATATCGATGTAATCTCATTTAGGAATGAACATGGTTAAGATTTCGTGCTTTAAATTTTAAAATAGACCTTTTATTATCCATTGATCTAAAATTAATGGAATATATTTTAAACCATGATTAAAACCCTAATCTAATGTTTTAACCTAGGTCCCATATAATTAAATTTAAATTTGGGTGGGAACAATTATAAGTGCTATAAACTTAGCCTAATTTTTACCCTTAAGGTTTAATCATTTTTATACACATGACCAAACCTTTTTTTAAATCTTATGCTTGGTCCCTTTATATCCCATTAACAAATGGTCCCTTTTACTATGTTCCAACTTAGCCTAAGGCCTTACCCTAAAGTTTCATCATATTTATACAATCAAACCTTAGTTATCCTAGGTTCTTCTATTATTCATGGGTTCCCCTTTTTTATGTCTCAAAACTTAGTTTAAATGCTTCTAGCATAAGGTTTTAATTCATGTTTATTAATATGAAATAAAAACCATAGTCCATAACCTTAATGACTAACTGACTTAAACCTTTTGCATCTATGCAGGATTAAGGTCCCAAATTTTATCAGATAATTTAATCCAGGGAAGTGAGATCAATGATGAAAATCCACGGTCATTTACTAAATCCCAAATATATTTTGGAGATCAATGGCTCACATTAACTCTAATGGATGCAATCTAATAGAGTGATACAAAGTAACACTTTTTAATGAATCCCTAAAGACCCATGGGACCACTACATGGTGAAAAGGCATTTTTTGATAGAATTAATAGAGTGCAGAGCAAACCATAAAATGACAAGTGGTAAGCTCATCAAGGATTTCTGAGGACTATTCAAAATTGATTATTTTGTGGATGTCAAAGACATTTGCATGAACATAAAACAATCATTCAGAAGTCAATTTTAAACTTAGAAAAGAGTTCCAAAGATGCACTAAAAATTGATGGTTACACAGACGTCAAAGATGTTCCCATAGAAATAAAATGATGAACATGCAAATGTTAATTTTAAGATAGTAGAGAATCTTGAGGATGAGTTTTAAAATAATGGTCATGTAGACATCAAATAAATTCATGTATATGTCAAATGACAAGCATGTAGACATCAATTTTAAGATAGCTTCTTGGATCAAAACTATCTAAAGATCTATGGACCATGTTGATTTATACAAATGGATCAGACAGTGTAAGATCAAAGTTGGTTTTTCAAATTCAATGGTCATATTTTGTATAATGATGAGTAGCATGACATAGAGATGTCATGTAGATGCCAAATCAGATCCATGTGGGTGAAAGGTGCCAAATTAGAGACCTTGTAGACCTAGTAATGTAAAGGTAGAGATCTAAGTTCAAGATGTTTAAACTAGTTGATGCCATTAAAATGCTATTAAAACCTTCATAAGTACCATGAAAAAGCATGATAACCCAAATCAATCCCTGTAAACATCATACTTGAGCCTAAGAGGTTGAATTATCATATATATAAAGGTAATTCAATCTAGAGTCCACTAGTGACTAGTCTAATAATCCATGGGAGCTCAGAGGAGTGTTTTATAAGGGAACATGGAATTTTATTTTGACCTCAGATGCTAAGAAGTAGGAACCAAAGTAAATATGGGTTATATGATAGTAGGGTGATGGACCTGATTCTAAAAGAAAAAGAAAAGGATTACTAAAGGCCAAGAGCATCAAAAACCCATGAGGATCTTGTAGCAGCATAGTGTTCCCAAAGGTTAAGAGACTTAGGAATATCCTTCCTATAGATAAATATTTTCCATTTTGAAAGTGGAATATTATATTTGTAAAGGCATGTGTTATTTTTAAAACACACAACATATAGATTAGTTTATTGAGAAAGTCTAGTGTATTCTTGGAACATTTGTGGAAAGGATAGTTGTCCCTATACTTGTACTTTTTTTATTGGTTGAGACTGACCAACATGCTTCCTTATATCTTATAAAAACAGCATTGTCAATTGTAAGAAAGGGGAGTTCTTAGAGCCAAAATCACTTTGTGAACTTTTGAGTAACTAATACAAGAAAGGAATTTTAAAAAGTTTGTTCATATTTATTTGTGTCTTTTGTTATCATGGCTTCTCTCTCACTTGTTTGTTCTAAATTCCAAATTTGAATGGTTATTATGAATTCTTAGTGTGTACATTTGATTTTAGAGTTGTTAACTTGTGTCAATGCTATGTTGACTTAAAGTTCTTAAGTTCATTTTACTTTCTTACTCTTCTTGAATTTTGGCTAATGTTGTTTACTTGTAGGGGTAAATCATTAAAGTGAACTAGATTCTTATTTGCATTTTTTCCACCTTGCTTAGATGCTTACCTGATGTGTGATAAGATTTGAGATTATGATACTTCATGTTATACATTGGTTAAGTGCATGTTTGGATAATATTTGAACCTTGTCATGATGTTTTGAGTGAATATTAACATCTCTTTTTTTCCCTACCCTTAATTTTACTCCTTTTTAACCAATTCACTCTAGTTTGATTGTCATTTTAAATATCCATCTTAGATTAGTTTTTTTTTATAATAATTCACTATTCTAAGAATAAATAATTTATATTTTACATAGATCTACTATTTGGCCATGGTGTCTCCCAACCACCAAACTTTATAAATATTTTGAAATGGTTCACTTGCTTTGTCTCTATTCCATCAATAGATAATAAGATTATCTCAACCTTCCAACTCATACACTAAATTATTTAAATTCTAAAATAAGAAGTGTTCTTTAAACACTCTTAGCACCTATGATATACATTGAGGCATCAATAGGTTCTCCAAAATCTCTTGGAATTATCACATGATACATATCTCAAATAGATTCATTCATAGTTATTCCTTTAGATAATTCCCTTCCTAATAAAAATAGGCCCTAAGACAGGCTTGGGAAGGCCCCGAGAGAGGCCCCAAGATAGGCCCTGGGAGCTCAAAAGAGCTAAAGAAGGCCTGATAGGGGTTGAAATAGGAAAGAGAAGGGGTAACAAGAAAAGTAGTTAAAAATAGTTATTTTTTACTTGATTTTGCTCATTTCACAGATAATACACTAATACATTTTTTTGTTTCTAGATTGTGAAAACATGTGGAGTTAGCATACTAGAGGAGAGAGAGCCTTAATAAGTGTTGAAGAAACCAACATAGAGATATAGACCATTTAAGGTGACCAATTGAGAGAGATTCCCATCATGGTTGGCTAAGGAGGTAGATGTTCTACCTATAGAGGACCAAGATCACCTATAGAGTGTAAGACTTTATAGACTAGTACATGTTCCTTCATTAAATTACTCTAGGGATCTTGTGAATGCATTAGTGACCACATGGGTACTTGAGAGACATGTATTCTAGTTGGGGCCCAAGCTAGAGGTTGTCTTGAGCATTGAAAATGTCTACTAACTATATGGGATGGAGCCTACAAGGAGATAGATAGAGCTACTATAGGTGTAGGATATAGTTATAGTCAAGTTCTACCTAGTGGGACCCCACTAAGACTAGAATAGCCATGGAGTACATATCACATATCTATCTCTAAGGGTACCACCACTAAAAATTATGATAGCATGCACTATGGTTGAAAGTCTTTATATTAGATAGAGTATGGGGTGACTACCACTATCTTAGATAGGAGTTATCCAATGAGTAGAGGGGGGATAGATATATGCATGGGGCTAGTATATCTTAGGTGGACTATACAAGTAGCTTGATCATGTCTGATGTATAGGGTTAGGTGGATTGACATATCCTAGCTTACTCATGTCTTGGGCTTATGAGAGACTCCAATTGACATGATCAAGGACACCATGGGCTGGTGATGCATACCCTACACTTGAGGAGGTTACTACATGGGATGCATAGTTTAGAGATAGATTTGGGCCAATGTAGACCACCTTAAATCTAAATATAGTGGGTAAATATATCCATGATCCATACAAATCCATGGTGTGGCTAGAGGATGTAGGGGTAGAGATCCATATGGGATAGGAGGCATTTTGAGGTCCATATGGTTCATACCATCATCCAAATACATAGGCTCTAGTAGTAAGGGAGAGATGAGCATAGCCTAGACCAATTGGGACTAAGCATGGAGGGTAGCCAAGATAAAGTGACGGGGTAGTAGTAGAGAGAGGAAGTCATGATGAGGATGACCACCATCAAGATTATTATAAGTATCTACTGAGAAGGGTGAACAATATCTAGTAATGTATATTCAATTTAGATATAGAGTTACTTTAGATGCAAGATATAGCTATAATTGACCTCTACTAGTGGGACCCCATAGAGAGTAGAATATACATTGCATATAGATTACACATCTATTTATAGGGGTACCACCACTATAGATAATAATAAAAGGCACTATGGTAATGAGGCTCTACATTACCCAGAGTATGGGGTGATTACCACTATCTTAGACAAGAGTTATCTAATGAGCAAAGGGAGTATATAGATATGTATGGGGCTAGTATATCCTAGATGAACTATACCAGTAGTTAGATCACATCCAATGTATAAGATCGAGTGGATTGACATAGCCCAACCTATTCATATCCTAAGCTTATGAGAGACTCTCATTGTCATGATTGAGGATACCATGGGGTAGCAATGCATACCCTACACTAGAAGAGGACACTGTATTGGTTATATAGTTCATAGATATAGTTGGACGTATGTGGGCCACCTTAGATCCTAGTGGGAATCTACATCCATGATCCATACAGATATAGGGTGTGGTTAGAAGATGTAGGGGTAGGATTCTATGTGTGATAAGAGGAGTTCTAAGGTCAATAAGGGCCATACCATCATCCATAGAGATAGGATCTATTGGCACAAGAGAGATGGGCACAACCTAGACCAGCTAGGGTTGAGAATGAGGTTAGTCAAGATAAAGTGAGGGGGGTAATGATGAAGAGAGGTAGCCATGATAAGGACAACCTCTAATAAGAAGAACATAACCTACTACAGGGACACAAATACCATCTATGTATCTAGGTAAGATAAGTGTATTTTTATAGAAAGAACTCTATCTTTGTCCTCATCCTTTAGTGAGAGTTCATAAATGACTAACATATGTGCTTTATGTGTGTGTAGGAGACCATCCTAGTTATACTAGACCTCAGTTATACCTATTATTGAGGGAGTTATTCCATAATGTGGTGATGAAACCATTCATGGAGTGGGTGCTACATCTACAAGAAAGGGTAAATCCACATACTTGCTTCTAGAAGGTAAGTGCATGAGCCACACTCAAAATGGTGAGGGCATGACATTATATATCATAACTAGAGGTAGATTCATCATGGCATGAGGTAGCTATGACATGACATAAGATATATACAAAATAACATAAGATAATCATAGTGTGAGCTAAGGCATGACTGGTTAGAGTAAATGTCAAGATCGATTAGCTATGGGTTGAGCTAGGTCAAGAACATACTAGAGGAGCAAAGGTTCCTAGACATGAGGTAGACTGGTTGACTACCTTGGAATAGATTATGGCTTGACTAATCATGAGTTATATATCTAGGTCTCCACCAAAGGTAGGACTACCATAGATAGAGCCCAACCATAAACTAACTGGGATAGTATTGTATATATATCTATGCATGTAGTAGTTTTGGGGACTATGAGCCTAGGCTCAAGAAAATCCATGTGATGTACCTAGATAAAAACATGTCTTTTTTGTGATACATATATAGCTATTTATCATTATTATCACATGTGTGTATTTTATTTTATGTGTGATTTATATGTTTCATCTAATATAGACTATTAGATACATGTGATTAGATAGTAAGAACTGTTAATAAAGAACCCACATGCACAC
The DNA here is from genome assembly GCA_037957365.1 of Torreya grandis. Classification (NCBI taxonomy): domain Eukaryota; kingdom Viridiplantae; phylum Streptophyta; class Pinopsida; order Cupressales; family Taxaceae; genus Torreya; species Torreya grandis. The sequence goes on along the minus strand of JARHVA010006508.1, from coordinate 302,472 downwards.
ACATATATAAATGGAACAAAGGTTAGTGGTGCTAGACGAGAGGAAAGGTTCTCCATAATACCATAGGAAACTTTATCAAAGGGACACATGTTCCCTACACATAAAATGTATTGAGGTAGAACCCATTGATTGTCACAGGGGATCGCCTTCGAGGGTCAAGAGATGATAAGCCCCATTCTCTATAGAGGTAGTGATAATGAAGGGGTAAAACCACTTGTGCATCAATTTTCCCTTATTAAAATGCTCCTTATAAAAAAATAAAGACCATATCACCTACCTTGAATTGACATTAGCATACAAATTTCTTGAATTGTGGCATTGACAATGCTGGTAAGCATCGTTATGCTCAAGGGCATTAATGAATTTCTCATCAATTTAAACAAGTTTGATGAAATGAGTGGAATGTTATTCCTCATTAGAGATATATCCAAATGTCTTAAACCATAATGAAGGTATTAAAACCTCTAAAATAAAGAAAACCTCATACCCATATATGAGTGAGTATAGAGTTTCCCACGTGGTCATTTGAAAGCTAGTATGTTAGGCCCAAAGGGTAGGATAAAGAATGATATATTAGTCCCACTTGGATTGGGAAATATTATGGAGAATAATATTTTTCAAAGTTTTATTTAAATATTGAGCTTTCCCATTTCCTTATGTAAAATGGGTAGAGGAGAAATGTATCTTGAACCTAAAGTGTTTAACAAGCTCATGCATCTCGAGGCTTTGGAGTCCTAGGCCATTATCGATCATAATAATAGAGAACACCCTAAACCTATAAATGAGCTAGTTTAGGATGAACTTGCTGATGGTTTTCCCATACATGCTGATAATATCCATGGCCTCAACCTACTTCATGAAATAGTTAGTAGCAGTGATAAACTAATGATGGCCATCAAAAGAGGTAGGTTTGAACTCATCGACATAGTTGAGATCCCAAACCAAGAAGGGACAAGGGGATAAAATATAATGTAATAATATTTCAATGACATTTATGGCATCCTTAGTGACTTGGCACATCTTACACTTCTTGGCATATTATAAAACATCCTTAACAAGAGTGGGATAATAGTAGCCCATCTTGATAATATGTTGAGTAGTGACCTACCCTCTAGGGTGGTCACCACAAACACTCTCATGAGACTCCTCTAACATGAGAAGAGTATCCTTAGGGGTGAGGTACTACATCAACACAACATCTAGACCCCTTTTGAATAATATGCCACCTATGATCAAATAGAAAATGGCAAGTTTATAGATCTAATAGTGTTTTTGTGAAGGAACATCAATGGGATAAGATTGAGTCTCAAGGTAATGGATAATTTCTTGATACCAATCACACTTAAAGACCTCAATCTAGTTGAATAAATAGACCATCTCACCAGGAATGGCATCATCAACCAATTTTACACTAGGATTGGGTAGTGGGCACTCAATGAGTTTTTAAATTATAGCTAAAGCCTTAGTGGACTTTTGGTTAACAATATAGAGTTTTAACTCTTTAAGAAGCATGATCCACCTCAAAATCCTACCAACAAGGTGTTTCATACCAAGAAGGTAGTAGAGTAGATAAAATATGACAATCATGTCGGTGGTTTGGCCCAACATGTAATGTCTCAACTTCTTCATAAAAAATATGAGGGAGAGGCAATACCACTAAATAAGGGAGTAGTTAAACTCATGGCTAACTAAAGTGTGAGAGATGTAGTAAACATCTCTCTCTACTAGTGTCATCCTTTTGACATAGCATGCCCCCAATGGAAAGATCAATGACAAAGGTGTACAAGATAAAATCAAGACCCTCAATGGCTTCCATTAGGATGGGAGGTTTATGAAGCATGAACTTCAATTCCTCAAAATCCACTTGGACTTTAGAAAACCATAATAATGGCATGTTATTATGTAAGAGACATGTGAGGGTTATGTATTTATGGAAATACTCCTCAAGGAAGCATTTAATCAAGTTGAGCCTTCCAATGAAGGACTATAATTGAATGAGGTTGTACAAGGGAGGAATATCAAGGATTACCTTGATCTTATTGAGATCCACCTCAATACCAATTTGTGAAAAAAGGAAGCTAAGAATATTTATAATGGAAATTCCAAAAATGTACTTCCCAAGGTTAAAGTTGATGTGCTACTCTTTGAGACACTAAAAAATGATCCTAAGGTCTTGCACATGTTCATCCCTATTGTGGTATTTATCAAGGAGATCATCGACATAGTGTTCAAAAATATTATGGATGAGGCTAGATGTATCAAAGTTAAAAAAAACCTCAACATCATCCCACAGTGGACCCTCATAAGAGAGACCAAGTTCCTCAAAGATGAGGCCCCTTTACTTAGGGTAAAGGAAAAGAAGGCCCCAAATTTAGATCCCACCTGAGAGGCCCTAAAACTCCTCTATGATAAAGTAATGATGTTTTCTATCCTAGGGAGGGATGTTACACTAAATGTCAAATCTAACATTGGTATTCCCTACCCCCATGGGCTGGATAGGAGGCCCAACACCACTAGTCTCTCTAATAGTGGTGGCATAACCAGAGCATGTGTTGACAAAGCACTCATACCCAATAAAGGATATGTCAATAGAATCAATAACCTTACTACTCTTTCACTTAGTTTTCCTTCTCAATTCAGTCTAGGAAGTGGAGTAAGAAGAGGTGTAAAAGTAAGAAAGGGAATAAGGGGCCTTATCCTTTAATTTCTTCTTTTTATTCTTATTTTTCTCCTTATTTTGATCAGGTATAGGCTCCTTGAACACATTCAGTTTGTGGTTACATTTTTCAAGTGGATAAATTTGAGATGGAGGTGAGTCTTATACACCAAAATTTTGGGTAGAATAATTGGCTTCATTGTGCCGCTTCTTCTGATGGAAATTTTAAAACTCAGTGGGGTCATAAGGAAATACCATCTATATTTTACTTTGCTTGATTTAGAATCTTTCTTTTTAGTTGGATTCTTGATCAAAGTATTCACCTCATGGTTTTCCTTCTTTTACTTTTCAAGAGGAGAATCATTAACACCATCATCATTCATATTGTGGTTATGATCACATCAATAAGATAATTTTTGGGTTGGCACAAGTCATATTCCTACATGCACCTCAAAGACCTTAATATTAATACACTCATTAATAGCTTCATCATACAAGGTGGGATCATGTTTGAGGACCTCATGGTGAACCTCCTACCTCAATGCACATATAAACATGTCATAAATCTAATCATATGAGAACTTGGTTTTGCATCTATGGATGGCTAAATACCACCTAAACATAAAATCAAATATTGACTCACCCTTGTCCTACACCATGGATTTGAGTGATTGAATGTTGAGGTTGAAATTTTTGGAGATACCAAATTACTAAAAGAAGTCATCAAGAAGGAACTATAAATTAGAGAGAGAATTTGGAGGTAGATTTTTAAACCAAACAAGAGCTTTAGCTCATAGAGAACAAGTGAAGAGCTTAAATATCATACCTTCATCCTATTCCCAATCCATACATGCCATCATGAATGTCATAATATAATCTATGGGAATGGATTATTGAGTCCCATTAAACTTAAGAAATTCATGGATAGGAGTAGGAGGGGGAATAACACACACCTAAGGGGCTAGAGGATTCCTATAGATATTGTCATAGGCATGATTGATAACAAATTAGTGATGAGATCTAGGAGGGGGTTTGTGATGGTGATGACATTGATTATGCCAACAAACATCATCATAATAATGATCTCAAAGAATATGATTTTGAGGCAGCTCCTAATATGGGAGATGCTCATGCTAAAAATCATCTCTACCATAGGGTGGGGAATGACCATAGGAAGGATACCCTTCCCCATAGGGATGATGTGATGACATGTCATACTCATGGAAATGGTCATGATGACTTATGTCTCCATGATGTTTGTCACATGCCATTAGATGTGGGTTAACTAGAGTGCATTGATTCTTGGTATAGGCATCCCATAGATCTTGAGTCTGCAAGTGGTGGTTGAAATCAACATGCTCATCAAAAAATTAAAAGGAAGAGCTAAAAGGATGGGAATAATATTCATGATGGAGATACCCCACCAAGTTAGAATACCTATGACCCACAATATGGACATGAGTTGGTTATTTTTGTAGAATATCCTACCAATAATGAGGTGGGGAACTCATGCAAGAACTAGCTGGGGCGCTCAAAACTAAATGGGTACAAGCTCTGTCTCTAGAGGAAGCACACTATTGACTCCTAGAGGAGAAGGATGTACTTCATTCACCTAAATTCATCTATGTCAATCATCAATGATCACATGTATCTCATCAGGTCCCAATCATGTAAGGGTATCCTCATCACCTCAAATGGTTGAATGAGATGTAACATGAGGTTGAGGGGAAATAACCTTAGCTGGAAAAATCTTGGACTAGAGAAAATGGGGCCAAGTTTATTGTAATAGACCTACCAATCTTGTATCCTTTGAAATCAGATAGGGTCTACATCACCATTTTTGGTTAAGGGAACTTCTTAGATCTTATGGGATCTATGGAATTCCATTATAGTCATGGCTTGCTCATGAGTGAGCTCAAAGATAAGGCCCTAAATTTGGTAGGATTGGTGTCCCAAGGGTGGGAGGCTAGATATATATGTAATGAAATAAGATCAACATGGTAGATAAAATAAAAGGTAGATTGATAGAAAACTAATATGTATAATGATGCAAAACTAAATTAGGAGAAAACAACCATGATGAGAAATAAAACACAACTAAAAGTAAAGCTTAATAGCTAATAGAGTGGAGTTGGATAAGAGAGATATAAACAAGATAAAACTAGCATTATATCATATGTGAGGTCTTAATGGCCATGCCAAAATTTATCTCCAAGAATATAAATAGAACCACTAGTGTTTGGTAGGGGGTACACAAGGTACTTAAATAAATAACTAAGAGGTTAGAAGGCTCAGGGCTTCTATGGGATGAATGAGATCTATGATGGATATATGATTTTCTATATTAAACCAAGATATAGATAGATTTGTGAACCAAGTTAGAGATAGAATGATTAAGTGCACAAAGGATTTGTGTATCTCTAGTATGTATAACCATTGTAAATCAAGAAGCTAAGACTAGATAATTGATTGCATATAAATTGTAGAAATAACAATGTTGAATAAAGAGAGCTAACAAGTAATGCATAAACTCAAAAGTAAAGGAACTTTCAGACCAAATGAAAAACATTTTAAGAAATAAATATTTTTTCAAATAAGGGTTTAATATCATGCCTAATCTAATTTTGATCTATCTCTTTAATTTCAACACTATTATTTTATATCAATGCAATCTTTTAGTTTAGCAAAGAGAGATAGAATGTTTAGACAAGTTATACAAATTTTCTTGAGCATGTAGGATACTACTATGTAATGAGAAATTTTTCTAATGCAATCATAATATATAATGGAAGATATTTAAAGTAATGAATATATTTTTAACCACATATAAATGTATAAACTTCAAAAACTATCCTAGATAATGCTCTAAACAAGCTAAATCACTAAAACAAATCAAACCCTAGCATGTATACTATTGAAAACAAATAATAATTTGAAATTTCAAATAATATTTCCCTTATATCAAACTCAAAATAATTATACATACTTTCTACCAACTAATTATCCAAGCTAGGAAGCAAAAGGGGAAGAGGATCAAGCTGTGTGGGAGTTGAGTCTAGACCAAGAACCAAAATCTATAGAAGAGGTGAATGAGAAGCTACCAATATAAGAGATCCAATGTAAGGAGCACAATAATAAGTAAAATGGAGTCTTATGGGAGCAAGGAAAAACCCAAAATCTTTAATAACATTATAGAGAGTAATGTGAATCACCAAAATAAGCCACAATATGATAGGTCATCCCCTATCACAATGCAAGCTATTGTGCCAAGCAAGAACCAAGAGAAATTTAAGAAGGAAAGAAAAATTTGAGTGTGATAATAAAGTGAGAATATCATAGCATAATGTAAGAGATAGTGAAGAGAGATGCTTAAAGGCATATATCTCAACCCTAATCCACCAAAAGACCAAAAACTAGTCATTTTTAGCCATTTGGGCCCAAATAGGGATATTTTTCAAATGTTCTACCTATGTCATGGATTTTTTGAAGGAAACATACAGCCATGGACATGGGTTTCATACTTAATCCATGAATTGGGCCAAAATTCCACCTAGAATGGTCAACAAGTCTCCAAAAGTGCCTTAGAAGGTGAATAGAGAGCCTGTTTAACATGTAAAAGGTTTGAGATTGATTGAGGATGTATAAGGGATGAGAGTATGATGTTAGAAAGGTCTAAATGAGTGGTGAATGTCTCCAAGTGGGATAAATAAGGTTAGTGGTCTACACATGAGTAGATGAGTAATCATAAAGAGGAGTATGATCATGAAAAGTATGAGTACACTAAATAGTTATAGGTACCATTGAATATAAAGGCATCAAAAATTATATCCATATGCTCTATTGAATCCTTGATAGAAAATGTTTATGGCACTTAGGCTCCCTTGTATGATTTGAATAAAGATGCCATTATTAGTTCTTAGTGTTGATATAATTTTAACTCCTTATAATGGTAGTTTTGTATTCTCCTATGAAAATTATAGTTTGATTGAATGTAACTAGGGATTGAATTCTTAGAGGGAAATATATGCTTGATCTCATCAATAATCAATGGATGTGAAGTTTTTTACTAACTTGATGTTATAACCTTTTAACATTCAGTTTTAGTTTGTGTGCCATTAATCACCAATGTCTCTAATATTGTCAAATTAATTTAATTTAAAATTGACCACCTTGGCCTAGTGGAAATGCCATGTAGGATGCTTACTCATTCATGGGGTGCCATGGTGATGTTTTTTTTTTACACCTATCAATGTTTGGTTTAGTCAAGCATCTGTGTTTGTGTTCATGCCAAATCATTTCATTTTTTGTGAGTGAAGTGTTCCAAATGAAATAATTTGAAGCCCAAAATGTTATTTAGGGATATTCATGAAACTTTTCCTAAAATAAAAAAATTTGAACACTTTTATTGAAGACTAAATTGTCATTCAAAAGAATTTTTTGGAGAGATTTGTCAAAGATGAAAGTCTCAAACAAAATTTGTTGAATGAAAACTTTCCAAAGATAAATTCACCAAAGACCAAAATTTTGAATAACAATATGTCGAAGAGAAAGTTCCTAAATAAAATTATCTGAATGAAAGTTCCTAAATTGAAATATTTTTTATGAATGTTATCAATAAATTTACCAAAAAAAAAGTTCCTAAAGACTAAAATGCCAAAGATGAACAATCAAAGACCAAAATGCTGATAATTTTATTAAGTGAATCCAAATACTGATAATTTTGGAGACCTATCATACATAGTAATCCTTAAAAAAATTCATCAATATATTAGTTATAATAATTCATTCCAATTAAAATATGTTTCAAGGGAAAATAAATTCCATAAAGGTGATTTAATAATAAATACCCTAAAATTTACACAGATAATAAAATAGGTTAAACATGCATGTATAGCCCTACCATGAACAAAACTTACAAAAAAAGGGGGTCCCCACTTATCCATCAATAATGTAAAGTGGGGTGTGTTGAATACAACAAATGTTGACTCACAAGGGTGAATACTCTTGAGTTTTCAAGAACCTAGAATCCATGGTTTCACAATCCTAGTATCAATAATGAACAATGTTATAAAATAAATGATTATATCATAAATATGAAAGAGGATCTTGGTAACTTCATACAACATACTTAATTTAACCATACCTTGTACTATTGTGTGTCAAAGTGATATATTTTACCTAGATTAATAATTCTGATGTATAAGGTGTAACACCCACTTGTTCAAGTTGAATTTAAAACATAGATTTGAGACACCACTCAAATAGGTTATTTTTTGGTTATAGTAAGATTGATCAATTAAATTTCCATGAAACCAAAAGGAAAGTTATCCTATAAAGTGGGAAACTACCTAAAAAATGATAAACTAGACTAAATAAAGCAATATACAAAAAGTAAAAATGTATAATCTAGAAAGTGCAAATTAATATAATAAAAACAAACAACTAAAAGCAAGAAACTAACTAATAAAGCAAATATAAGCTACCCCTACCTATTTTGGGACACCTCTTATTACTCAAAGACATATTTAGATGGAGATTCCATAAAGTAATACTTTAAATATTGTCCATTGATTGGATATGTCAATTAATCACCTTAGAGGTCCTTTAAATGGAAAGCATTGTACCCAAGATCTCAGAGATCTGATAAGGTCCTATCCATAGTGGGGTGAACTTGTCATGTTGTCCCTTATTTTCATGGACTTTATCCCATAGGAGCACCAAGTCAAAAATCATGAATGCTTTAGATTTTTTTCTTTTATCAATCCATCTTTTTATGATATCTTACTTCTTATTGAAGTTTTACACTACTTTAGTTATAGATTCTTCCATTTCTATGATATCTAGAAATATGGACTCTATCTGTTCATTAGGTTCCATGTATTCCTTCATGAACTAATATTTTGGAAACTTAAGCATGATTAGGAATATTGGTTGCCTCCCATAGACTAGTAAATATAGTGAGGCTTTAAGATCCTGCTTGTACTAAGCTTGATCTACCTATAGTCCATATTTTAATAAGAGAATCCACTCTCTGGGTTTATCCATAACTGATTTATTGATAGCATTAATGAGGTTTTTATTAGTTGATTCATCTAATCCATTCTCTTTTGAGTAGTGATTGGAGGATGATATAATGCTGATCTAATTATCATGAGCCCATTCTATAAATTCAACTTATTGGAATGTTGGGCCATTCTCACAAACTAATGAAATAGGAGTACCAAACCTAGTCATGACATGATCCTTGAGAAAATTTATCACATCTTGTGCTCTCAAATTCTTGGTGGATACTACTTCAATATATTTGGTGTGATAATTTATAGTGATGAGCATAAATTTGTGCCCAGATGAAAATTTTGGGTTGATAACACTAATGAAATATAATCCCCATTGGGAAAATGATTTACCCTTGATCATGAGTTATATTAGCATACTATGTGCACCTATATTTTTACCAAACTTATAATTTATGTCATGTCCTTATGTGGAAGTGAGCATCCTTGAAGACTTTTGGCCAATAATAATCCATTCTAAGGATTATATTTGTTGCATTATTTCTAAATGGATGGTCACTACCAATCTTTTGATGTAGGTTCTACATAATCTCATGAGCTTAATCACATGATACACATCTCAAATAGATTCCTTCTTATTTATTCCTTTTGATAATTCCATTCATGATCATATAATGAGTATTTTTGAGCCTCAAGGCCCTCTTTTGATCTCTTTAAGTTATTAGGTAAATGTTCTAATGAGTTGGAATTGAATGATATCTAAATACCATTCTTTTTGGGAAACCTATGTTTGGTAGACTTCATTGATGGTGATGTGTAGGCTAGGTTCAGTCATCAATTTAAAAATACCTTGTCCTCTAATGATCTTAGTAGGTCTAACCTCAATGTCAAATTCTTTCAATTTATCCATCTATTTTCCCCTATGATGTCCTAACTTGTTCTATCCTAACATAAGCTTGACAATAAGATTTGGTACAATAGCAATGATCTTGCTCCTGAGAATATAATGTCAAAACTTATTTGTTGCTTTGATAATTATAAATATTTGCTTATCAGTCAGGGAATATTTAAGCTTTGCATCTTTTAAGTGTGTACTCATGAAACTAGTGGGATGTTCTCTTTCCTCCTTCCTTTATGTGATTATAGTAGTGATTATATATTCTAAAGTAAATGAGTATAGGAAGAAGTCCATAGTAAACCTTGGGCTTACCAATATTGGGGCTTGTGATATAAATTTTTTTATGTCTTGGAAAGACTTCTTGGCCTCAGGTGTCCATTCTTCTTTAGCATATTGTTTAAGCATTACGTTTAGAGGCTTGAAATTTTTTTCAAATCCTAATATAAATTTTCTTATGAAATTAATCTTCCCAAAGGACATAATCTTATTTTTTTTGTTTTGAAACATTATTATAGAAATTTCCTGAATTCTATCTAGGTCAATGGTGATCCAAAATTTGGTGATAATGTGGCCTATCAACTTGCCTTTAGTAACACCACTTAATATGATTTTTTGGGGGTTCAATTAAATACCAAACTTTTTATATCTTTAAAATATGGTTGAATATGGTCTATATGATCAACTCTATTTTTTGAGAAATTGATGAGAACATCTATGTATATGTTTATGCATTTACCTATTAGCCCTTGGAATGCATGATCCATGTCTCTTTCAAAATTATCTCTTTCATTGATTATGCCATAAGGCATCCACTTATATGCATATGTTCCCCATTTTGTAGTGAATACAATTTTCATTTTATCCTCTGATTAAACCAACACTTGATTATATCCTAAAAATCCATATACAAAATACATCATTCAATAACTTCTCATATTATAGATCACCTCATCCAATGAGGGTGGAGGATAATTATCTTTCTTAGAATCTTTGCTAAGATTCTTGAAATCAACACATAGTCTAATATTTCCATTCTTTTTTCTAACTAGAAATAGATTAGCCACCCACGTTGAATGTCTAATAGGAAAGACTATCCTGGCACTTAGTAGCTTCTCTACCTCATTTTGTATCAAAGGTTCCAAGATAGGATTAACCAATCTCTATCTCTCCTTGAATGGTTTATGGTCTATCTTGAATGGAATTATATGTTTGATGGCCCTTATATTAAATCTCCTTAAATCACCATGCATCCATGCAATCACATCTTTATATTTAATGATTAGGTCTTTGACCTTTGTCTCTCATCTAGATTTTAGAGTAAACTAATATTGATAAGATGCAAGTTTATTTCATTACCCAAATTTGCTAAGCTAAAATCAGACTCATTAACATTGAGTTACCTTTATTGTTGGGCTTAAGGATCCATATCAAAGGATCTTTATAAAGAAACCATCCCCAATGGGAGATGATTTTCCTTTAATTGGATTATATCTTCTTCATTCATTCCCTTGTGGCATATATGGCTTATTTCCTTAACATCAATTATTTGGGACTTGAATTGTCTTGAATTAGTCAGAAACTAGATGATTTGTTGATCTTAATTGAACACCTAGAAATTCTCAATGTTTTTTGGTACTTATGGATAAAGTACCAATTTTATGGATAACTTATACACTTTTTAACCCTACAAGGGTGCCAAATTTTCTATTGAAGCATCTAGTGAGTCATTAGCTTGTTTTTGTTCTATTCGAATGGACACTATGTTAAAAGACTTAAATGACTATATTAAATTCTAGGGTCTAATCTCTTTAAGTATGGTAGCTTTCATTGATACTTATTTTTGACTTGATTGATCACCAATTATGAGTCTCCATCTACCATTAGTTCATTGACATTATTCTTGAGAGAAAATATCAATCCTAAAATGAGGGCTTCATACTTTGCTTTATTAATGGTGCATGGGAATTGGAGCCTATATACTACTAGGTATTTCTTCTCTTATGGATTGATCAACTCAATGTCAACACATAATAATTTTTTGGATGTTGATATATTGAAATGGAGGGTCCATGATGTAGATCCTAAGCTTGCAACTACTTATGCATCACTTCTCAAACTCTTTCTTTTGGTTTCACAGTATCTTGACTCACTTTTCCCAATGCTCTTTCTCATGTCTTGGCTTACTAACCCTCAAAATAATAACCCTATTCACTCATCACCTATGAACATTCCCTTATCATCTAAGGCATCTCTTGGTCCTCTAACTTATATACTCACTTCACTTCATTCATTAATCCCTCTCTTCTCCTTTTATGTTACTTTCTCACTAGGTGTACATTTGTTCAAGGCTCAAGATACTCAAATATTATTCTTGATGTCATAAAGAGAATATTAAGTCATAGATAACCTATCCAAGGCACACCATACCTAGTTTAACCCATCTCCCACTTTGACTCATTCCTTTTTATACTTTTCAAGCTCACAATCAAGGTTACTCCTTGTAGCCTTTTTTAAGGAAAATGTCATCACTTTAAGTAATTTATCACTAATATATAATAAATAAAGACATATTTAGGAACCCTTTATATCCTTCTAACTTATCAATAAGTTTCCCATCTTAACTCTTTATGCAAGTACCCTTTCCTTTGTAAGTTTTTTACCAATTATGCCTCCTAAAGGACAAAGTTCCTTGATTTAACCTAACCATAGATCCTCTATAAAAAAATAATCATCTATTTTGGAACCATTTTATACCTTAAAACTTATTACAAAGTTTTAATTCTCAAGTCCTCTAGTATCTTCACTTTTCATTACCCCCTACTAACCTCATTAGGTCTCCAAGCCTAATTACAACACATTTTGTAATATCTCTTCCATAAAATACCATATAGGTTAAATACCACATTAATCCTTTGAAATGTGTCCTAATCCACTGGAATACCAAGTTTTATCAATTTTCAATAGTTAAAAACTTGAGATATAAGATTTTATCTTCAGAAACCCTAATCTAGGTTTGTGCAGGCCTATAGGTGGTCAAGAGTGCACAAAAGGACATAGAATGAGATATAAGATAATTAAATGACATAAATTAACTTTTAATATTATTTTTAAAGACATTAAAAAAAAATTTAACATTCACTTCTTTTGAACAAGCATATATTAACCCAACTAGGCATTTGATAGGGTTTATAGTTCTTTGGAGTACTATATCAAAGGAGGATGGGAATGGAAACAATAAAATTGTTATATTCAATAACTTAAGGATTCCTTATGTTTATTTATCCACTTATAATACTTTATAAAATAATTTTATTAATTAAAACCATCATACTACCATCCTCAAGGTCATAATATAGATTTATGTGAGCACATTTGCTTTACCTAAGGTTTTGGAAAAATTCAACATGATTCTCTCCCATAAATTTTCTATCTCCACCATGTTAATACCCCAATAATATCTATCCACACTTATACTTTATTAATGAGATCACATATAGGCCTCTTAATTATCTCCTTTGAACAAGGCACTCAAAGACTGTTATGGTAACCCCCTATTCTTAATTAAATTAAATAGATCTATAAATGTTTGAAAGACACCACACACACACACACACACACACACACACACACACACACAAATATATATATATATATGAGATCAACCTGATACTCCAATACATTACTTGATAAATTTCCTTTTATACTAATCCCACAACTTTAATGAAACAACACAAAATTTCTATCATAGTCCTATAAAACCCAACATTTGAAACTTAAGTTATAGTATACTGATATAGGGGGATTAGAGGCTTAAACCACATCAATTATATTCATAAAATAAGATCAACATGAAAAAATGGATATATATATATATATATATATATATATATATATATATATATTAAATAGGTTCACTTTTATTATTTTCATCTCTTTACATTGTTAACTCTACCTCCATGGATAGAACACAAGAATCCTCCCTTTTCCTCTCATTTATTCCTTATATTTTAATTATCTCAACTCCTTTTTATACCTATAACTTATACCAACTCCTAACTAACTCTCCTAATGATTCTAACTACCTTTCTTTAACATAAACATGTTACATTCTCTTTTTCAAGATAAGTCAAAACTACTTTGCCTTTTGACAGTTGACTTGATGTCCTAATACATTCAAGATTCTTGATTTATTGCATTATCTTCATGATGTGTATATATAATACCTCCTAGTACACTCTTATACCTATTTAGGACCTTAAATTAACATCTGATCAACCTTACACTTCATGACCACCTTCAAGACACTCTCTAACTCTCATATAAGATTAAAATATTCAAATTGGCCCTTTTGGTTAGAAAATTTCAATGGGATACTAAAGGGAAACTAGAGAATATTTAAATAAATAAAATACCTTATAAAGGGTATTATAATACCCCACACACATGCATAACACACTTAAACACTTACTCATAACCAAATGTGTATTGTTTACTTTGATGCCCCTGCATCATACTTCCCTTGAGGGAAAGATTTGAGATCGATCTCAATTGTTTGGTTATCCTTATTTTGTGACTTAAAATTTATGATCTTATCTCTCTCTTGATATATTTTACCTTTTTTCCTTTCTCTTTATTTGACTACATCCAACTATATTATTGCTCTTTGCCTCTTTGTATTTAGCTTGTCTTATCTTGTGAAGTAATCTTCCTCAACCCTCATGTACTATATAATATTATATATGTCCTATTATGATTCATTATCCATGTCCTCCACCTTTGTTTACTATACCTATTTATTTACCTTGTTCATCTTAGCTACATATACTTTAATTAGATTTGACTCATTCTTTACCACTTGGTAATTTCTTGGAGACACTTTTTGCCAATATGTCTCTATGCTTTTTTCATGATCCTTTTCTATACATGTACTTTTTATTTATCCAATTTGAATTTTCCTCACATATTTACTCATTTAAATTTCCTTACCCCATTCATCATTATTGGTTTCATCTTTTCTTTCTTGGTGCATATAGACCTCTTTTTTAGGACCACTTTTGTGAACTTCTTGTCTTTCCTTGATTGCCTTCAAATCTACCCAATTACCTAATTAAATTATTTTATTTGATGGGATTAATATCTCATCTATCAACACTATTTCCTCTCTCTAAGAGAATTATTATAGTTCTACACTTTCTTCATCAAATCTTGGTATTGTATTCCATATTGGCTCTTCTTTTCCTTCCTCAAGTCTCAATTTCTCCTCATCAACCTTATGTCCTTCAAAGTATTTATCTTACCTTAGAAATTCCCTATCAATATTATCATATTTATACATAAACTAAACATTTTCCACTAGATTCACATTAGTACTTACAAATATATTCTCCCATACTTCATCTTTCCTAGTCAAAATCTCATTCAATGCTTCATTATACAACTCATCACAAGCAATCTCCTTACCTTTACTTTTTTTTTGGAATCCTTAGGGTCATGCCTTCTTCATCATGATTGATCACATCATATTTTATTTATTCCAATTTGCCTTTAAGAAACCACACTTTACCTTTCATATGTTCAACTTATCTTGGACTCCATTTATCTCTTTGTTCAAACTAAAATTTTCTTACCTTATTTGTTGGTCCTTTGATTTTTGTTCTACCATATGCTTCCATTTGTTGATGACCTTATAATCTTACCTTTTGAACTAGTTGTTTCATCCACAATGGCATCCAATAGCCATGATCTCTTTCAAAAAAATTAAACCTATTCTTGTCATTGTGCTTATCAACTTATCTATGCATCATTTCATTAGCTTTTGCAACATCAATAAAAAATTATAATATACCTTCTCAATGGGTTGTTGCATGCTTTTCTTGTCCTCCATGTTGTTTTTCTTAGCATTATCTTTCATGTGTTCATATTTTACTCCTTTCTCTTCTATATTCTCTAAGACATAAAAGTATGTTACTTCAAATTCTATCTCTTCATGGATTAGTTAGAATTATCCCACACTACCATCTTCTTCACATTTGACCTATTCACAATAATTTTCTCCTTTGTGGACCATAACAACTTGTTCTCTCTTGTTTTCACATTCAAATATATGCATGGGTACTTTTCTTGTCCCACTTCTTGCCAACACCTTACTCATAAATTTTTTCATACATACATACATAGATTCAAATACGATGTTAGTTAACAAAATTAGAGACCACAATATCCCTTTGAGTGTATCCTTCATGGACACCTTTTTATTCTTCTTAATTTCTTCTCCAAGTTTTTCCTTTGGAAAATCTCTCTCATTTAACTTCATGTTCTCCATAGTGTTAACTCTCTTCACCTCTTCTTCTTCTTCTTCATGTTTCTCATTTAGCAACTTACATGTTTTCAATCCTCCATGGGAACTCATCTTTGTCTTCTCTTTCCTCAATGCATTCATCTTATGCCTTTTATCTCTCATGAGTAGCTCTATTATCCACTTCATTTTTTTCTTCATAACCCATCCAATCCATGGGTTTCCTTCTTGATTTTTCATCTTCTCAATCATGAATATCAATCGATCTATACCTCTGAGACCTTGCCTCAAATCTCTTATCTCCTCCTAAAAAATTCTCTCTTATGTCTTCTTTCATATTTTTCTCATGTAAATCCTTCTTGTCTATGTTATTTTTCTTCAGCTTCTCATTTTTCTTTTCCTCTCTTCAAGTGTCTTCTACCTTACCTTCATTTCTTTGGTACTTCACTTGAGTACCTTGTTGGTCTACACTTGAGACCTTCTCATCTTTTGTGTTCATTTAGACTCTTCCTTCCCCTTTGTCCACACTTAAAACTTGATTATTATTTTGATATTATTCATGAGATCTTTTCATACAAGCCTCAATGACCTTAGGCTTCATCTTATCATTTTTATAATGTCTTATTTCACTTTAATAATTATACTTTTACCAAAATCAAACAAATGTTTACTTACCTTTGTCTTGAGTCCTCATATTCTTCTTATATTTCAATGTCTCCTACATTATCTATTACCATTTGTACTTCTCAGTATGCCCCTTGAATACCTTCTCATAGTCATATTTTCTCAATTTTCATCACTTGTCAATCTCTATCCCTGTCACATATATGTTTCTACCATCTCTTTGACATCTGATTCATTTCATACAATCCTTAATAATAAGACATAATCAACATGCCACATTCCAAATACCTTTGTTTTATTTGAGCTTAATTATTCTCCTTAGCTATAGAATATTTTTATTTCTTTGATACCAAATGATGCAAATCTTATGCTTAAAACTACTTATCCATAAATTCTCAAAGTCTCACTTTTAGTTTCACACTATCTTGACTCATTTTTCCCAAGGCTCTTTCTCATCTCTTGGCTTACTATTCCTCTTAATCACAACCCTATTTAATCATCACCTTTTAATCTTCCCTCATTATCAAAGACCTTTCTTTGTTCTTTCACCTATATACTCACTTCATCCATCAATCCCTCTCTTCTCCTTTCATGTCAATTTATCACTAGATTTACATTTATTCAAGACTCAAAATAATCAAATATTGTTAATGATCTCATAAAGATAATATTTCATCATGGATAACCTCTCTAAGGCACAACATACCTAGTTAAACCCATCTCACACTCTGACTCATTCTATTTTATACTTCTCAAGCTCACAATCAAGCTTACTCCTTATAGCCTTTTTTAAGGCAAATTTCCTTGCTTTGAGAAATCTATCACTGATCCAAAATAAATAATCCCATATTTTGTCACCATCTATCTCCTTATAACTTATCAATAAGTTTCCCATCTCAACTCCTTGTGTAGGTATCCATGTCTTTGTAATGGTTATGCCAATTAAGCCTCCTAAAGGTCAAAGTTACTTGGTTTGACCTAATTACAAAGCCTCCATAAAAAATTATCATATATCTTTGTACCCTTTTCTACCTTATATATTATTAAAAAAAAAAAAAATCTCAAATCCTTAGGCATATTCACTTTTCATTACCCCTTGCTAACCTCATTAGGTCTCCATGCCTAATTACAATAAACTCTATAATATCTCTTTTTTAGAATAATGTACAGGTTAAAAACCATACTAATCCTTTGAAATATGTCTTAATACACTATACTATCAATTTTTATCAATTTTCAATGGTTAAAACTTGAGATATAATACTTTCTCTCTAGAAACCCTAACCTAGGTTTGTGTAGGTCTCTAGGTGATCGAGAGTGCACAAAAGGACACAAAATGAGATACAAAACACCTAAATGAGTCAAATTAATTTTGAGGAGTCTATCTAAATACAATAAAACTTTTCCAAATATTCACTTCTTTTGAAAAAGCATATATTAATCCAACTTGGCATTTGATAGGGTTTTTGGTTATTTAGAGGACTATATCAATGCAGGTTAAGAATGGAAACAATAACCTTGTTATATTCAATAAATTAAGTTTGAATTAGGTTTATTTATCCACTTATAATACTTTATATATCAATTTTATTAATAATAACCATCTTATTACCATCTTTGATGGCATAATATAGAGTTTTGTGATCATAGTCAAATTAGAAACACTACTATAAGGTTTAAGAACATGTTTTCTTTACCTAAGATTTTGGAATAATTAAAAAAATATTATCTCCCATCACATTTTATATCTCCACCATATTAATATCCCAATAATATCTATCCACACATATACTTCATTAATGAGATCACACACAAACCTCTTAACTATCTCCTTTGAACAGGGCACTCAAAGACTATTATGGTAACCCCATATTCCTAATTGGAATTAAACAAAGCTATAAATGCTTTAAAGACACCACACATAGATACTAGAGATAAAATTAATACTCAAATACATTAATTTATAAATATCTTGTTATACTAATCTCATAACTTTAATGAAACAACATAAAATTTCTATCATAGTCCTACAAGACCCAATCTTTACAACTTAAGTTATAGTATACTAATCTAGGGTTTTTAGAGGCTTAAACCACATAAATTATATTCATAAAAATATATGAACATGAAAACATATATATATATATATATATATATATATATATATATATATATAACAATATCACTTTAATTATTTTCATTTATTTACACTGTCAACTCTACCTCCATAGATAGAACAAAAGAATCCTCTCTTTTCCACTCATTTATTCATTCTATTTTCATTCTCTCAACTCCTCTCCATACCCCTAAATTCTAAAAACTCCTAACTAAATCTCCCAATGAGTCTAACTACCTTTATTTTACACAAATTCATTACATTCTCTTTTTCAAGACAAGTGAAAACTACTTTGCCTTTTGACAACTACCATTATGTCTTAATACATTTAATATTCTTGATCAATTGTATTATCCTCATTATGTGTACATATAATACCTCTTAGTAAACTCTTAGACCTATTTATGACATTAAATTAACATCCAATCAACCTTAAACTTCATGACCACCTTCAAGACACTCTTTAACTCTCATATAAGATTCAAATATTCAAATTGGCCCTTTTGGTGCGAAAAAACCAATGAGATACTAAAGGGCACCAAGAGAGTCTTTCAAGAAATCCAATACCTTCCAAATGATATTATAGGACCCAAAACACATTCATAACACACTTAAACACCTACTCATAACCAAATGTGTATTTCTTTTGTTTGATTCCTCTAGATCATTCCATAATTAAGAAGGACCCTACACTTCTTATATTTCATGCTTTGTAGTAAATGTATATATTCCAAGACTAGGAGATTTATAACTTATTAATTAATAGTGTTGTAATATTTAATAGGGTGTTTATCCTTAGTTCCTGATCAATCCTAATTTTGTTGGAAATGCCTCTCTATGGCATCCAAATATGGGAGAAGTCTATGGAAAGATATCAATTAAACATTTTCAACCAATCATTACTCAATAGTAACCCATACCATTTAATAATATCTACTACAATTATGTTGATAGTCATCTATACATGAGGTTATGATGTAATTTAGATGCGTACATCATTAATTTATCATATCATGGCCACTACTATTTTATCTAGCTATGAAGCAATCCTCTAGGATGGACTTGAGGTTAAACCAAAATTTTTGAAAATGGAGGTTGTTATAATAGTGGATAAAGCTCTAAAATCCATGAAACATTTGTGTATATTTTTTCAAAATTCTTGAATGGTTATCAAGAAAAGGGGAAACTCAATCTTGATTATATATATGACATTTGTGTTGGCCATTTTGGCCTTTTTTGTAATAGACTTCTCCTATGATATAATTTCATAAGAGCTCCTTCTATTCGGTAACTTGTGCCAGTTCATGAAGAGTGATATTATCCTTGATATTTTTCATATACTCAACAATATTATATCCTCCCTTACTCTATTATTTTCTATATTGAGGATGATCATTCTCTTTTGGGGGAGGAAGATTATTATCAAATTTAGGATTTGAGGAAAATGTATGTTATTAGGAGTATAAGTGGTGAGAGGCTATATATTCCACACATTTTAATTATTCTTATTAAAATATTGAAACACTTATACTTCATCATAATTATCCTTTAGGATGTTATCATCTTCACTGGGGAATGGAAAATTTTTAAGTTTCAAATACCATAGCAGAACTTGTGGGGCCAAATTCATGAGGGAGATCTAGTGGTTTCATCATTTGATCCTATCTTACAATTTCCCTTTGGAAAATTTCAAATGATGCACAAAACTCCACATAGTCCAATTCCCCATGTTGTGATGTGTTATGAACTCTACACCAATTAGAGAAATTTATCTTCATGATATTGATTTTTAGTAGCCTACTAGATTGTTATTGTTCCATAGTATTGGTAGGTCTATTAAAGGGCATGTTATATCTTGGAAAGCTAAAATTATGGTTGTAGTTAGGATTGGTGGTATTTCCCATCCTAGTTTACATATTCAATAAGTTGTTACTCAATTTTTGTACCATTATTTGTATAGAATCTAATTTATGTTTGGTGGAGTTCACACCTTAAGTGACTATTATGTTAAAGTGAGTTGATGTTGATTTTTATAGTTTTGCTGATGGCCAGTCCTTTGTGTTTGATTGTTTAAGAAACCATAATTTTGATTACTTACTTGTTCAATCATGGGAGGTAGAGTGTATATCTAATTTTTATTGAATGCAAGGACATTTTGATTAGAATTCAAAATTTGATTTAAATATGGAAAACCATTATTGAATATTTATCCCCTAACATCTGAGGATTGAGCAACTTGTCAATGTTGATAGCTTATTCATAAACCAAGGCTAAATTATTATTGATAGTATCTCTCATCAGGAATACTATAATGATTTGGTCCAATGTGTTCTTACACATCTTGAGTTTTAGAGTTGCTTTCACATTATATGTGGTATTTAGCCAAGTGTACATCTTTTAAGATCCTACATTAAAGTATCTAATTGACTCATTAGGATCCCTCTTTATAATATTGAAATATTGATACGCCAAACTTGGATTATTAACTTTCTCAAATTAAATATTGATACTCCAACCCTTTGAAATAGGTTTTTACATGTATTTAAATACTTAGAGAAGGTGTCACCTCATCCTCCAATTATAGAAAAGTATCAAATTACATTTTTAAATAAACAAAACCTAAGTTAATTTCTACTTTGCAAATTTTCATGTTATAACTCATATATTGAAATAGTCATGTAACATGTGCAAGCTAGAAAAAACATTTCAATTAATTATAACATGAATTTAATGAAGCATAACTAAATATAGTTAGTTTTAATAAGTACTACATGAAAAAATGTATACAAAATTAGCCATTAACTAAGTCTTGATTATTGACTGCATGGTAGTGCTTATTATCATGGTTGGAACTAAAGTGGTATCTTGAGTTGAATTGGAAGTTGAAGTTGGCATACTTACTAAACTAGTAGTTGGAATGAATCTATACTTCATCTTATCCTCCAGTTATTGATAGTGTTTACATCTAATAGCATTTTTTTCCCTTATTATTTTCATATCAAGAAGAGATGGTATACTTATCATGCTTACTTATGATATTAAGCTTGCATGCTTAAATTTTGTAGCTCTAAAGCTTACTTTAAAGATCTCTATTTTGGTGGTCTTCTTCCTCATAGAACTTAACTTAGCCTCAATGTCTTATAAAGTTAACCCTTTTAGACTCTGATTGAAGTTATTTGAAGCTTGTTATAGCACTTGATTTAAATTAGACCTTACTAATAACTTTCTAGTGTTATTCTATACATTCATCAACTCTAATTCATTCAAAATTTGTAATTCTTCCTTATCCTCTTTAGTTATCTTTGAGACCAAAGAATCAATAGATGTTATCCATTCTTGTGCTTCTTGGGTCATCATGACCACTAAATTGAATACATGTGCTACCTCTAGGGGTGACATCAAGTCCATATGGTTAAAACCCTTATTTTGGGTATATAAGACCAATAAATTCAAAAAAAATTGTCCTCCTTTAGTGTTTTGAACAATTTGGTGATTAGATTTGTTTAAGGGGATAATTTTTCCCTCAAGGAGCCAATAGTCTCCAGTATGTCATATAGCCTTAAGGTTTCATTCTAAAAATCTTAATCAATCTCAAAGGGACATGAATGACTTGTTATTTTTATCTAAGATAATCCAATTGTTGCTCTAGCTCTTTATTTGTTTTTTCAGTACCCTCATAAATTGTTATCAAGACTCTAGTATGGGTCTCCATATAATAATTAAATTCCTTAGTGAAAGGGGACTGACCTATCTTTCAATTTTGCCTCTTAGAAAGAGAATAGACTTCTTATCTTTCTTCCAAAATCAAGATTCACCTAACATTTTCCTCTATATTTATTTTCCTGTCCCTTTACATAGATCCAGTAGACTTATAAACAATGAACTCATAGTGGGAAACTCAATTATCTTCTAGTTTGGCCTTTTATAAGTTGATGTTCCTAGTTCCTTTTCCTAGTCTATAAGTGTCAACTATGATGGGTCTAAAGGTTGGGCCTCTATTTGGGTGACATTTGAATGCTCAGTCTCATGAATTGGCTTTGGCATGGAAGGCCATATTATTTTAGACTAGTATACATTTCCCAAATGTGGCATTGGTTAGACAATGTAGATAGGATTCTTCCTTGGATCTTTATTGGTGACCACCACCATTGTGGTCTAAATTATTCCTACAAAAGGCATGGTTGAACTCAATTGAGTAGAAGATATTTATAATTGGATGATGGGATGGTTGATAGTAATAGTAATATTAGTAACAACCAAAGGAATAATTGAATCAATAATGGATGTGGAGATAGTTCTTGATGAAGGTAATGACATAGTAGGAAAATAAGTGACAACTGATAATCTAATCAAAAGAGAGTCGTTTAAAGGAGCAGTGGGTATCAAATCCTTATCTGATTGGTCACTCCCAAGGGGTATCTTTCCTTTCAATCCTTACAAGCTTAAAATCTTATCTTATTGTAGTTAATCTTCATCTACATCATCTATCAGCTTAGCTTAAATTGAGGGTCGTGTCTCTTCCCTTGGTCCCTCTATGGACTACACTTGAGGCTTTCTTGCCTTGGATTCTCTTATAACATATTGTTGAATTCTCAATAAAAGTAGTAGCCACTTTTTGGGTATGAAGAGGGACTCTTACACTGGATTTTATGGTTTTTGGAATTTCCAAAACTGGTGTAAGGTTTTATAAATTATAATATCCTTTGCATGAACTATTTCTTCTATATGTTTATGATTTATTTTCCTTAATTCAACTATGGGAACTTGAACTTGAAGATTTCCCTCATCATTAATTATTTAAGACTCAAATTTTCATGACTTGGTCACAAACTAGATGATTTGTTAATCATCATCAAACACCTAAAAATTATAAATTTTTTCTAGTACTGATGGATAAGACACTAATTTGATGAAGAAATTATGCACTTTTAACACCTATATGGGTGATAAATCTACTATTGAAGTAGATAGTGAGTCATTAGCTTGGTTTTATTCTCTTGGAATTGCCACTATATTAAAAGCCTCCAATAACTTGATTAAATCCGAAGCTCCATGTTTATATCTCTTTGACTATGATAGCTTACATTGATACTTATTTTTGTCCTTGTTGATCACCAGTTTTGAGTCTCAATATAATAGTAGTTCCTTTATGTTATTCTTAAGAGTAAAATACAATCCCAAAATGGGGTATTCATACTCTTCTCTATTATTGGTACATGGGAGTTAGATCCTATATGCCACTAGGTACTTCCATGGTGGATTGACCAACTTAATGCCAACACCTAATCCTTGCTTGTATCTTACTCCATCAAAATGGATGGTCTTATTATCCATTTTTAGCCCACATATAAATATTCTACTATGATAGATCAGCTGAGTAGAGTTCCTCATTTACCAAATGATCAAATGACTTGAAAAAGTGAAGAATATAGACAAGACCATCTTCAAACATCATGAAAAAATAGATGGGTCATCCTGATTATGGATTTAATAAGTTAATTTAGGAGGCCTTTAAAAGCTAAAAAATCACATGGATATGAAGTTCTTCATTCCTAAATAATAATCTAAAAATTTAATTTCTTGATGTATTTTCTATCTGAAGATATAAAGCTTTGAATTTATACTTGTAGATTGAAATGTGTACAAGGACATCAAGTTAAATCTATAGAAAATAGTCATTTGAACTAAAATATCCCAAGGTTGAACATGTAGTTGATAAGTGTCCAAATATCAAAAGCTAAGATCAAATCTAATGGCAAATAAGAGATTAGTAATGTACATGGCTCCTAAAGGTCTAACGCCATGCCTTTGATCATGCATCAAATATCAATGATGAACATCAAGTCAAAAATTTAGCATGAATGTGTGGTTGACAAGTATCAAGATATTAAGTACCCAAATGAATATCTAATGATGCATAGTGACTGAAAAAGCTAGTGGGTCCAAATAGATCGATGGTGTATGATCCATCATACAAAGTATATCTAATGATGAGTGATGGGTAAAAAGGTTAGTAGATCCTACGATCAAATATGTAGGTAACAAGTGTCTCAACCATTTTAATCTAGTATAAGATATATGGCTCATGTTCATTCATATATAATTAGATCAATGGTGAGTGAAAGGTCAAAGAGTCAATGTATCTTGAAGATGAATAAAGAGCTGATAGATGGCATAGTTTGGGAATCCTAGATCAAGACCAATAATCAATATTAAAAATTGAAGACATGAGACTTTGGGTAGAAGTCAAACATGTGACCTAGGTCAAACTAGAGCATGCTTCAAAGAGCTATGTCACCATTAGATTTCAGTAGAGCACTGCTAAGCAAGCAAATGTAGTCATATAGTTAGGGGTTATCAATGATAAAGTTTTGATGTCATTAAAGCTTAGTAATGAACCTATGTTTTGAATATTTTTAACATATGGTGTCCATATTCTAGGGTCATAATATTATTCTATGACTGTGTTCACTATTTATTTAAAGAATATCTATGTAAATAATGAGTTCTTGACTTCCATAAGGTTTAGAGGAAGAATAGGTTTGTTCAAACCTAATATAGTTCAAAAAGGAAGCTACATGGCATATAGGTTTACCATCAATACTATAGCTATATGAAAACCAATAAATGAGACTAGTTTTAAATCTATAGTAAGACATATGCTCATATATTAAGGTAGGGGAAGTTATGAATGGTTATGAACAAGTGTCTCATATTCAACATAGCTAAATCCTTGGCAAATAGGTACCTAGATGCTCAAAGTAGATATGGTCATGGCTTTGTTAGGTCCAAATATATGAGGATTTTATCCTCATAAACAAGTCAGGTAGAAGATGACATAGATTCCTAGTGACATTAATACATGAGGAGTTTGAGGAGTTGGTACAACTATTATCTTGATCATTGATGACTCCTTCTCCATTCTCCCAAGCATGTTCCCCATCTCTCTCATTCCTTTCTACTATAAGTATAGGATTCTAGTCCTTGAAATGGATCCCTCTCTTAGGTATGACTAGACTCTACCAAGATTGAGCTTTGTAACCTCTTGAGATGAATAGATGACTATTTCAGATTTCATTGTTATGGTATAGTTTGTTAATATCAATTTTATTTGCATATGTGGTAGAAATCTCTCCCTTGTCATTTATTGATCTCACCTAACTACTAGTTTATCTTTTTATGAAGGTCATGTTTAGTGTTTAATGTATTTTTATTAAAGCTAGCAAGTGGATACATTTATTATTTAGTGGCTTGAATCAATCCTTTCCATCTCTTCCCTGAGGTTTTGATCACTTAGTGAGCCTCTAAATGAAATATTTATGTATAACAGACATTTGGAGCTGTATATTTAGTCTTTTACTTGTCTCATTAGTGTTTTTATAAGCTCAAGTAAGAGTGGATGAGTAACCAATTTAGGTACATCACCAACATTAGCTTATATTTCCCTTTCAGTTATCTTTCTCTCCCTTTTCACCCCAAAAATTAATAGGTTTTAGTGGAAATGAGCTAAGTGATACATCATAGGAGATAGCCTCATTAAAAATCTTAGAGGTCTAACCCAATATTAGGTAACCCATAGCCTAGGGTCATTCCCATGTTGGACTACATTTGAGTAGAGGATCTAAACAATCCTTTGCTCAATTAGGGTGCAATATAAGTCTATAATAGATCCCTAATTGGGAAGGTCCCTGTACTTCTTGTATTTCATGATTTGTAGTAAATGTTTATGTTCTAATTCTAGGAGATTTATAACTTAATTCTTCATTAGTAGTGTTTTAATCTGTAATAAGGTACTTCATCCTTGGTTCTTGATTGATCCTATTTTATATTCCAATGCCACTCTATAGCAATCAAATATGAGAGAAGTCTATGGAAAGATATCCATTGAGAATTTTTTACCAATCCCTACTCCATAGTAGCCCATACCCTTTAGGAATATCTACTACTAGTATATTGATAGTCATTTGTACATAAATTTATGATACAACTTGGATACGTACATAATTAAGTTCTATCATGGGCACTATTATTTTATCTAGCTATGAAATAGTCCTCTTGAATAGACTTCGGGTTAAACCAAGCTTCTAGTAAATAGAGGTAGGCATCATAGTAGCTACATCTCTGGAATCTACCAAATAGTTATGTATATTTTTCCCAAATGCTTAAATGGTTAGCAATAAATGGGGAACCTCAAGCTTGATTTTATATTTGACATTTGTGTTGGTTTTTTTGGCCTCTTATGTTATAGATGTATTTATGATAGACATCCATAAGATGTCCTTCTATTTGGTGATTTATGCTAGTTCATGAAGAGTGCTATTAGCCTTGATCTTTTTCAAATCCTCAACAATATTATATCATCCCTTAATCTATTCTTTTATATGTTGAGGCTAATCATTCCTTTTTAGGGAAGAAGGATGTATTAGCTTTAAGATTTAGGCAAATGAATGTGTTATTAGGAGTAGAAGTGGTGAGAGT
The DNA here is from genome assembly GCA_037957365.1 of Torreya grandis. Taxonomy (NCBI): domain Eukaryota; kingdom Viridiplantae; phylum Streptophyta; class Pinopsida; order Cupressales; family Taxaceae; genus Torreya; species Torreya grandis. Next base: position 275,391 of record JARHVA010006508.1, on the reverse strand, counting down.
TTGTCTATTCCTTAGATTGTTATTAAACTATTGAAATTATTATACTTCATTAGACTTATCCTCTGGGATGTGTTCATTTTCATTTGGGAAGGTAAACTTATAAGTTTCAAAAGCCATAGCAAAATTTGAGTGGATATATTCATGAGGTTGATCTGAGGGATTCATCATTTGATCCTATCTGACCATTTCCCTTCGGAAAAATTCAAATGCTACACAAAACTCCACATAGTCCAATTCCCCATGTTGTGATGTGTTATGAACTCTCCACTAATTAGATAAAGTTATCTCTATGATATTGGTTTCTAGTAGCTTAGTGGAGTGTTTTTGTTTTACAATATTGGTAGGTATATTAAAGGGCCTGTTATATCTTGGAAATCTAGAATTATGGCAGTAGTTATCATCGGTGGTATTTCCCATGATTTTTTGCATATTCAAGAAGTCATTGCTCAACTTTTAGACCATTCTTTGTATAGAATCCAATTCATATTTGGTGGATTCCATAGCCTAAGTGACTATTATGTTGGAGTGAGTTAGATGTTGAATTTTCTATTTTTATTTATGGTCAGTCCTTTGTGCTTGATTGTTCAGGAAACCATAACTCTAATTAGTTAATTATTATGTCATGGTAGGTAGAGTGTAAAAATTATTTTGAATGAATGTAGGGACATTATAATTATCATGTGAAATTAGATTCAAAGATAGAAAAACATTATTTTATATTTTACCCCCTAACATTTGAGGATTGAGTTGATTGTCAATGTTGATAGCTTCTTCATACACCAAGTCTAAAGTATTGGTGGTGGTAGCTCTCCCAAGGAATACTATAATGATGGGATTTAATGTGTTCTTATACATCTCAGGTGCGAGAGATACTTTTATCTTGTATGCAATATTAATCCAAATGTACATCTTCTAAAATATTTCATTAAAGGCTCTAATTAACTCATTAGGAACTCTCTTCATATTGGTAAAATTTTGATACACCAAACTTGGATTAGTAACATGCCCAAATTATGAAAATAAAGTAATTTGACATGAATTCCATGAGGTGATGAAATTTTATTAAAATTTTAGATACCAATAATAAGTATAATCCTATAGAGTGAATGGGAAAAGTCTTCATGTGACATCCTCATTTATGACATTCATTAATCTCAAAGCAGCCTTGAAAGATTTAATATGCCCATTTGTTGTTCTCCCACTTGATGGGAGAAATATAGGCAAATATTTATCTTGGTTCTTTGGTAAATTATTTATCTATATATGTATATAATAGATCTAACTAACCAAGGTTGAGACATAAGATGGTTGATAAGTGGGATGTTTCTCACTAAAGAAGATGTTTTGGCTTGGTGTACCTCAAGGGTGATAAGTACTAGTCTAGGACTCCTATGATTTGATAAAGATGAAGGTTATCTTGGTCCATAGACCTTGTTACTCTTCTAGGAATCTCTAGTACAACTCTACATAGTGACTAACCTATACTATTGAGAAAACACACAAGTGTGCCCTCCTCATAACACCGACTTTACTTTTTATTCATATGTGTTTTATGCATAACATAAAACTTGAATGAGGTAGCCTCTAAAGTTTTAGGATCCCTATCTAAAATAAGTTCCATTCTAGGGCATGAGTTATAGGTATGTAGTTAAAATAAACAATTGGTGGAATAGAAGGTTTAGCTTATAGGTTGTTTAACCAAGTATATGGATAGATGTGTGAAATCTAAAAGAAATCAAATAATAAGTGAGCTGGTTAGTTGTAAAATTACTCTATGATGGGTAAATCTAAAATAAAATTAGAAAAATGAGGGAAAGGTAAGATAGATAAGGTCTTGTGTTATAAAAAGGTAGATTTTAAGGTTGTTTCTTTGGTGGATGAGTATCTCCAAAACTAATGTTTGTTGTTTGCAGCTGATACACACTTACAAAGAAACATGGTCAAGTATTTTAGGTAAGTGTATAAGAAACTTAATGGTCTCAATTGAAGGTTTATATCTTTAAATTTTTTGATTCACACCCTTAGTTGAGAGATTGTAGATCATACTAGGAAGGTATCTTGATTAGCCATAGCACACACCTAGAAAATTATACTAGATGAAGATACTCTTGCACACCTTTGAATATCAACATAGTCTAAAATAATTACTTAAATGAAATTTAATAAATTTAAATAGATTTTACACATATATAATTAGTAAAATTAAATGATAACAATTAAGATCATGTGTATCATTTATACACTTCAAAATTATTGAATTTACATAGATAAATAACTTAAAATATTAATAATACAAGAAAGGGAAAAAAGAGAACCAACATAGTTTCATGATACTGAATGACTCAATTTTTTCCTGTATTGATCAAAACTCCAAACTTTTGAAAGAGGGTTGTACATGTATTTAAATACTTGGGGAAGGGGCCACCTCATGCTCCAAGTGTAGTAAAGTTTAAGATTACATTTTTAAATAAATAGAACCTAAGTTTAGTGCATGTTACAACTCATAGATTACAAGTCATGTAACATGTCCATCCTGGAATAAACATTCTATTTATTTATAACATGAATGTAATGAAGTGTAACCAAATGTAGTTATTTTTAATAAATACTACATGCAAAATTATATATAAAATTAGCCTTTAACTAAGGCTTTCTCAATGACTACATGACACTATTTATGTCATAGTAGGCTGGTAACTTGAGTTGAACTAGAAGTTAAAGTTTTTGCACTTGGTAAACTAGTAGTTAGGGTGAAGTTATACTTTTTATTGGCCTCTAGTTATTTATATTGTTTATATTTGATAGTGTGTTGTGCCCTTATTATTTTCATATCAAGCAGATATGGTCTACTCACCCTATTTACTTGTGTTATTAATCTTGCATTCTCAACTTTCATAGCACTAAGGCTTACCCAAAATATCTATGCTTAGGTGGCCTTATTATTTGAATAACTTAACTTAGCCTCAATGTCTTCTAAATTTAACCCTTATAGACTCTACTTGAAGTTAGTTGAGGCTTGCTACAACATTTGATCAAAATAAACTTTAATATTAAATTTCTAGTGTTGTTACATGCTTTTATCAACTCTAATTCATTCAAAATTTGTACTACTTGCTTCTTCTATTCAATTATTTGTTAGTGTGAATAGGGTTAATTTTCTATCTAGCTATTTCTTAGCTTATTCTCTACTTTATCTCTCTTCACACTACGTTAAGTTTACTTAGGGATTTTTTACATTTACCCCACATTGGTTGTGTTTTGAGTCACTTGGATGGAATATCCTATATATACCCACCTCTTGCTCTTATATGAGCATCCCATTCTATTGTATTGTTTTACATTCTCTTGAGTTGAATACAATTTATTTGGCTCATATGTGATTTCTATTTTACTTTCTCTTAATCACTTACATTATTGGGTAGAAATTTTTCATGGTATTAGAGTGGTTGTGAGTTGTGGGTTAGCATCACATGAGTATGCTCTTATCTTGCATCCTTGGATGATCTAGAGAATTAAACAAGTATGGAGAAAACTCTATTTTTTTGGGGAGTTCTTATTTTGACTTGCCAATTTCAAGTTTTTTAAAGCTTCCTAGAGACTTTCTCAACTGACGGTTGAGTCTAGAGTAGCCAAGATATTCAAGTTTTCCTTTCATCTGATTTGGACATTAGAAGCCAGATCTATGAGGTTTTGAATATTAAATTTGACATTTGGCTTGCATATTTTCTATTTTAATCAATATTATAGGTTGTAACATGCCTTTTCTTGTCTTAGGCAGCTCATTCAGCCTTTAAATGTTGTTTTTTCATTATCGAAATCATTTTTTGCTATTGAAAGCATCTTTTTTATACTATATCTACATTTTATATACATCAAAAAGAAAAACACTTTCTATCCTTTGTTTGTACCATGAAAAAACATTTGGGTATCTATTAGTTTTTGTGTGTATAAAATAGATCAATCACAAATGTAATCACCAATTTTCTATAGGCCCCCTCTCTATTGGTAGCTTTGTTTTGATATATAAACTTTACAGGCCTCTATCTCAGTCATTTGAGCTCCAATTTTGGTGCAATTTTTTTTTTTATTTGAGGTATAATTTCATAGCATTCATAGTGGTGTAAATGGTTTTTGATTTTGGTGTATGTATTTTCTAGAAAGTGTAGATTTGCATCACTATTAGTGAACAGTCCTCATTTTTAGACCTTCCAAGATTCGTTTGGGGTCATACAAAAGCATTTTTAGATAGATTTTTTTGCAAGTGCATGATTTTATGATTAATTATTAGATTTATAATTAGAGTGCTCTAGTTTTTCTCATAAAATGTACTTTTAATATAAGGCCTAATTTTACCATTTTCAGTACCAAATCAAAAAACCATTTAGCTATTTTTCCTTGTGTAAACTATAATGCACTAAGTATAAAGTTAAAAGATCATTTTTTTTTATTTTTTATTTTTTTTGGGGGGGGGGGGGGGGGGGTCATTGATTGATTGAATTTATGGGGGTGATCTTATAGTCATTAATTGATTTCATCTCTTGGTTGTGTGTTTTTGCAATTTGGAAATCTCAAATTGAACTCCTAACTCCATATAATTATGCATCATGGAAAAAATTAGTATGGAATTATCTGATGGGAAAAGGTTACATAGGATATGTAAAAGAATCTATTTCTAAACCTACTAATGTGAGTATAAAGGCAGTATGGGAGATCAATCATGAGAAAACTCTTGGGTACATTTGTTCATTTGTCTCTTTTGACTTGAAATTTCATGTTGAAAAATGTACAACAATTAAGGAAGCTTGGGAGACTTTTGAAAAATTATATGGTAAAATTGATAAGATTAAGGGTTATCAAATTGATAATGATTTGATGAATTTTGATCCTAAGGAATTTGACAAAATCCAAGACTATATCTCTAAGATTAAGAAATTGAGAAGACAACTAAAGGATTGTCAGATTACTAAAGAGAAATTACAATTGATTCTAAATGTGTTATCCAACTTACTCCTAAGTATTTAGTATTTTTTTCTATCTTTCACACTCATTAGGTTTTCATGGGATCTGTATATGTTGATTCTAGTTTTGATGATTTTTTAAATCTTCAAATCTAAGAAGAAGAAAATTTAATTCAAATGGGCATCATCAAGTCTTCTAAGCCACAAGCATTAGTGAGTGGCTAGTGAACCTAAGGTATAGAAAGAAGTAGGGAATCCTAAAAAGAAACAAAAGAAGAAAGAAAACAAGACACATAATTAATCTAAGTCCTCTCCCTATAAAAGGTAATCATCTAAGAAGGAGAAGCCTTAATGTGCATATTGCGAGAAATTGGAGCATGATGAACACAAATTTTACATAAAGAAAATTGATGAATTATAACATCAACTAAATAAGGTTCAAATGAATTCATCCAAAGTGGGCTCATATTATTCTTCATCATCATCATCAAATTTTAATAAATAAAATGGGAAAGAACTTTTTGTAGTTGTAGGTTCTAAGTCAGGGAATTAGATCATTGATTGTAGAGCTTCACATCATATGGCTTCATCACAGATTATGTTCTCTTCATATGATACTTGTTCATCACCACCCATTATGATAGCTAACAACACATCTATGAGTGTTTATGGGAAAGGATCAATTGACATTGATGAAGGATCATTCAATTATGTCCTTTGTGTACCATCATTGGCTACCAATATCCTTTTTATCTATCAAATTACACATGGTGGAGTAGGAAAGAGTGTTGAGTTTACACTTGATTCTATGATTATTAGGGATTTACATAGTAGAGATATAGTTATAGTTGGGGAGGTAGATCATCAATCTCAAGTTTACACCTTCTCACATTTTGCTCATATTGTTCCTTTGGCTAAGGTTCACACTCATGTGGACACTCTTGAGGAGATTCAGTATGTTTATTTGCATCTTGGTGTTCTTTCATCAACTTAGGTTCTAGAGACATGTGCTGACATTCCATATCATCCTTCATCCCTTGTTGCATCTACAAAATTTAGTGTTATACATCCATGGTTTCTAGTGATTGAGTGTAGTAGGGCATTTATAGTCTTCTAGATTCAGCCATTTGGGATGAGTACTTGATAGGTATTATACACATGTTTTGTGAGTCATATCTTGAAGACTTAGAGGACACTCTTGATGATATTCATATTCTCTTTGATGAAGTTGTTTCATCTTATTTAGATGTTGAGGGGGAACCTTTTGACCCTCTTATTCTTTACCCACATGATCATTCTTCATAGTTTGACATGACTATGTCTACTATTGAGAAACATTTGGAGGAAGCACCTTTGTCTTTAGAGAAGAAAACTTTATCTTTGGATCATGTTATACATCAGTTTCCACTAGATCCTAGATTGTCACATTCTTCAATTTTCCATATGACTCTTGATTTGTTTATGGCTTCTTTTGGCATCGACATGGTGACACCTGAGCAAAATTCAAAGAATTCGTACATTTTGAGTTTTATTCCTTCATATTACTTTTGGTAATGGGAAGTCTTCCTGCACACATTCTTGGTCTTATTTCTTCCTAGGGGGAGGAACATTATTTGGTGATCATGGATCATCTTCAGCATTCATTATTGGACATCTACCATCAGTGCAAGTGACTCTACATTAATGGGGGTCTACTTTGTCTCTCTTCTTTTTCTCGCTTTTGGGGGGGATTATTCATTGCATATATCTATTTGAATTGGTATCATATGATTCATGTTTATTATGCCTTTCCACACTTCTTACATACTCACTTTTGGGGAGGAGTTTTTTTTTGATGTAGTTTTTTCTTTTACTCCAGTTGAGACTTGTTTGTACATGGTTACCTAACATGGCCTAGTAGCTGGGACCCATCCATCATTAAATCCTTATAGTTTTTAACTTCTCCCTAAGTTTAAATTAAGGGTGGGTGTTAGTGTGAATAGGGTTACTTTTCTATCTAGCTATTTCTTAGCTTGTTCTCCATTTTAGCTCTCTTCACACTAGGTTAAGTTTACTTAGGGGATTTTTACATTTATCCCACATTGGTTATGTTTTTAGTCTCTTGGGTGGAATATCCTATATATACCCACCTCTTAATCTCATATGAGCATCCCATTATATTATATTTCTTTGCATTCTCTTGAGTTGAATACAATTTATTTGTCTCATATGTGAATTCCATTTTTTTTCTCTCAATCACTTTCATTCTTGGGTAGAAATATTTCATTATCTTTAAGACCAAAGATTTAGAAGATGTTATCCATTATTGATCTTCTTGGGTCCTAATGACCACTAAATTCAATGTGTTCACTGCCTCTAAGAGTGACATTAAGTCTATATGGTTGAAATCTGTATTTGGGGTGTATAAGACCAATAAATTTAACTTGGTCTTATCCTCCTTTAGGATTTTGAAAAAATTTATGATTAGATTTGTTTGAGGGACTAATTACATCCTTAAGGAGCCAATAGTCTCCAATATCTCATATATCATTAAGGTTACATTCTAAACATCTTTCTCAATCTCAAAGGGAACATGAATGACTTATCATTGTTATATATGATTCTTCAATTATTTTCCCAACTTTGTCCTTACTTGTTCAGTACCCTCATGGATTTTTATCAAGGATATAGTATGGGTATCTATATAGGACTTAAAGTCCTCAATGAAATGGGACTGACTTGTCTTTTAGTATTGAATCTTAGATAGAGAATAGACTTCTTCTCTTTCTTCCAAAATGAAACGTCTCCCAACATTTTCCTTTATATTTATTTTCCTCACCCTTTGTAAAAATCCATTAGAATTATCAAATAATGATCTCATAGTGAGAAGCATAATTATCATCAAGTTTGGCCTCGTAGAATTTGATGCTCCTAATTCCTTGGCCTAGTCTAAAAGTGTGAACTATGATGGGTCTAATGGTTGGGCCTCTATTTGGGTGTATTTTTAAGGCTTAGTCTCAAGAATTGTCTTTGCCATGGAAGGCCATATTATTTTATACCAATATACATTTCCCAAATGTGACATTGGTTCGATAATGTAGACAATATTTTTCCTTAGATATTTCTTATTGGCCACCACTACCATGTTCTAAATTGATATTAAGGAAGGAATGGGAGAACTCAATTGAGTAGAGGATATTGTAAATTGGGTGTTAGGATGGTTGGTAGTAATAGTAATAGTGGTAAAAATAAAGTAAAAATTCTAGCAGTAATGCATGTGGAGATAAGTCCCAATGGAGGTAATGACATAGTAGAAAAAAAGTGAAAATTAGAAATGTAATAACAAGAGAGTGTCCTAGGGATCAAAAGGTAGTAAAACCTTATATTATTGGTCACCCCAAAGGGGCACATTTTATTTTAGTCCTTTAAATCTCAAAACCTTAGCTTGTTACAATTCCTCTTCATCTACCTCATCTATTGGCTCGCCTTCAATTGAGGGTTATGTCTCTTCACTTGGTCCTTATGTAGACTATAGCTAAGGCTTTCTTGCCTTATAATTTATAATATAAAATATTTTTTCCTTATCATATAAATGATAATCCACTTTTTGTGTAATAATAAGGACTCTAACACTAGATGATGTGGTTACCAGAGCTGAAACAATAGGTGTGATGTCTTCTAAATAAAAAGAGTCTATATAAATAGGATCCTCTTCCTTCCTAATAGATATTTCATTTGAATGAAATATTTATTTTATATGTTCCCCCTTTATTTTCCTCGATTCAAGTATGGGAACTTGAAATTTAGAAGGTCCCTCTTTTATTTTTGCTATAGAAACTAAAGCTTCCCCTTCACCCTGATCTTGATCTACAATTGTCATCATGGTGGGTGGATTTTAGGGGCCTTAACTTTTATACTATAGTTTTTAAAAGGTATATTGTTCCAAAAATATGAATATTTCCATCCCCTATTGGTGGGATTCTATATTTTCATTGATCAAGTGTGATGGATGGATATGCTTGAATTACCTTGAACAAGTCTTCACTTATTCTAGCTGTCCTAGCCCTTTCCAAGATCCTTGCATCATATTTTGCATTTATAAATAATAATTCATGGAATATGGCTCATGTTTGTAGTGAATACCTATGTTGTGAACACATTGATGTAATTTACCATGGGGGTCCCAATTTCTATGGGGTAAGGTTGTCAAGGCATAAGCTTTCCTAACATTACCAACTTCCCTAAAGTGCCTATGAAAGGTGTAGCACATCCTCCCAATTGTGAGATGAGAGCCATGAAAGGTGATATTATTGGTTATATTTAAGTATCATTTATCCCCTTCCATAGTTTATAAGTAATTTATTACTTAGCCACTGTGGGAGGCATAGAGGATCAAACCTATGCCCAATGACCATAATTATAGTATAATATGGATATAACTAGTAGTCACCCAAAGACGTGAGTGAATTGGAAATATTTTAGGTATATAGGTATTATACAATCCTCAATATATTATTTATATATGCATAAATATGGACAAAGGAATAGACATCACAGATCCTATTTTTGATATATTCATGATTTAGATCCCAAAGAGACCCATTGTGATTTTAAATGATACACATGATAGCATCAAGAAGGTATGACATCATATAAAAATTACATCTTAGGGACTCTTATCCTTTTGTAGTATTTAGTTCATATAATCAGGTGCTGATAATCTCTCCCAATGCAAATGTGCACTCTGAGGTTATCAATAGGTTGATCAATGGTACCCATTTTAAGTGAAGGAATTTGATGCTTGAGTATCCATACAAGTAGTTAAATTTTTTCATACGAACATTAATTCCCATCCATAAATTATTAATAGGCATGGGATTTTTTTCCTTGAGTGAAAAAGGTCATTCCATGGAGAAGCCATTTGCTCACTATCTTTTCTACATTATTACTTTTCTTTCAAAGGGTTACACTATGAGAAATCAAAGGTAGAATATAGGATTGGAAATCATAAATACCTTTGAAATTTTTCTCCCAAAATGTAGGTGATGATGGTGTTGTTATTGACATAGTGAAGGAAACCACAATTTTTAATCCCTCCTTTAAAGAACAAACCATGCAGTAGGTCAATGCATGACATGACCTCAAGTTTGGTATCAACATAGTGAAATTATTAGAACTTTATGTTATCTTTCATTCCTTTGGAGATGCATATTCCTTATATATTAATTGGTTGATGCTTTCTATAGCCTTTCATAGATCTAAGTAATTGGTGTAGGTACCATTGAATATGGAGGAATCAAAAATTGTTTCCATATACTCTATTAAATCTTTGATATAAAATTTACATGGTGTATGGACTCTCCTATACACTTTGGATGAAGACATCATTGTTAGTTCTTAGTGTTGATATAATTAAATCTCCTTGTAATGGTGGTTTGGTGTTATCTTATGAAAATTTTAGCTTTCTCAAATGTAATCAGGGCTTAAATTCTCAGAGGGAAATATACTTTCAAGCTCATCAATAATCAATGGATGTGAATTTGGTTATCAACTCGATGTTATATACTTTTAAAATTCAAGTTCAGTTCATACACCATTCATCAATAATGTTTCCAATCTTATCATCTTCATTTAATTCAAACTTTACCACCTTGTCCTAGTAGACATACCATATAGGATGTTTACTCATTTGGGGGGTGCCACAATGTTCTCCTTTTTTGACACTTGTCAATGTGTGGTTATTCAGACATCAACACTTGCATTTAGGCTGAATCATTTTATTTTTTTCAATCTAAGAGTTTTGATTGAAATATTATGAAGACTAAAATATTCTTTAGGGAGATTCATGAAACTTTTCTTGAAATCCAAAATGTTAAACATTCTCCCTAAAGACCAAATTATCATTCAGGAGGATTTGTCAAAGAGATTTTCCAAAGATGAAAGTCTTGAATAAGAGTTTCTTAACAAAAACTTGAAAAAAAGAACGTCATTGGAGATAAAAATACCCAAAATAAATATGATGAAGAGAAATTTCCCAAATAAAAGTCTCCAAATGAAATTTCCCAAATGAAATTTACCAAATAAAAGTTCTCAAATGAAAGTTCTTGAATAGAAAGTTTTTGGATGAAAGATTCTAAATAAATTTGTCAAACAAAAAGTTCCCAAAGATTAAAATGCCCAAGATGAATTGTTAAAGACCAAAATACCAATAATTATAAATAAGTGAATCTAAATACTGATAATTATAAAGACGTATCATACATAATAAGCTTTCAAAATTTTCACTAATATATCATTTATAATAAGTCATTCCAATAAAAATTGGTTACAAGGGTAAAATAGTTACCAAATAGGCTAAGAATGAATGTACAGACCTACCATGAACAAGCCTTATAAAAAATAAAAAAGGGGTCCCAACTTGTCCATCAATAATTCAAGGTGGTGTGTTTTGAATACAACATTGTGTAAGGGCTTTCACAAATTGACTAATTAGCCCTACTAGTAAAGTGCTCCTCACTTGTGATCCTAGTGCTCTAACTTAATCTGTTGTGTCTTTTATGAGCTTCTCAAATTGATCATTGGTAGCCTAGAGTAATAATACAAGGGCTTTGGCCACTTTCTCCTCCCCACTAGGTTTTCTTAATTTTGTGAGGAATAAAAGTTCATGCTAAGTTTTCCATGCCACTAGGTCCCCTTGTTGAGTAAACCTATGTGTAATAAATATTTTCATGCTCATGGTCTCTACATCAAATTCTCATTAAACCTCTAGGTCACCCTGATAGATTATTTTTAGTTCTATGTTTTAACATGTGTCAGGTACCCAACCTAGCATGGGCCTATGTTAGTCCCCAAGGTCATGGAAGAGGATGGAAGTAGGGTGGGAAAGGTAGAGGTAGAAGGTGGATACCTTGGATGAGGAAGAATAGATGAATATGAAGGAATAAAGGAGTGGAGGAGGAGATGGCATGGGATCTAAAATAAGAAGGATGAATGGGGACCTATATGGGAAAATTTGGCATGTCATTAGTCAAGGATAATGTTAACCTATTGACTAATGAAAGATAAGAGTGAGGTGTTTAATAATAATAAGGAAATCAACTAGTTAAATTTGAATATTTGAGGGGGTGGGTTGATATAAAATGAGGAATAAGTAAAAATGGGAGGGACAAGCTAAATATAGGGCCAAGAGGGTTCTACCTTTTTTATTTCTTTGGTTTCTTGCCTGGATTGGTTGGACTACCTTTTACTTTCTCTATGTGGCCATACCTTATCATTAGCCAGAAGTGTGCCTTCAAATAATGCAATACATCACAATATAAGGTAAGCACCATCTCTTTTATTCACACCATTTGCTTTTGCTAAACCACTTCATACATAAAAATTTTATCAACCTCCCATTTTATCTTCTGAGCTCACTTGAAAACTCTATCTTATATTTTCAATTAGATAAAACTAGTGTAATATTAAACTAGACCCTCATCTATCCATTGATTTAAGTGAGCTAATAGACTATTGATTTGAAGGTTGTGAATGATGGTATTTTTTAAGGTCTTGGTAAAGATAAAAATTTCCTTAGGGAGGGTGTTCTAAAAATTTTATAATAATTTGGGGAGGTAGAGGAAACTTTAGCGTAGGCTTCTAGCATATTGAAGAAGGTTAAAGGGATGATTTTTTTTTGTAAGGGTGGAATTACTTAGGTTCAGTGTGAAGGGTTAATTTATTTTTATGTAATTTATAATTCCCCAAAACATGATTTTTTGACTATTCCCTTGAGTCCCTTGAAACTGTTAAGTGAGGCCACCCTTTCTTAGAAGGAACCTGAGACCCCACCTAGTGAGCATAATCAAAAAGTGGATGAGATAAAATCTAATCTAGAAAATATATAGATTACCATAAACAATAATATAGAGTTAGTGATATAAATTATTGTATATTAAAATAAAATAAAGGAGGAAATCTTGACCTTGTAGACTAAGGATAAGGGTAAAATCATCAATGTTAGCCCAAAAACCCCTAGTATGTTGAATTTGTTCCTGGAAGAAATTCTCAAGGAGGATAATTCAAAGGATGCCATTGAATATAATAAGTTGAAGGAGGATAAGGAAAACACTAATGACATGTGTAATAAATTTAAAATAAATTTGACATTAAATAATAAGACAAAATAGGGAAAACAAAAGAAAAGAACCAACAAGAGTAGAAATGATGTTCCTAGTAAGAAAACAAGAGGAAGTAAGAATAAGAATGAATACATGAATGAGGATAAATATTATAATATCCATAAAAAAATGTTGATATGGAACCTTGTAATAATTTTTAAGATTCATCTAATTAGTTGAGGTGATATGTATTTTGTTGTTTTCTTTGTTGTTCTGTGTGGGAGCTTTTGATGATGTTTTGTTGAAGTTAATTTTTTGGATGTCTTTTCAGTATAGGTTTTTTTTTTTTTTTGTGTGTTTATTTAAAATATTATATTTATTTTTTAGTATAAGTTTATTTCTTTTTTTTTGTGTTTAAAAATGTTGATATGGAACCTCGTAATAATTTTTAAGATTCATCTAATTAGTTGAGGTGATCTATATTTTGTTGTTTTCTTTGTTGTACTATGTGGGAGCTTTTAATGATGTTTTGTTGAAGTTAATTTTTTGGATGTCTTTTTAGTATAGGTTTATTTCTTTTTTTTGTGTTTATTTAAGGATCCTAGAACATGTAAAAATTGTGTGTGTGTGTGTGTGTGTGTGTGTGTGTGTGTGTGTGTGTGTGTGTGTGTGTGTGTGTGTGTGTGTGTGTGTGTGTGTGTGTGTGTGTGTGTGTGTGTGTGTGTGTGTGTGTGTGTGTGTATATATATATATATATCTGTGTGTGTGTGTGTGTGTGTGTGTGTGTGTGTATTACTTTTACATGTTCTAGGATCCTTAAAACCTATATTTTACCTCTACCAAAAAATAATAATAATTGTATCGTACTTAATATTAAACTATAAAATATATTTTTATTAATTTATGTGTGTGTTAATTTATTAGATTTTATTTACACAATACATAAATGATATTAATATAAATTATGATATATGAAATTATTTTAAATTTTATAAATATATTATTATATATTTTATTATTTTTATGTAGAAATCATTATATATAGGATATGATTTATGAAATTATATTAAAATTTAATATATATTATTATATATTATAATTAATAATATATTATATATTATAGTCTAATAATACATTATTTATAATATAATAATATTAGGTGATGATGATAATTTTGATGTTATATAGCAACTTTTGTAACATGTCAAATGTAGGGGGACACAATGTGAAAGCCTTGCAAGCACATATGGAGTGCATGCATCCTCACATCACCTCTCAATAAAACCTCCCTGGTTCCCTCCATAAAATCATCTCAAAATTCATGGACTTTGCATCATATATTTATCTCATCTACATTACTATTTTTTTTTTCATGTCTCTCTTTTCAGAAATTTGAAATAAATTAGTTAAAATTTAAATAATCAATGACTCAATCCATTTCCTTCCTACACATGCAAGTGAAACTCTGGATTTGTTTTATTTTGTATGTGTCTCTTTCACTTATTCATTTATTTTATGTTCAACAATGTGTAAAACCCCAATACAAATTTTGAATCTATATTTTTAAATATTTAATTGTTAATATTTGTATGCTTTCAATAAAGGGAACATTTCCTTCATAATAGATGAGGCACTTTGACCCCTTACTATTATAAAATATCAATTTTTTCCCTTTGAAAATATTTTACTAATAAAATGGAATAAAACCCAATGTTATAGAGAGTTTGATACTCCCATACCCCTTTGTTAAAAAATTTTAGTGGTATTGAATTCAACCTAGAGGAAAATTCAAATTCATGGGCTCTCATTTGCCTTTCAATAAACTCAATTATACCTTTAGAACTATGTGGTTTAGAGGGTGGAGAGGATAATATATTTTTAGATCACTACACCATTTTCTCAAGATGATAAATTTCAAGGGTTATCTAAGTTCCTTTTATCCACCCATGTCTATTACTCTTCCTATTGGACACCATTAAAATTTTCTTATGCAAATCTTGAACTTCTTCTCAAAGAATTTATTTGGGCCAACCTACAAGGCTCTAAAGGGTTTCACAAAGTTACATGGGATATTTTTTACAAACTTAAATATATGGTTTGCCTTCATCTTCTAGATGTCAAAATTCCATTACATTACCCTATGTTTTAAGTGGATCATTTGTTCCCTTGAAGGAGATGAGTCTTGTAAAAACTATCTTCACAATTGCATAAGTAAAGGGATCCATTTTAGCAAACTAACTTAGAAATGTCCCGGTATCCAATCACTTATATTATCTCAAATTTCCATCAAGACTAAATAGTATTTTGTAGCTCCATGTTTCAACACCAACTACATCCCTAAGATCAAGGCTTCATAATCTGCCAAGTTGGTGTTAGGGAACTATAGCCTATTTACCTAATGGGTTAATCTAAATAATTCCTAACTAATAACCTTTCTTTTGAATGGCCCTATCAAAATTCAAGGACCATAGAGTAAAGAAGAAAGGTGGAACCTTAACCTTATTCTTATGTATCATCACATTGGTATGCATAGGCTTGGGCTTGTACTAGATTGGTTTATCTATCAAGTACTTTAAGATGAGATCTCTTTGATAGATGAGCTATGTAGGCTCATTAAAAGTGATGTTTTCCTTTATCTTCTTCATGTTCTCTTCTATGTTATACCCAATCTTGTCAATGATAGGCTGTATTTCTTCAAGTGTATTATAATTATTATCCTTAAAAAGTGGAGGATCATTTCAGGCTCTAAGATTGGGAGGGGTTACACCATTATTAGGAGGAGTGGGCATGGTTATAATATGTTATTGTGTCCAATTCCTAAGAGCATAGTTACTTCATTAAAATTTATAGAAAGCATGTACCTCATTGGTGGCCTCTTCTAGATCATTATTCTCTTGGATAGGGAAATTCAAGGTCTCTAATACCACATTAGTGCCCAAGGACCTTGAGGATCATGGATCATTAGCTTGATTATTATTATTGGGTTTGTTTGGGACTACCTCATATTATTTCATTTCCCTTTAGAATATTTCAAATGGATTGCATAAGTCTATGTAATCTAACTCCCCTATTGGTTTGTTCTATGCACACAACACCAATTTTGTAAGGCTAACTTCTAAATGTTTATCTTAAGTAGTTTATTAGGTGAGGGATCTAGTTGTTTGTTAGAGAGGTTATGGGGATGATTGTACCTTTGATATGTGAATTTCTTATTTGAACTCTCACCACTATTATTTCCAACTTGTCTTTAGAGACCCAATGAGTCATTGATGAGCTTCATTACCATGTGTTTTATAACATATAATTCAATTTTAGTGTATTCTTGAGGCACACTTTAGAATTTTTTTATGGCAAGTACTAGTGCTTGAGTGTGACATTAAGGCACTATTTCATTATTGATAGGAATAAGGAAGCCCAAGTGATACTTAGGAGTATCATGCCTCAAGGGAAGTTGGTTTGCCATTGGCATGGGTACATTTTGGCTAATGGTAAAGAGGTGATTTAAAGAATGGAGGTTATATTAAATATTTACTATGGATAATTGTAATAGAATGTGAGGGTTAAGTTGCATGTCTACTTTGATGGCCTTGGAATAAGCTATGGTACAATCTACCACTAAAGGGTATCTACTTAAGAATATAGTAGTCCAAGTTCCTATTATGTTATTTTAAATTTTAATGTATAATTTAGCATCTATTTTATACCACACAATGATATGAATATACATATTTTAGAATTGAGCATTTAAATTCCTTATGGACTCATTTGGTTCTCTTAATGTATGAAAATTATTGGTACATCACACTTGGGTTAATGAGTTACCCAAAATGGGTGAGAAAAATATTTATAAATTGGTCCCAACTTGTAATGGAACTTTCAAGTAAATTTAAGAATCAATCATATGCCAGTCCATCATAATGAATGGGAAAATCTTGCATGTAACATCCTCATGTTCTACATTCATAAGCTTGAGAGAATTTTTTATGATATCACATAATTTTTAGTGATACACCCCAAACTTGGTGTAAATATTAGAAGGTATCTTTATGGGTTCTTAGGTAGGTCATGGACAAATCTAATAATGTCAGTGGCTAACCCATATAATGCACACCTAATTCATGAATGAGTTAGCCTACAACATTTTGGGATCTCTATGGAGGTGAACTCCATTCTACAACATGAGTTGTAGATAAGTGTTATACAACTAGGTGTTGGAATAGTTAGTTGAGTATGTAGGTTGTTAACCAAATGTGTATGGGTGAGTGAAACCTACAAGAAGATTAAAATCATACTTGGGTTAAATGGGAGATAATCTAAACTATGGTGGGTAGTCTTTAAAACAAACTTAAAAGAGGGAAAGAAGAGTAAGGAAAAAATTATATTCATGATTGAATAATTTTTTATTGTTCAAACTAATTTTAGAGAGGACAAGAGACTAAAACTAATACTTGTAGTTATTTGATGTTGCATACTAACCCACAAACATAATAAGGAGTCTAAGGAAAAGGACGCAGTAAACTCCTAGATTATGTCCAAAGGTTTTTATCACCAAGATTATTTTTTCAAGACCAAAGTGAGAGGTTATTACAAAGATACTAAGAGTTCCTAATTTTTTATTGAAAAAACTAAGAGGGTGTATCAAAGAGACCCTTCTACACAATCCAAAATCACTCAATAGCCTTAATTATTATGAAATATGTCAATTCAAAATAATTGTTACTAATTATAATTCATACATTTTCAATAATCAAGTAAATAAAAAAATTCAAAACTACTATTTCATATAATGAAATACTAAGTCATTATCTTGAAATAAATTCACAATCAAATCACATGATGCTTAGAGAAGAAACTCATATTACACAATTGTATGACAATCTAAAGATCTCTTCTTGTATTGATAAAATTTCAACTCTCTTGAAATTGAAAAATTAACTCTATATATATATTTTATAAATGGGTCATCTCACCCTTTAAATCATGCATAAAGTAAGAATTACATGTTAATGATTATAATGAAACTTATAATTTAATGCAAACTTTGAATGTATAATTAGATATGGCCAAAACTGTATATTTATAATAAGATATGAATTTATAAAATTTAAGCACTATGTGCATGTTACAAGTATCTATAGTTACTTATTACATGCAATGTGAATGACATAAAGATAAAAAGAAATCTCAATTTACATACATTAACTCTCATGAAAAAAAATGTATATAATATTAACTTGAGAGACTAAGGTTTACTCATCAATGGGGCTTGCATGGTCAATGTAGTATCACTTAAAGTTATAAATGGAGTTATATTGGTAGGTGGAGTTGAACATGAAGCCTCAACTATTAACTACATCTTTACCATTCAATCTTGATATCACTTACATGCCTGATCATATTAAGGCTTGATTATGTTCGTATTTATAAGGGATGGCCTATGCACTCTAGATAATTCCATAAATAGGCATTGATGTTTTAACTTTATATATTTTAAATACACTTGGAAGATATCTACTTTAGTCACCTTCTTCCTAGAGAAGCTAATTTCTTATTTAATATTTTCCAATGTATACTCCTAAAGAACCTGTTTGAAATTTACAAATGCCTATTAGAGTAACTTATCAAAACTATCCTTATCTATAAAATTTCCCAAAGTGTCTATATCTTGACACAAATTTAGATCTTTAAAAATCTATATAACTTATTTCTCATGATCAATCATATTTACAACTAAAGCTTGTGTAATATATACTCACTATTTGGCTTTTTGGCTCTTGATAACCACCAAATTGAGAAATTATTTCCTCTAAAAGAGTCATCAAATCTAGATGGCCAAAGGCCTTATTGTTAGTGTAGGTTATGAGAAAATTTAATTTATTTTCATCCTCTTTCAAATAATTAAATAATTTATATGTCTCAATCAAATAGGGAGACATCTCTATTTTCATTATATTAATAGTGTTCAAAATGTTGTATAACTTAAGGGATGCATTCTAGACATCATCCTCTATTTGTTATTGTTAGATCACTTGATTTAATTCTTATTTAAGATCTTCCCTATCTTGATTAGTGCCTTTATGGAGTTCCATCAAGGCTTTAGTATGTGTTCCTAAATAAGCTAAAAAATCTTCATTATAGGAAGACTCCCTAGTTCTCCTATTCTTCTTGGATAATGAAAATACATCTTATATTTCCTCAAATATTAATCCCCTAATAGATCCATCATGAATTTTCATTTTACTAACCCTCTATACTTTTCTTGTTTATTTATCAAATATGGAATTTATAATGGAAATCTTAGTGATCACCAGATTGGGTCTCTGGGCTTCTAGGGCTTTCAAGTCTACTTCTCATTAGGGAATTACCAATTCCTTAAGTCAACTAATTGAGTATCTTGAGTACTAGCCTTAGATATAACTTCCTTAAAAGAAACCATGAGTGAAATTATTTATAGTGGGTTTGAAAATGATGGATAAATGATCTTATGCCAATCCAAGTTGCCCACCTAGGGAATTAGATGCATAGTATAGGTTGTTTTATTACCATATCTAGTAGAATATATAATTGAAGTTGGTTGAGCTACAATATAATGTGGCATAGGTAAACCTAAATAATTATATGGAATAACCAATTGTGAAATTTTATTCTAAATTTAGACTCTTATTGTTGACTTGAATTGGATATTATTAGCCCTAAGATATCTTGTAAATACTTGGAAAGTGTTAGGAATAATACATAAGAAATTAACCCAATAGTTTGTGGGTATAATTCTAAAGTATTATCTCTATTATACTATAAAAAATCAATGGTAGATGATAAAATTGAATCTCTTAAAGGAAAACTAGAAAAAATAGTAGTAGGGGCATCACTTGATTTATCCATTTCCATCGGTGCCTTACCTTTGAGTCCCTAGAGACTCATGACCTTAGATATTTCAATTTATTCATCATCCTCTTCCTCTAGTACTTTGCCTTGAGCCATAGCTTCCTCTTGGGATGATGTCCCAATAATTGAACTCACAGGGTCCCTAGGGGATCTTAGCCTACTCTTATAATAAATTGTGGTTTTATTGACTAAGGGAGTGGGTTGATAAGTAGTGGAAGATGAAAACTATATTTTTAATTCAATAGGTTATACACTTATAAAATGAAGTCTAAAATCTATAGAGTTGAAAGAATTAATATATATATATATATATATATATATATATATATATATATATATATTGGCTACTCTGGTCCTCCCAATGAACTTGTAGTAAGGTCCTCCTCCATACCTTGATATTATTTTACATCCTTCATCACATATTTTGGTGGTTCTTGGGAAGGATGCCCCTTTGGTTTAGCCAATTAGGAATGTTGTGAAGACTAATAGTTGGATACAACCCATCTACCTAGAAGTGGAAATCAAGTTTATGAATCTATAATTTTAAGTAAGGGATCCCTTCAAATTGCTCTTAAGATATCTTCTATCAACCCATCCACTTGTTCCCTAGATAACACCTTAGCATTATCTTTAGAATTCATGAAAATAAAGTCATGCTCATAGGGCTCATACTAGTAAGGGATGCCCAGGCCTATTACAAGCTTTTGGATGCTACCATGTGGGTCCCAATCCTTATGCTAAAATAATGCTAATGAATATAGTTATCTTATGTTTCTAATATCACTAAAGTAATTTTTTATTATGTAATTATTTAGGCCTATGATCACATAATACCCATTGAATAGACCTTTATGTTTTTTCCTCGTGTCCTCATCGATACTCCACCAAAGTTGATATGCTTATCTGGGACATTATTAGATAAACATAAGGGTGAAACCTTAGTTCCCACAATCATTATCACTATGTAATCTAGGTATATCCAATAATCACCCCTTGGCCATAGGGTGTTCTTGATGATATTATAATCATAGGAATCTGAGAAGGGAGGTTAGATTAAGTGTTAATTTAAACAACAAAACTTAAAGAAACATACTAACACTTACAATCTTAGATCTTAGGGGTGATATTAATGAACAAAATAAAAATGGAATCACAACTAAATTGAAAAATACATCAAATCTCTTACCTTCCTTGAGATCTCCAAGTGCATTGTTGAGAAGTTTGGTTGGTTTGTGCTTCAAAGAGCCTTTAGCAATGGAGGTGTGTATCTCCTTCTCTCCTTCACACCATTGGCTTGTGTTGGCTTGGTGTGGCTTGGATCAATATTTTATAATTATAACATTATTTATCTGAATCTCATGTAACAAAACATGCATTATAACTCTATAAATTCCAAGATTTTTAATTCAATAGACAATGGCTTGTATTTATAGTAAATGGATTTAACCAAAACCCAAGGTGATTTAAGGCTTGGAATGGGTTAAAACCTAGCCTAACTGATTCAAATATAACCCTATTAGAGTTAAAAGGTGTCAATTAGTCATGATTTTCAATGAATAGGCATGGGTCTCCAAAATGAGATATTTTCAAAAGGCTTGACAACTCATAAAGGTAATCATGAAAAGAGGATATTTCATATTTTAAATTCCATTTTTTATTTATATATTATTTGAACATGGATAATTCAACTAGGCATTTAATTTGGTTTAGATTTTTAATTAATTCTCATTAACCATTTATCTCTTTCAATATTTGATATTTGTCCATAGGCCAAATTAATTGTTATGATGTTGTAGGATGATAGAGATGAATCTATGAGAATTTATGATTACATACAATTAAATAACCTAATTAGAGATGCCTCAATGTTATTTTTAGCTTTGATGAATGATTCATAATAAAATTTGAGGCATTTAGTGATTCTTAGGCTTTATTTGTAATGGTTGGTAAGAATCAGTTTGATTTCTAGTTGAAGGCTAGTGGTGGCTAATTTTAGGTGTCTATAGTTTTCCCTTGATTGGGAATGCATTGAAAGCTATAGGAATGGTAATGTATTCTCAAATAATGAAAAGGTCCTATATGTCTATAAATTTAATGGAAATGGATGAACTATAGTTTCCCCCTTGAGGGAGTGGTTGCAAAGGGGTCATCAATCAGTCCCTAGAAAGGAGGAAATAATTAGAAAAAAAAATGAAATGGGGTGGAGAAGACTATTTTTCCTAGAGGTAGTTATAATCAGTGGCATGTGGAACTACCCCAGTTGGGTAGATAAACAAGATGATTTTCCCATAGATAGTTAAAATAATCATCATAAGCAGGATAAAAAAAGGTAATGATTTTCCCAAAGGTGGTTATAATCATTAAAAAGGCTTATGGTAACAAGAGAATGATTTTCCCAAAGGTGTTTATAATCATGAAAAGGAAAATAATGATTTGCCCACAGGTGGTTATAATCATTGATCAATTAAAAACATGCCCCAATTGGGTGGATAGAGATAATGGCTTGCCCAAAGGTAGTTATAAGCATTATCACAATGAAAATGTGACCTAATTGAGAAGAATAAAGATAATGATTTGACTATATGAGGTTATAATTGTGAACCTTTAAATGGATTAAAACACAATTATTTTCCCACAGGGAGTTAGAATCATTATTTTAATGGTTGGGATGAAATACAATGATTTTCCCAAAGGTGATTATAATCATTAGCAATGCAAGTGGGATGGTATACAATGATTTTCCCAGAGGAAGTTATAATCATTAGTATCTTGATAATGGGAAAAATGAGATGGAATATGATGGAAAATTATGATAGAGGATAAATATGAATTTAGGAAACCTATGAGTAGGAAGATGTGCATCTGAATTAGCAAATAGGAAAATTCTTTTGTTGTTTAATTATTTTGTGTAAGATATTGTTTGGATTGGATTGGGAATTATTCTGGTGCTAAGGAGATATATCATTGCTTCACTTCTGTGTAGACTCTTGGATCTAATTTTTGTTATAGCATGAAATGGTAGGCATCATGATAGAATACCATGATAACTAGGTCAAAATATTCATATGGATTGACATGTAATCCAATACTCAATTGATAATAATGCACTAATGATAAGATACCATGATGACAATTTAGATGTATGAATATGGATGGATTCAAAAATAATACACATATAATCACCCAATGAATTCACATAGATTTAATCAAGGGATAATTAGAAAGTAAACAAATAGGTAAATAAATAAACAAATATAAAGACAAAACAAGAAATAAAAAACAAAAAATACAAATAACAGTAATCATAATTTTAGAGTAAATGAAGAACACACAAGATGACAGTCATTGTCCCTAGACTATAACAGAGAAATTAACAAACAAACAATATGGGGTAATAGAATAAAATAAAGGGGTGGCCAAGCTATCTCTAAATGCACTAGGAAAGTGGATGTTGCCTACATAGTTCCATGGATGTAATACCCAACAAAAATTTAGGCCAAATATAATTATCCCAAGAAATGGGATAGAAGAAAAATGATGAGAAGAAAAATATGATGAATGATTGTGGTAGAGAGAATATAGGAATGGGCTCACAATATGTAAGTAGCATGGGATGGAATACCTATAATTATGGGAAACTAAATGATAAGTGATTTCTTGTGAGATAGCTAGGGATCCAAAAATCCTTAAGGCAAAGAAGTGGTCAATGTTTAGGAGTTTAATAAATCATTTTCCAAATTTTTTAGAATTTTCTATGTATCTTAAATCAATTTAGAATGATGAGATAGTAAATGGTCCAATCTCATAAAATGGCAAGAGCATTAAAATTTATATTTCTCACAAAATAGTGATATCATGGCAAAGGGTGATTGAGCTGACCTCAATGTAAATTGAGCACTACCTACATAGTCCTAGGATGGGACCTCAAGTCATTGTAGTTCCTCCCTATAATGGAGGAATCTAATATTTAATGTCTAATTCAAACAAAATAAGTAAAGGCAGAAAATGAAAAAATACCATATAGGAATGTCAAGGTGGTACATCAAGGCATGACAAACAATTGTTGCCCCTAATGTGCCCATAGGTAGTTTTAATTAGGAAATAATGGCATAGGTTAATGATACTAATTTTCCCATTATAAATTATAATTAGTATCATCATGGTGATAACACTGATTTTCCCAAATGTATTTATAATTAATCCTAAGTGGTAGAGAATGTAATAATAAATGAAGGATGTAACTACCAAACCACTATCATATTGCTCTAAAATATGGCCTTTATATAGAATCTTGAAATAACTGTTGAAACTTGATATTAATCTTCATGTTAAAAGATTCCATAGAATCAATGGAATGGAACTAGGGCTAAGGGTTTGGGTAGGGAGGGTAAAGACAAGTCAATTGAAAGGAAAGGTATGGTAGAATAAAATATGGTAGAATGATATGGTACAAAGAAGACTATTGATGTTATGGTATAACTATAATGGGCCTCATAGATAATACACTAGGTCTTTTAATAAAAGTAATGTTTGAGGTGTATAATGTTCATTGGTTCATCAAGTTCATCCCTGTTTGGTGTAATGAGCCTGTATGCTCTAGTGCCATAGTTTGTAATAATGATGAAATGTCCTATATAGTTAGGTTTGAACTTACCTTTATGTTTCTTCTTAGTCTTGGTATTCTACTAGTTTTCTTTAAGTACAAGATCACCAAACTCAAATTCTCTATGTTTGACATGTTGATTGTAGTGTACATATAGTCAATTATGGTAGGCTTGAATATTATTGACTGTGGCCATGAGTTTCTAATCAAGTAACTCTAGCTCTTATAGGTGAGCTACTTGATAATCTTCATTTTCTAGGACATGCTTCAAAGGGATGTGTAAAGATGGTAACTCAACTTCAATGGGAAGAATGGATTTAGTACCATAAACAAGTGAATATGGAGTGGCTCTGATTAGAGTATGGTGGTTGATACAGTATTCCTAGAGGCCATAGAATATTTAGAGGTGCCAATCATGGCTAGCATCATTGACAATATTTTTAAGGATGTTGATAACGGTTTTACTATATGTTTCAACTTGGTCATTACCTTGTAGTTAATATGCCATGGAGAATTGTTGAGTAATTTTTTAATCGACACATATTGATTTATCATCCTCATTCTCAAATTATCTACCTTTATTAGACATATTGTCATAGGGGATACCATGGTGACAAATGATATGGTTAAAGATGAATTTGGAAAAAAAATTCCAGTCATGTGAGGGGTATAGCTCCAACCCACTTAGTGAAACATTCTATGGTGGTAAGGATATATTTATGGTCATTAGATGAGGTGGGGTTTATCTTTCTAATGATATTGAGGCCCCATGTAGTAAAATTTAATGGTGTAAGCATTGGTTTCAAAGTCTTGGCTGGGGCATGAATTAGATTGGCATGCCTTTGAAATTTATCGCACTTTTTAACATATGTAGTTGTATTTGCATCCATCATTTACTAATAGTACCTAGTATGTAAGATATTTTTGTATAGGATGGTTCCATTAGTGTGGTGTCCACATACTCCATGAACCTTATATAATTTTAATGTAAATTCTACTGAAGTTAAATAATTAAGTAGAGTTTCATCAAAATTACAATGGTAAAGGGTTGATCTAAGTAAGGTATAATGTGTGTCATGGTGAATAAAGGCTTTGGATTATTTTAAAAATAAGTCTAGTGGCATTATTTAGTCATGAATATAGGTGTAAAGGTCTAAATATTATATAGAATTGGGGCCAAAATTATCATATATTGTGGTGACAGTTGAAGGTTCATAAGTTGGTGTTAGCATATTTTCAATAAGAAACTAGTATTATTTTACCATATATGTATGTCAAATCAAAGATCTAATGGTATCCAAATCATTTGTTGATCTATTAATTTCCATTCATATATGTTTAAACTATACATCAACAAGTTATTTCTTAAGAGTGTTGATCATGGCCTTGTATGGTATCAGTTTATCATCTTTGATCTAAAAATAGTATATAACTTGATTAATGGTTAATTGAGAATCACAATAAACATTTATATGTTGTATGTTCCATTGTACTACCTATCTAAGCCCTAAAATGATTGATTCATATTTGGACATGTTTTTAGTATAAGGAAAGTTTATCTATAATGACTTAGGTATTAGATCCTATAGACACCTCAAATTGGCCACCAATGGCCTTCGATTGGACTTCGGACTGATTCCTATCAACATTTACAAATTAAGCCTAGGAATCACTGAACATCCCAAATTTGATTGTGCATCATCATCAAAGCTCATAATCTCATCGATACATCCCTAATTGGGGTATCCTATCGTTAGCAACAAAAACCTCTCATGGATTCATCTCTATTCATCATGCAACATCAAAACATGCAATTTGGCCTATAGACCTATTAAGTAGGATAAGTGCACACATAAAATCAAATATTAAAAATGCTAAAAATCCTAATCATAATTATTTAACAAGATAAACAAAATTTAGAACCTAGTTGAATTATCCATGTGTAATTAATGAAATTCTAAAAAATGAAACTCAAAAATGCAAATATTCTATCTTTCCATGATTACTTTTTATGAGTTGTCAATCCTTTGAAAATATCTCACACATGCCTATTCATTACAAACCATTAATTTTTGACACACTTTAACTCTACTAGATAAAATTAACTCACTTAAGTTAGGTTTGAACCCATTCCATGTTTAAACTACAATTTATCTCACCTTGAGTTGGTGTTAGTTTCTAAGCCTATAAATACAAGCATTTACATCTTCATTTAGAGATCTTAGATATTATACAGTTATAATGCAATTTTTTGAATAAGACACATGCAAATGTTGTTATAATGCCAAAATATTGATCCAAGCCATCAAGCAAGCCACAAACCAACTATGGTACCAAGGAGAGAAGGAACAAAGAGAACTCCATTACCAAATATTTCTTGAGCACAAACCAAGAAAGTCATGAAAAAATCCTTTAGAGATATCAAGGAAGGTAAAGATTATTTTTATTTACATTTTAGTTGAGTTTTCAATTATATTTTACTCATTATTCTCCCCCTAAGATCTAGGCTTATATATGTTAGCATGTTAGTGTGTTGATTTCATTGATTTGTGAAACTAATACTTGATCTAACCTCCCTCTATTGACAAATTCATATGATCACAAATAACACACCTAGTGGGATATGAATACATCCCACGTAGCAAGGATACCAAGATGAAACTCCTAAATTTTTAAATTAATGCTTGAATATCTTCAAAATTATAGTTTTAACTTTATTTTTACCATATTTTTATTTTTAATGCTAACTCAAATCTACATAGAGATCAACATGGATTAGGCATAAATGGCATTGGTTCTACTTAACCATCATCATTTCTACCTAATCAAGATTGGTTTTGGGTAACCTTCATTAGTTAAGATGTAAGGTAAATATACAGCTTAAAAACTTGCATTTTGAATCTTTTTAGCATTCTTACTAGTTATTTATTGGTTTCATTAACCTTTATACTCTCTATTTAATCATTGCATTATAGGTTTTGAGGATTTTTTTATCATATTTTGAGCTAACTAACATTTTACATTGTGCGGGTTTTATCTTTAGGTTCACAAGAAACTAATATTATTCTTTATCGAATGGTATCAGTTATTTCCAATCAACATAGATTCCTTGGTAACTAGAATCAGTCATAGGTGAATGATATCAATCTCTATGTTTTTAAAATAGGAAACCCAAGATCTATGTTTTGAAAACTTGTTTTCTCATCCATTAATGTGCTTCAAATAATAAGGAAACTCTCTAACCCTTGCAGGACCAAGGTAGGATTAGAACATGGATTTTCAAGTTTAAATGCTCTAACACTTCATTTTGGTGCCTAAAAAGTATGGTAACCTAAGTGATTTTTGTTAATTTATTTGATGAAATTTTGTTTCAAGCTTTGAAAATTTAAGCCAAGTGGCCAAGTAACTTAATCAAACATTTCATTTAGTGCCTAAAATTGACATTCACTTAGATTGAAAATTCTTGTAAGTGTTTATTACTTATTTATTTATTTGTACAAAATGAAGAGTGTGTGTATGTTTCCCCCCATCCCCTATAGGGAACTTGGGTGACCAAAATCACCTTTTCACTTGTAATGTGTTCCTAGTCTAAGACATGGAAAGAATGTTGTCTAGGCTCTTCCCAAAACCTATATGGTTTGGGTGATTTAAAAACAAACTCTAAAGTCTTTCCACTTACTCATTTATTTCATGCAATTTGGCTTATGAAGGGGAGTTCATAGCTTCTTCATGAGTTATTTAGGGAATCTTTAACCTAGAGTTTCATCTCCTAGCATTATTTCAACCCTGAATTATGGTAGGATATACAAATTAGGGTATGCATATTATGAGAGTAAAGGGGTTCAGCAACTAACCTCTCCTTTTGTAATGAAAACTAGGTGATTCCACTAAGTAGTACACAGATGGAATCTCAATGCAAAGGAATAGACCCTTGCATAATAATTCAATTTTTATGAACTCAATTGATGTGAGGAATCTCTATCATTATCCATGTTTGGGACCATCTAGATGGTCAAAATAATTTATGTTTTAAATAGCCCAACTTTCTATGAAAATATTATTGATGTAGGACGAGTATCCTGAAGGTCCATGTCACCTTAAAATCTCTTGGGAGAAGGGGGTGTAAAAAAACTACCATTTCATGCACTTTTACTTTTCTATTAACACTTAAAATCCTCCCAAGAGCATGTATATATATGGATTTCAATAATACAATGTAACCTTGTTAGTTTAGGTCTTAGGATAATTTACTTAGTTGTATTTAGTATTTTTCCTTTTATTGTTTGGTCTTTAAGTCTAAAAACTTTATTTGTCTTCCCATATTAAAAATGAGTTTTTTTCCACACTATTATATTATTTGAGGAGGTATTATGACATATATTTGACACCTTGTTTTTACCTCATAATTTTTGTCAAAAACATTGTGTGTCACTTAATTGTAATGGGTAACATTGCACTACCCCAATCATTTCAAGTTTATACCTTAGGAGTCTTTGAAACAAACCATTGTTTATACCTTTAGAGAGTGATAACATTTTTATGTTGTTTAATTTTTTTGAGACTCATTTTGTCTTATGTCTAAGTTTCAAAATTTTAAACCAAACCATGTGTGTTTAGGATCTCTGTCTAGTACCATTATGTCATTCAATTTCATCTAGCTTGTTTGTTCAAAAATCCTAGTTCTCCTAAGTTGAGTTTTTAATTAACGTTAACAAGTTTGAATTCAAACATTGATTGATTTTTGTTTAGGCCTTGTCTAATTAGGGATTAGATATAGATATTTCTCTTTTGGTTTGTGTAACTTAGGTTGATTCATTTCCCAAATTTGAAAAACTATTTGTTTGTACCATTATTTGGGAGAAAATAGTCTATCCTCAAGTGCCTTTTTTTTGTGCCTCATGCCAATTTGATCAAGTTCATGTCCAAATTCAAGTGCCTCATCTATGCCAAAGTTTTTCAAGTTTTTTAGATTAAATACCCCTTTGTTTTAAGTATATATTTTGACATTGTGTTTGGACAAAAGTCCTAGCACATGCCTTGTTTGAGCCTAGATTTCGATGCCACATTTGGCTAAAAGAACTAGCAACCTTTATTTTCCTAGATTAGACCTATTTGAAAAATTTTAAACCTATAGTTTTGAATTTTGTGTTTAGTTCATCCACTTGTCTTATTTGTGTGATACATTTAGTGTTTGACATTTGATGTTATACTATTCTATACCAAGTCTTAGCATAAACCATTTTGGAGATATAGCTCACCTATACCAAATTAAACCAAGTTTAAACACTTTTTCCTTTGGACATTATTTTTTAGAGTTTGTATAACTCTAAATCCCCTTTTGTCATTGAACATTAACCATTTATTTGACCATGTCTCACTATTAAGGGTATGGAAATGTGGTTGCACAATAATACATTATTCAATACCCCTATGGAGATGATGTCATTTTTGAAAAAGATATTTATCAACCTTACAACAATCAATTAGTTAAATAAATATAAGATCTTTTGTCTCATTATCTAGTCAACATGCCTTCATACTCAAAGCAAGACTAAGAACAAATGACACAATATTTAGCTAGCATACCTTTGGTTGTAGAATAAGTCCAACAGCAACCTTATTATGTTACAATGTCATCATCATATGACCCTTATTTATTTTATCATCAAGTACTTTAAAATAAGTAATAAGTATTAATTAGAGCTATAGATGTAGGGCTAAGTTTTTGATAGACTTTTCCCATGAAAACTTGCCAAGTCTAGTATGGAGACCTTACAACATGTTTTACAATCAGAAAATTGAGCATGCCTCTTCTAACAATGCTCATGCTATTATTTATATGCCATATTAGTACCATTCTATGATTATTATAAAAAAAATCCTCATAGAGGATCATTTCATAAATATAGATAGCATACTAGACATATTTAAACTTAGCATGTAACTTTAATAATATGACCATGTCAAATGCCCCTCTTATTGAGCTAGCTCCTTCAACAGGAGTATTAATTAAATTAACTAGACAATAAAATTAGGGTATATACCCATTCACATAAATTACTTACATGAAATACATGTTCAATTCCCTCACCATCAAGGAAGTGTCTTCTACTTCAACATATCATAATGAGCCAAACATAGTGGACAATGCATAAGCAACATCCAATCTAGACCAAAGTGGTGTAAACAATCAAATAACTAATTAATAATAAAATTTGACTTTATTCAACACCATGAGTGGTTTTTAAATGTAGGGGGTAGGAGATTCTACCTCTTAACCTCAAAAAATCACCTCTAATCCTCAGCCAGATGCTTCTTCAAGCACACAACAATAAGGATTAAGTAGCCAAGCAATGACTAGTGTCATGCCTCAACAAAATATGATGAATTTTAATCTACCCCAATAAGTGATGCATAAAATTCCACAACAATAAACACCATCCAATGTACCTACATCATAGAGGCAAAATATTATGCCACCTCAATAGGGGTGACCAATGTTCCACCTTACCAGGTAGTGATGAACATACCTCTTCAATTGTAGACAAATATGCCAATATAATCACAAATGATGTCTAATAAATAACATACAAGTATTGGTTAATGACAAATGTTGAACCTTTAACATGTGTCTACTTCCCAATAAGGGTTCAAGCAACCAAGAGGTTTAAATGTTCCATAAGTACTGACTAGGAAATAATTTCCCTTTGTTCCAAATGTTCCACAAACCCAATGACATGGCCTTGGCTCATAAGTTCCCCTCAATCATAAAGGTATGATTAGTCATTATGAAATCCTTATTCAACCTCAATAAGCATAGTATATCCATATCCCTCCATCTCAACCTTAATTTCCCCAAAATTAGGCATACATACCCAATCCCAACTAGAATATCACATAACAACATAGTAATTTGAATAATCACACCCTAATATAGTATGCATATTCCTTGTCCATTCCCAAAAAAAATCAACATTCTATAGTAAACCATACCTCTACTATAACCTAGTCAAAGTGATCCAATTTTAACTACCCAACCCTCACCTCAAGCCAATATTCCCACTAGTTTCCTAACACAAGAACTATAATAAATGAAGGATGAAATTGTCACCATCAAATTTTGGAAACAAACCAAATTTTCAAAATTGAATGACATGTGTTCCTACCCCTTCAACATGGAGTATTTTCAAATAACATTTCTTCTAGGGTACAAACTACAAAAATTTGACAAATACAAGGGGAAAGATGACCCCAAGGCCCATTTAATAAAATTATTTGTTGTGTGCCAACTAGTGGACTATAGTGACATATACATCTTATTAATGTTTCCAAGAAGCCTATTAATACAAGCATTAGACTGGTTCTTAAAATTACCAAATAATGTAGTTTCTAATTTTGATAATCTTTGTGACAAATTTGTGCAACACTTCTATAATCCAAAGCTTGAGATTTCATTGTTAGATTTGATGCAAACCAAATAGAAGGTTGATGAAATATTCATTATTTATTTTCAGCTATGGATATCCCTTACAATCTGATTCACCCATAGTCTACAAGATAAATAACTAGCCACTATGTTTACCAAGAATTTACATAGTGAGATATATTACTATCTGGAGTTATAGTGTGCACACACTTTTAAATAAATCATTAGAAAATTTTTATTGATATAAAGATACCTTATTAACAAAGGTGTTATTAAACTTACCTCATCAAATCATATCAAAAACCATAACTAGAACAATGGCCAAAATTAGAACCAAGTCTAAGTGCAAGCATCACAAACAACCTAGGCCAATAATTTTGACAAATCTAAGCAGTTTAATCACAAAAAAAAAATTTTAAGGAATGGATTAACTAAGTTATGAAATGGCTAAATAGTGTAAACATTGTCTACTCAACCTATGTTGTATATGAAAATAATTCCTAACCAACAACCCATTCAGTAAATGTAGTAAGTATAATAGCCTAAACTAGCATAACAAAATGCAAAAATCATTGATTTTGCAAACCCCTCCTCTAAGGATAATTGCGCATACTCATTTCATGTTTAATGACCTTAGAGAAACCATTAAATCTATATTTTGAAAGTTTGTCATAGCTAATCTAATTAACTAGTCTATTATAAACCACTATTTTGAGGGCATTGACTATCCAGATTGGTATAGGGAAAATAAATTCTACGAGTATCATCAGGTTAATGGAAATAATTTGTGATGTTATGTGAAAAATAAACATTTAATTGAAAATATGTTGGAAAATGTGGAGATAACATTATATTGTGGAGATTCCACATCTAATCAAAACTTTGATATTTATCACAAACCTTTTCCACAACATAACAACCAACAATAATAATGTCTAAAATAACAACAATAATAGTATCAACAGCCAAGGTAAAACAACACAACCAACAAATTCAATAATAGAATCAACAACATCAAATGAATGGATAGAACCAATGCCAAAATTATGCCAACAACCAATAGACCTACCATGAAACTACACATGACTATAATAAGGTTATAGGTTATATTGTAGGAGGTTGTGTTTCTACCATCTCCATAAATCTAAGACCAAGTATGAATCAAACAAGATCATTTATAATAAATTATAATCAACCAACCCATTCTAGTGATCTTTCCTTGTCTTGGGATCACATATAGGCATACCATCAAGTAAGGATTCTCACTTTTGGACCTGATATCAATAACTCATAATTAGCCTGTGACCACACACAAGTGCATCATAAACAAAGAGTTATCTTATCTATCCCCTTCCACCATCACTTTTTACCAATAATGGTCTTGTATCTAATCTTGATTATGAAATCATAACTAGATAGTCAAATATTACCATCCTAGGCCCACAACCATCTACCAATTAACCCATCCAACCAACCATTTTGGCTAAGATCAATCCATTTATTTCTATCCAATAAAATGTGTTTGATATTATGGAATAATTATAGAAGAAGCCTACATAAATCTCCATTTTAGATTTTTTGCATACATCTACAATCCATAAGAACATCTTGACTGAGTTCCTTAGGTAACACCAAGTTCCCAATGACATATCTCTAGGCAATTTCAATCTTTGGTTGGACACCTAGATCCAAGCCAAAAATTAACCTTTGACCAAAGCGATATGTCATCCATTGGCCCTCTAAATAATAACCCATTTTACATCAAAATTTTCATAACATGGCACAAAGTGAAACATGTCCTCATAGATAATAGATTAGGTATAAATATCATGTATCTAAATATCATCAAGTTTATCAAGTACACCATGATTTATTTTTAACAAAAAATGATCACCATCAAAGCCTATGATAATAAATAACAAGAATCACAAGGCACCATCATCTTTCCAATTATCATTGAGACATTGACCCATGATATACTATTCCATGTGCTAGACCTCAAATTATCATAGAGTATTCTTTTGGGTAGACCTTGGATATATGAGATACATGCAATCCCTTCAACATTTCACCACTGTATTAAGTTATCCCATTTAGGTATGGAAGTTACTATTCATGAAGATTTATAGCCATATGAACATTTCAAGCATTTAGACATGAGTAATAGAGCTATAACTATCATTTTGCCTTGAATATAGTTATTAACAAGGATAAGGGAAAAGAAATACTTTTTGATTAACCAAAGGCCAATTGCATGGACCCTGATACCATTGATTCACTTTCTCACATGCTACCTCCTAAAATATCTAATCATTAAACCATCTCAACTAATGTCCCAAGAAAATATTCAACCCATGATACCCTCCACACTACCAAGATTTAACACAACCCCAAGTTATTTGGAAGACCTAAATCTAAACCACCTTCTATGAAATGGAAATTGAAGGGCAAAGTTTAACTACATAATCCATCACCTATCATTTTCATATCAAACACTGGCCAAGAATAGGACCCTCTTATAGCGGATGAATCTTGGTTATATAATGACAAACTAGGTGACTATTAATAAATACCACCTATCCCATTTCAAAAAAAATCATGGAAAGGCATGACTATGAAGGAGGAGGCCTTGGCCTCAATCAACAAGGTCCATTTGAGCCAATTTTTTCCACTCAATACAAAGGAACATATGAACTTGGATTTAAGCCACTTGGGGGTGACCTCATATATCTTATTTGAGTTTTATTACTGATGAATAGTGATGATAATGTTGAGAATGAAGCATATTCCAATTATATCCTTTCTTATGACCTGGTTAATACCAATTTGTTTGAAAATAATGCCATTTATACCCTTAGACTAGTATTTTGACATAATTTTCTTTCACTATATTATCCCCAATTGATAGATTAAGGCCAACAAGAATCAATAGTGTCATTTTATGAGTTTCATAATGATGAAGCCTTCAATAATTTATTTGGCCTAAGGGAAAATATTCTATTGGGAGATCACAAACAAAGGTTCTCAATCAAGTTGGATCCTGGATCCTATTTTGGAGAATGGGTGAACACCTTTAGCCAAAAATAATTAAACAAAACATTGAGGTCCCAAAGTGAAAACCACTTTGAGGCACTTTTGGACCAAGGAAATATTAAATAGAAAATCCAATCTAGTATTTTTGGCACCATTAGATGGGGGTGTTCAACCTTCCTTAAACATAGCTCAAGAGACCACCAATGATGAACTTGTTTATGGGTCTAAGTTTAGTATTAAAGAATGGAAAGATTTTGATTGAATCATCCAAGAGCTTAAAAATTTATTCATCACATGGTCATCCCTACCATAGGGGGATTTTGATCCATCATGCCTAGGAGAACTTGAAGAACCAGTCCTAATATAAGACTCTACTATTATGGGCTAGTTTCAATCTTTGTCAACTATTCTAGAAGATGGTTTGACCCTTATAGCATAAAACATGATATAATTTAACATTGGGACATTATATGACCTAAAATGGATCAAATTAGGCATTTCCCTCATTAAGGCAGAACATGAAGTCTTTATAACCCTTCAAAGGGGATTTGATAATATATTTGCATGGGCCGACTCTAACATGTTTGGTTTGGACCTCACCTTTATTATACACCACCTCATGGTACATCCTAATTCCAAACTTATAAAACAAAAATTATGTAAGATGCATCCTTAGATTGTTGTATTAGTAAATAAAGAGTTGTAAAAACTCTTGGAAGTAGGATGTATTTGACCAATTGACTACTTAGAGTGGATATCCAATGTTGTAACCATTAACAATAATTTTGAAAGAATTAGTATTTGTATGGATTTTAGAGACATAAATAAATATTTCCCTAAGGATGACTTTCTTCTACCAAAAATTGATATGATTGTCAATTCCATAGCTGATTATGAAATGCTTTCACTAATGGATGGAATTTTAGGGTAAAACCAGATCTGGATCACACTAGAAAACCAACATAAAATAGCATTCACCACTCTATGGGGAACATTATATTATCAGGTTATACCAATTGGTCTCAAAAATGCTTGGGAAACCTAACAAAGTTCCATGACCATCATATTTCATGATATGATGCATGATATTGTCTAAGACTACATCAATGACAT
This sequence comes from Torreya grandis, assembly GCA_037957365.1. Classification (NCBI taxonomy): domain Eukaryota; kingdom Viridiplantae; phylum Streptophyta; class Pinopsida; order Cupressales; family Taxaceae; genus Torreya; species Torreya grandis. The sequence goes on along the minus strand of JARHVA010006508.1, from coordinate 239,295 downwards.
AATAGGTAAATCATAGACTAGGGATAATCATCTAGTAGCATTGAGGAGGATATTTGAGAGATTATGTGAATACAAAGTCAGGCTCATGCCTAATAAGTATGTGTTTTAAGTTACTTCAAATAAATTTCTAGGCTTCATTGTATCTCATTGAGGCATTGAAGTCAATCTAGCCAAACTACAAGGCATAACTCAAAAACCACCACTAACCAATTTGAATCAACTTCATAGTTTATAGGGCAAGATACAATCCATCAGATGTTTCATATCTCAATTGGCTGATAAATTCAACCCTTTGAAACACTTGATGAAGAAAGGGGTGACATTTCATTAGGATGATGAATGTCAGAATGCTTTCCAATAATTGAAGGACTATCTCACAATATACCTATTTTATTGCCACCTATACCAAGAAAATTGGTCCTACTATAGCTATCAGCTACAACAAAGCCTTGAAAGCACTTTTATCTCAACATGATAATAATGTAAAGGATAATGTTGTGTACTATCTAACCCATACACTAGTATCATATAAACATAATTATATACCCTTTAAAAATCCTATTTAGCTATGGTCTTTGTAACTCATAAACTATGGCATTACATGTTGAACAATGAGACCATGGTCATTTCAAAAATAGATCCACTTAAGTATATACTATCTTAAACATCCTAAAAAGGTTACATGTCCAAATGGGTGATGTTTATTAGTGATTTTTAGATAGATTATGTCAACCAAAAATTCATCAAGGGTAAAGTTCTTCTAGATCAACTTGTTAATGTACCCCTTGCAGATATAGAACTGCTAACATTTCAATTCTTAGAAGAATCCATTATGACCATCATTGAAACACCTCTTGATGAGTAGCACTAGAATCTATATTTTTATATATCATTCAAAATACATATATCAGGGATAGGCCTTTTATTCATTACACCATAGGGGGATCTAATCCCTAAATCATTCGAGATAAGCTTTCCTTGTACTAATAACATGGCCAAATATGAAGCACTCATTGTAGGGATTTGATAAGAAGTAAAATAAAAAATACATCATCTAAATGTTTATGGTGATTCTTAGTTAATCATCAATTAAGTTATAAACCATTTTCAAACCAAAGATGACAAGCTAGTACTATACAAGTCCATGGTTGACACTCTCAAATAGTAGATCATTGATGTCTAGTTTGAACATATACCAATGGCTAGTAATAAAATAATATATGCCATAGATACCATTGTATATTCTATTCAACATAGAGATATGGCAAAATAATACTAATTCCTCATATAAAATCTACTAGGACCATCTCATAAACCTTCAACTATTACCATGATCTATGATATTATTGGTCCTAGCTCTATATTGTATTCAGACCTATACACATATCTTCATGACCAAGTAATTGTTGACATTTTGGCCTCACAAGAAAAATGGAAACCCTTATCATTTGAAACTCTTGATTGTATTTTTTTATCTTGATTTTGATGCCTCATATTGCCCTTGTTTAAGGAAAAAATGACTAATATAAACTAAAGAAACTAGACCATCATTTAGAAGTCTTGCATGGATAATTTAGTAGAATGATGATGTGTGTGGAGATGTCAAGATAAAGCTATAGCTATTAACCATTTTGGTTTAAATGTTCCTAAGGTTAAATGAGGATCCAACAAGTATCGATATCTCAAGAGCTTGGTAGAGGATTTATAACATGCATAGGGTCAAAGAGTCAAAAAGTGCCTAGAACAAGATCAATAATTAACATTCAATTAGATCAAATATCCAATGCCAAGAATTAATATTACAATGTTATAGGGTTCCAAATATCCAATGGAGTGCATTTAATCATGCACTCAAAGATCAATGGTGAGCTTGTAGTTAAAAGGTCAGAGGATCTTAGGATTAAATGCATTAATGATAGGTGGCATAATCACAACAAACAAGAAAATCAATGGTGTGAATTTAATAAATAATAAGGAGATAAATGACATACATTCAATCACTCCAAAGAGATCTATGATGTGTTTTTAAGGTCAAAAGTTGAAGATATCAAATTAAATGTGATGCCACCATGTGGCATAATCACATGAAGTGAATGAAGTCTGATAGTGGATATACAAGAAGCATGCAAGAATAATGAGTATCACATTCTCAAAGGCTAAAGTCAATAAAAATGGAGAGATAACAATTGACACCATTTGGAAATCCAAACATAGATCGATGGTTAATGATGAATTTTGAAACTAATAGACTCTTGAGGAGATCAATAGAGTTGATTTGATCAAATTTCCAAATAGCACTAGATGAAAACACATTTCCAAAACTGATAGTGTAGTGTGGTCGAGCTCTTGGCATGAAACACAAAGTGTGTTCCTCAATGGATCTTGATCAGTTAAGATCTTTTAAAAAAGCATCAATGTAATGAGAAGTGGGAAAAGGAATGGTGTGATTATTACAAATATTTTTTGAGGTGGCCCTAATCAATTAAGATTAATTAAGGATAATGAATGTAGGGTGGTTTAATTATTGTTCTAAGTGGAATTGAGATCATTAATGACCCCTTTAATGCCCAAATTTATCTCCCTATATTTCTTTCTTCCTATAAATGTAGGAATTAAGCACTCTATTTTCATCCCTCATGGTTGGTATGAGGATAATCTACCAAAATGTGTAATTATGTACATCTTAGATTAATTAATATAGCATTTTCATTTGTTTACCAATATGTACTTAGTTTTTTGTATTTTTTTGATATGCAAAATTTATTTTCATCTTCCCTTTACAATTCTAAGTTTAGCCTCAATGCTAACAAACTTTCCTTATAGGTCATCTAGTGTGTCTTAATGTTGATGTCTTAGGTATAAAATGGATTGTTGATAGTAATTTCCTTCAATTAGGTCTTACCCTCATTGCCCTCAAGACTAAGTTAATCAAAATGACTTCTAGATGAAGTATTATTGCTTGCAAACCATTGTAGGTATTGTGTTAGTTTTATTCATAGTCCATTAGTGTGTTGAGAGTTAAAGCTTATGAGTGGATATAATAAATTAATGGTGCATCACCAAATTTTAGTTTAGTTTTAATTCATGAAATTCCTTCACTCTTTTAATCCCAACATATTTAGGCTTTAGGAGAGCATTCAAGTGATGCATCATAGGATCTAGCTTCATTAAAAATCCTAGAGGTCTGACAAAAGATTAGGTGACCCTGATCCAAAACATAGAAGTTTTGATTCAGAGATATTTCAAGAACACAAAAATAACACAGTAACAATGAATTATTTGAGAAGAGATGTTTTATTACTCAAGATCGCAATACAACTATATGCTTATCTCTGGGAAGAGATGTATGATTTCCATTTTGGGTTACACCTTAATTTACACACATTTTAAAATTATGATAATGATGTTTAAGGTAACCAATATTGAGGGAGATTAAGTGGTTCAAATTCCATGATTTAAAACAATACAAAATCTCATGAATTACTATTTTTAGAAACTTACTATTTTTAGACTGCACTACTAAAATTGAAATTTGGGGAACTTCCATTGGATTTTTAGGGATAAAAAACCACCAATAAAATATTAATGTCATCTCACCACATTCTCATCATTATTATCTTTCCAATGGTTTAAATGGGGAGTCAAGTGGAGCTATGGTGTAAAAGTTATGGCTCTCAAAAATTTCATCATCAATTAGGGTAGAACCATCACCCAAATTGTCACCTGTATTATTACCCAGATCATTCCTCCCTCTTTTAGAATAAATGGTACCCATTGTGTTAATATTAATCATAAAATGTGTTAGTTGTGTCTTAATTTTATTCTCTATGAGCCACTCACCTTGGTGGCTAAGCTGGCCCCTTTTGACAACCCAATAAAGTGGAATAGAGCATCCTCTTGTTGTCTTCATCTAGGTGTCCACAATATGATCCTCCTCCACATGAGAAAAAAAAATTGGATCAAGCTCATCAATGTATAGTTGTTCTACTATGACTAAAGTGTCTAACAGAGGTGGATGATGTGGTTTGAATAACTCCACATTGAATATTAGATGTAAACCAAGGTAGGCTGGTAGGTTTAACTCAAAATCATTTTATCCAACTTTTCTGGTGATGGTGTAGGGACCATATCACAGAGGCCAATTTTTTTTGTGTGGGCCTAAAATTCATTCCTTTTTAGTTCAAAACTAAACCTTGTCACCCATATCAAAATGGTGTGAAATCCTATATTTTTCATGGCATTCCTTATACTTCTGATTCATCTTCTCCAAGATTTCATGAACTTGTTGATAGATGTGTTGCATTTGTTCAATGAACTTTGTTACTTTTGATACCTCATATCTCCCATGAGGTGTGTATTCCATGTTGGATAATGTAATTTACATATCAATTGGTTCCATGGGTTGTAACTTAAAGCATACTTGAAATGTACTTTGATTGGTCAAACTGTACAGGGCCCAATTGTATCCATGTTGTGTGAAAAGAAGTCCCTCATCCCATGTGCATAGATGTTTAGAGTGATACATCCAAATCATGTGAACAATCAAGAAATTCACCACTTATATCTATCTATTAGTCTATGGATGGAAGGTTTTGGACTTCATTAACTTGGTATCTATCATATTCCATAGAGTGGACTAGAAGATGCTTAGGAACCTACTATCTCAATTTGAGACAATGGACTTGGGGAGACCAAAATGGAGCCATACATGACTAAAATATAGTTGAGAAGTTTCTTCAATGTATATATTTCTCTTATAATTAATCATGATATCCATCTTTTAAAAAAGATTAACTATAAAAAAAATATAGTCTTTACCATGTTTTGAAGTGGGCAAACTTGAGAGAAAATCCATTGAGATAAATTCCCAAGGCCTAGTTGGTTCTAGCAATGGTGTGTACAATCCTTTCTTATTATTTGTTGGCTTATCTATCATATATGGTGTGCAAGATTTGAGGTGCTTTTCAACATCCTTTTGCATATGGGTCTAGTAGAAGTGTTTTAAAAGAATTGCTAATGTCTATTCTACACTAAAGTGTCTAGTTATCCTACTGAAATGTGCTTCCCATATCATCTTATATTTCCCTATAGCTAAAAATAGATATACCCCATATGATAGAGGACATTATCTTGTAAATATAAATAAAAAACATATTTACCTTCTTGAAGTCCCTGATATGTATCATCAAAGGTAGGATTTGCTTCATATAGAGCACCCCAAGTGGCAATCTCATATCCATACAAGTCAAGAACTATAGTGAGTGCAGTAATTGGTCAACGGCTCAAATAATCTATGACCATATTTGAGCTCCCCTTTTGTGTTTAATTATCATATGGAAGTATTTTAGATATTTGGCCCACTTTTGGTGCCTCTCATTTCATAGTTTGATCTACATCTAGATGAATTCCAATGGTCTGTGGTCAGTATGGATGACCATTTCTTTCCCCAATATGTAGCATTTCCATTGTTTGTAGGCTTGATAATGGCATAGATCTCCTTTGTATATCTTGGGTATTTCTTGACTATATTAGTGAAATTTTAACTATGATATGCAATAAGATGGCCATGTTTCATGATGACATCTCCCATGGCATATTTAGATGCATCTATCATCAACTTTAAAGGTTGATGCAAATCTGGCAAGGTAAGAACAAGGGCTAATCAAAGTCTATTCTTAAAATTCTCAAATGACCTTTTTATATTTTCACCACTAAAATTTATCTTTAGCTCCTCTTTTAGTCACTTGCATTATTATCCAAGCAACATGTGATAATCTAGGAACAAACTTGTGATAGAAATTTGGAAGACCCAAGAAGTTGTGAAGTTTTATGAGGGTCCTTGGTGTAGGTTATTCTCAAATAACCTAAATCTTATTTGGATTGACATGGACCCCTTCATCATTCACAACGTACCCTAGGTACTAAATTATTTTCATCCCAAATGTGTATTTGTTGAGATTTGCATACAACTTGTGCTCCCAAATAGTTTGAAGTACCTTACAAACATGTTATAGATATTCCTCCCATGTTTTGTTGTAGATGACTATGTCATCTAGGTAGACAACCATGGTTGATTTGGTGAAGGGTCACAGGATGCCATCCATCATCCTCATGAAGGTTTTAAGTGTGTTAGTTAAGCCAAAAGTCATAACCAACCATTCAAAGAGCCCCTCCATAGATTTGAATGCAATCTTCTAGACATCAATGAGATCGATGGGAATTTGGTGATAGCTATATTTGAGATCAATTTTGGTAAATAAATTTTCACCATGGAGTTGGTCCAATAGCTCATCAATCTTGGGGAGGGGGTAGTGATTCTTCATAGTGATTTTATTCAATGCTCGATAGTTAAAGCAAATCCTCCATATTCCATCTTTCTTTGGTGCTAAAATAAGTAGGCTTCCATAGGGTGAAGAGCTTGGCCTAATGTGACCCTTTTGGATCAATTCCTGAATCTATCTTTTTATCTCATCATTATCAAAAAATGATCTACGATATATAGAAATGTTAGGCAAAGGTGATCCTGGGATCAAATCGATAGAATGTTTTACTTGGCAATGCAATGAAACTCTCATGGGTGACTTGAATAAGTCATCATATTCTCATATGATTTGTCCCATATGATTCTATTATTATTTTGATTGTGTAGTTATGACTACAACATCAAACTTCATGTATTTATGTGGCTTGACCACCATGAGAATGAATTGCTTTATCTTCTCCACCAATCTCTTACATTGTTTGGCACTAATCAAGGAGACAGTTATGGGAGGTGGTACCTTTGGTACCCTATAACATTGCATTCTAAGAGTGAGGGTGATTATTTAGGTTCATGATTCATATATTCTTTGTTGATCATACATGAATGGCTAACCAAGGAGTACATCACAAACATCTAGATTGAACACATCACATAAGACTTCATCTTAGAAAGGTTTTATTACATATGAAAAAAGACACTGATGGGTGACATAGAGGTCTCTCCTTGGGCTCAACCATCTAATAATGTATGGCTTTGTGTGAGGGTTCATGGATATATTTAAAATTTTCACAACTTTAGTAGAGATTAAATTATTTTTACTCCCACTATGAAGAATGAAATGTAGAGGCTTATTTTTTACACATAATTTGAAGTGAAATAATCTTTCCTTGTCATTTAGCCTTTCCTTATGGATATATGATGAAGCAATGATGGTATTGAGCTCAGCATCTACAATATCTTCTTTTTCCTCTTTGACTATATTTTGTATAAGAGATAGAGTAATAGATGTCAAGTATTGTGACTTAGAATGTAGTGACTTGATGGCTTGACATTCTTCCTTAGAGTGAGTTCCAATTTTGTGGTAATCACACCATTTTAAAATCTTCCCCTTCTAGGGTTTCTTATCTTGAAACTCCTTTTGCTTCCAATTTTTGCCTCATTTTTTACCTTCCTTGTCACTTTTCCATTTTGAAGGTTGATTCTTCATATTCTTTCTTCCATGCTTCTGCTCAATCTTCACTGTGAACTTGTATGCCTCACTGAGGGTTCCCAAATTGAAGAGTTTCATTTCCCCCCATATGTACCATTGTAGTCCACCATGATATTTTATATTCTTATGTTTCTCACTTTCTTGGATGCCCAATCTTGTAGATAGAGAATGAAAAATGTTTATGTAATCTTGAACAGATTGGTCCTTACCTTGGTGAAGTTTTTGCTATTGTATGTACAGATCATCATATGATCTAATGGGTTAGTATTCTTCCTTTACCACTTCTATGAAATCATCCTAGGTAGGTTCCACCTCAATGGTAATTTCATCTATATTAAACCTCTTTTTTTACACTTCCCACCAATTTTTCATGGGTAATGATGCTTTTAAAAGAGCAAAAGTGATCTTGTCTCCATTGATGAATTTTTTTTATAGATAAGTAGGAAGATGATTGATCCAACCAATTTTATACTAAATCAGCATTTATTTTTCCTTAAAATGTAGGGATATAAAAATTCACCTAAACCTTGAAGGGTGTTGGGGCACTGAAAGGACATTCCATGGATGAGGAGCCAAGAAGTGCAGATGAGGAGCCAAAATTTCCCATCAAGAGTTGTTAGAGAATTTGGGGAAATTATTATAGCATATATACCTATTTCCATTAGAGGTATTCATTCATCATTTCCTTGAAGGGATTGGATGTCTCATTGTCATCTACCATTTGAAGTCATTTGGAGTGAATAGGTGGATAGTTTGGAAGCTCTAATTTTTTCCACCCAAGCTTCTTGTAGCCTGACTTCATCCTCAAGATCATACACTCCCAAGACAAATTTATATAATACCATTGATCTAAAACTTAGAATTTTTTATTTATATATATTTTAAGAACATAAAAATAACATAGTGACAATGAATTCTCTGAGAAGAGATGTTTTATTACTCAAGATTGTAATACAACTATATGCTTATCTCTAGGAAGAGATGTCTAATTTCCATTTTGAGTTACATATTAATTTATAGAAAATTTTGAAGTATGAGGAGGATGTGTAAGGTCACAAATATTGAGGGAGATTAAGTGGTTTGACTTCCATGATTTAAAACAATACAAAATTTGAGGAATTACTATTTTTAGAAACTTACTATTTTTAGACTGCACTACTAAAATTGAAATTTGGGACACTTCCATTGGGTTTTCAAGGGTTAAAATACACTTAGAAAATATTAGTACCATCTCACCACATTTTCTTCATTTTGATCTTTCCAATGGTTCAAATAGGGAGTCAATTGGAGCTATGGTGCAAAAGTTATGGCTCCCAGAAGTTCCATCATCAGATGGGGTAGAACTGTCACCCAAATTTTCACTTGAATTATTTCCTGAATTAGACCCACATCCTAGGGTCATTCCCATTTTGGACTAAGTTTAATCAAGAGGGCATAAACACTCCTCTTCTTAGCTAGGGTATAGCCTAAGTCTCCAAAAATTTATGTCATGCCCAATGGGACAACTTTCAAATGCCCAAAAGCATGCTCTAAAGATATTAGAGGACATTTGGAAGCTAAAGACATCAACAACATCATATAAAATCATCTTGGGAAAATTCAAGCACCTTTTGAAGGTTTGTAATCAATCTCAAGTTTAGAGATACTAGTGATTTCATGGTTTCGTAGGTAAGAAGGTTTTTACTCATGGTTTTGATTTGATACACATATTACATAAGGATCCATGGTAGCCTATGAGGTAGGTTTCTACCCTCCACCCCCATATCCACCTTACCATAGCCCATATGACCCATAAAATAATCTTTAAGAACCATATAATCCATATCTTATAGACTACCAAGATCATTTACCATACTGTGGGCCTCTTTCAACTAAATGGAAACATCCTCATCCTCATAATTATTCATATTTTCAACCTTCTACCCCTTATAATACACCTGCACCAAACACTAATTATATACACTTAGAGATTGAGAGATTATGAAAATAAAGGGATAAGTTGAAGGAGAATCTTAGAAAACATAAAAGGGTTGAATGTCAAGATCTTATTCCTCATCAAAATACTCCTGCAAACCAATAAAAGTTAGTTAAATTGGTCACCCCATCTCCTTTTCTTTCCTCCCTAGTCATAAGAGATTTATTGGTCCATAATTGTTTACTTAATAACAATGCAATATTTCAATTATTCATAAATTTGTGGAAGACACCTTGAATATTAGGTATGAACTTGTTTCTGACTTTGAATTGCAATGGAATGGGTCTCTCATGAAAGTATTTGTCAATGTTAGAAATCTTCAACTCACTTTCCATGCCTACCCAAAAATTTTAGTTTTGTAAGACCTTATTATATAAAATTTATTGCCTCATTTTGCCTTGTTTTTGGGTAATGACTTCATGACTAAGGTTAGAGGGTACTTGTTCAAAGACTTTTCTCATATATTGTTCAAACTTGAACATAGTGTGGAGGTGAAAATAAAGTTTGAGTCACTCTCTAAGTTCCACATTTTTCCACCTCCTCTAATCACCCCAAAGGAAAACTACCTTGACATTCCTTCCCCAAGGTAATACACTTATTTTCAAGATCCTATAAGTGCCAAAGAGCCTGAAATAATACCCATATGGAATCCTTCATGGGCCATGGATTCTAATTTCATCATGCCCACTCTTGAAAAGGAGGATAAGGAAGGAAAATTAGGTGTGAAATTTGTTATTAGTCATTCATATGTTATTACTCAAGTACCTATTACCCCTCTTCACATCCCCCCTCAATCCCAAGAAATTCTTAAGAAACCATTTAAGATCCCTAGTTGTAAGGATACCATTGTAACCATTAAGAATCCTAATTATATCTACTACCCACCCACATTATCTTCTCTTGAAAAGAATTCAAGTACACCAAAGTTATAATTGGATCATTCAAACATGGTGGGAAAACTATCAAATTTGGTAAAGGAGGGGGTAGTCATTGAAGAGATGAATAGTGACATACTTGTAGCTGAGTGTCTAGAGCACCTTGGAGAGGGAACTTATAGTGTCTATGAAGAAGAGATTTGAATTGGGACCCCTGTGCACTCCATTAGATCAGAAGGTAAGCATGACTAGATCTTGGATGATTAAGGGAAGCTACAATGTCATAATTATGGAGCTGAGGCAAGTGAAACACAAGCTAATATTTTCATAAGAGACCAATTATATGGAATCATCTATGATTCTAATATTGATATTGAAGTCAAGAATCCATTGGAAGACTATTAGTAGCACTTATGTTTAGATTTCTTGAATGAAATGGAATAGCTTGGCAAGGAAAATTTAATTTATATAGTTGAACAATCGGATAATTCTAAAAATGAGGAAAATAATGAAAATCAAGGAGTGTAGAGGAAATATGAGTTATAAATTCATTATATTTAGGAACCACCTCTCTATTGATGAAGAGGATGAACAAAATTTAGCTAATCAAGAACCTTATGATGATCCTACCAAAGTGAAGGAGGTGAGTAATTAACTTGATGAATTATAGTTAGATAGAAGAATTTCAAATGAACCTTGTGATTTGTTTATTAACCAAGATGAGTTGTCCTTTTAGGAAGACTTATAATACTTCTACCTAAAGTTAGATACCTCACCTTTTCACTAGTCAAAGCTTAAAAAGAAGGAACTTGTCTAGAATGCTTTGATAGTTGATCATTTTGAACCCAAAGAGTACAACCAATTAAAAATCCTAATTGAAGAAGAGATGAGGTTAGTGATGCAAGATCAAAATTTAGGAGGAGTATGATGTATTCTTGATCCTAATACTCAACCCATACATATAGGCATGAATCCATATGTTCATTTCACTCTTATAGGTAATCAAGAGAGTGTTAGTTGTAGGAAGAAGTTCTCACCCATTGGCCAAAGTCTAATTTCACATAAATCATCATATGATAGCTCCACATCAAGGTTCCATAATTATCATAATAGATTACCAGTTGATCTTGGGGGAATGAAATTAAAGTCTAGGTTAGTTTTTTAGTTTGTTTGTTTGTCCAAATAAGTTCTTTACATAAGTTTATAGGTTGTCTTATTATCTTATTCATTAATTTGTTTGTTCTTAGTTATTGGTGTGTTTTTTAGTATTATGTTTGTTTTATTTCCTTATTTGTGTGTGTCTTGTTTCTAATATAAGTTTTTGAGGTGTCAAGAGTACAATTCAATCTAGAGAGTCATCATCTTATGTTTTTTTGTTGAGTCACCTTGTCATGAAAGTGTTTAGGTTCCATGACTAGTAGGTTGGTTAAATCATTAGAGTCACCAAAAATGTTGACATTTTGGCCTCACAATCCAAATTTAAACCCTTATCATTTGAAAATCTTGATGGTCTTTGTTTTAAATTTCTTTTGATGTCTCATAGTGCCCTTGTTTAAGGAAAAATTAACTAACATAAGCTAAATAAACTAAACTATCATTTAGACATCTTACAGGTATAATTTAGTGGAATGATCATGTGCATAGAGATTTAAATATAAAGCTACACAAGTAACCATTTGGGTTCAAATGTACCTAAGGTTGAATGAGAATCTAACAAGTGTTGAGATCTTAAGATCTCTGGTAGAGGATCTATGGCACATGTAAGGTCAAAGAGTCAAAAAGTGATTGGAACAAGATCAATGATCAGCATTCAATCAAATCAAATATCCAATAATAAGTGGTAATTTGATGACATCAATGGGTCTTAAAGATTTAACAAAGCATGTTTAATCATGCACTCAAATATCAATGGCAAGCTTGTAGTCACAAAGTTAGAGGATCCTAGGATTAAACACATCAATGACAAGTGGCATGATAATGACAAATAAGTAGATAAATGGTGTACATTTTATCAAGTAGAAGGAGATAGATGATACACATTCAATCACTCCAAGGAGATCTATGATGAACTTAAAGTCAAAATGTCAAGACTTAAGATTAAATACAAATATATAATGTGACACAAGTGTATGAAGTAGATTAATTATGATAGTAGATCCATAAGAAGCATGTGAGATCGATGAGTGTCACATTTTGAAAAGATGAAATCAATAAAAATGGGGAGCTAACAATTAGCACCATCTAAAAATCTGAACATAGATCAATAATTGATGATAGAGGTTGAAACCAGTAGACTCTTAAGGAGATCAATGGAGTAGATTTCATCAAATCTCTAAATGACATGAGATGATGAGACATGTCCAAAATTTATAGTGTAGTGTGGTAAAGCTCTTGGCATGAAACACAGAGTGTGCTCTTTAATGGATCCTGATCAATTAAGAGCTTTTAAAAGAGCATCAATTTAGGGAAAAGTGGGAGAAGTAATGGTGTAACTAATGCAACTATTTTTTGAGGTGGCCCTGATCAATTAAGAGTTTTTGAGAATAAACACAAGGAAGTTTTAATTATTGTTATGAGTGTAATTATCTCATTAAATACCCCTTTAGTGCCAAAATTACTCTCCCTGGCTTTTCTTTCTTCCTATAAATGTAGGCATTGAGCTCTTGATTTTCATCCCTCAAGGATGTTATGAGGATACTATACCAAAAATTTTACTTATAAACCTCTTGGATTAATGAATTTTTTTACCAATATGTACTTCATGTTTTGTATTTTTTTGATATGTAAAAGTGGTTTTCATCTTCCTTTTATAGGTCCAAATTCAACCTAAGTGCTAGAAAAATTTCCTTGTAGGTCATCTAGTGTGTCTTAATGTTGATGTCTCAAGTATAGAGTGGATTAATAACTACAAGTGCCTTCAATTAGGCCTTACCCTCATTTCCCTCTAGCCTAAGTCAATCAAATTGACCTTTAGGTGAAGCACTATTGCATGGAAACAATTTTCAGCATTGTTTTAGTTATATTCATAGTCCATTAGTGTGTTGAGAGTTCAATCTTATGAACAGATATAGTGAATTCATGGTGTTTCACCACATTTTAGTATAGGTTTATGCAATTACTTTACTCTTTTCATCCTAACCTATTTGAGTCTTAGGATAGCATTCAAGTGATGCATCGAAGGAACTAGCCTTGTTAAAAATCCTAGAGGTCTGACCCAAGATTTGGTGACCCATAGCCTAGGGTCATTCCCATGTTGGACTAGGTTTGAGGAAGAGGACCTAAACACTCCCCTTCTCAGTTAGGGTGTAGGCTAAATCTCTAACAATAATTCCACTAGACCTATCTTACAAACAATCCAAATCCTTTATCCACCATGCTGCACAGTATACCTTACTTGAATCAACCCTTTACCACTATAGTTTTGATGTAAATTTTATTAATTGTTTAAATTTTATAGAATATACACTATAATTATGATAAGTCCATGAAGGATTATGTGGATCCCACACCATTGGGGCCATCCTATCCAAAAATATCTTATGTAGTGGGTATTATTATCCAATTATGGATGCAGATGTAACTTCATATCTAAAAAATTGTGACAAATGTCAAAGGCATGCCAATCTAATTAATTCCCTATTTAAGACTTTAAAACCAATTCTTACACCATGGTCATTTGATACATAGATCCTTGATATTATTGGAAAGATAAACCCCACCTCATCTGATGGCCATAAACATATCTTTACTACCACCAAATATTTCACTAAGTGGGTTGAATCTATACCCCTCACTTATGTGACTAGAAAGAAAATTTCCAAATTCATCTTTAACCATCTCATTTTCCACTATGGTATCCCCTCCAACATTATATCTAATAATGGTGGCTCATTAAAAAACAAGGATGTCAAATCACTATGTGTTGAGTAGAAGATTAAACAATATTTTTCCATGGCATATTACCCATAAGGTAATGGCCAAGTAGAAGCATCAAACAAAACCATTGTCAAATTCTTTTAAAATATTATTAATGATTCCTGTCATGATTGATACCTCAAAATATTCCATGCCTTTTAGGTATACCATACCAATCATCACACTCCAATAGGATCCACTCCATATTCACTTATTTATGGCACTAGGGCCATTCTTCCCATTGAGGTTGAGTTACCTTCTTTATACATCTCTTTGAAGCATGTTCTAGATGATGAAGATTATTGATTAGCTTGCCTACAAGAGATGGAGTTACTTGATGAGAAAATCTTAGCCATAACAAATAATCTACAAGCATACCAAAATTGACTTTATGGCCACTACAATTAGTGCAAAAACATAGATAATTTTATCTTGGTGATCTTGTAATTAAATAAAACCCAAAAAATACCATGACCAAGAAGAAATATAAAGGCAAGTTCAAACCTAACTAGGTATGCCCTTTCATCATTATTGAAAACTGTGGCACTAGAGCGTATAGGTTTGCCGCACTAGATGGGGATGAACTTGAAGATCTAATGAACATTATACACCTTAAACATTACTTCACTTGAGAGACCTAGTGTATTATTTATGAGGCCCAATTTAGTTATGCCATAATATCAACTTTATTCTTTACACTTCACCATTCTATCACTTTGTTGTTCCACCATTCCATTCTACCATACCTTTCCCATCAACCAAGTTGTTTTCACTCTCCCTACCCAACCCTTTGACCTTAGTTCTATTCCATTGGTTACAAGGCCACTTTTAGCATGAAGATTCAGATCAGTTTCATCAATTGTTACAAGTATTCTAAATAGAATCTATATTTTTATAGTATGATAGTGGTTTGGTAATTATATCTTTCATTTCTTGTTTTGTTCTATACCAAGTAGGCCTGATTATAACCACCTTTGGGAAAATTAGTTTCCCATGGCTATGATACTAATTATATCCACCTATGAGAAAATTAGTATCATTGAATTATGTCATTATTTCCTAATTATAACCACCTATGGGAAAATTAGGGGAAACACTTATTTGTCATGCCTTGAAGTACCACCTTACCATACCTATGGCATACTATGCCATCTACCAAATGTGCATATTTTGTTTGAATTGGCTTCTATACTAGTCAAATTCATTTGTTGTAAGGTACAACTATAGTGACTTGAGGTGTCATCCTGAGACTATGTAGGTAGTACTCAATTTATGTTGAGGTCATCTCAGTCACCCTTAGCCATGCTCTCACCATTTTATGAGAAAATTTTAAGTTTGAATGCTCTCACCATTTTACAAGCTTAGAAAATTTAATATCTCATCATTCTCTAATGAGTTGAGATGCTCCAAAAATTCTAAAAAACATTTATAAATTTGATACTTAGAAAATCCAAAACTCAACCACTTCTTTGCCTTAAGGATTTTGGGAACCCTCACTAAGTCATAAGAAACCATGTGTCATGTAGTTTCCCCATCCTTATTATCATGATATCCCATCCTCTCATTGTTTTTTGAGTTCATTCCTACATTTTTATACAACATTCATCATGTTTTCTTCTCATTATTTTCTTTTATCCCAATCCTGGGAGAATTACATTTGGCCTAAAGTGTTTGTGGGATCTTACATCCATGGAATTATGTAGGTAGTGTCTATTTACCTAGTGCATCTAGAGATATGACCACCCTCTTCCTTTTCTTTTATTCCCCCATTTTATTTGTTTATTTTATTATCTCATCTGGTCTAGGGGCAATGTTCATCATCTTGTTTGTGTTGTGATGTTTGTCCTAACATTGTGATTAACCATTTTTTGAGTTTTGCTTTCTTTTGGTTTTTTATTTCTTTTTTGTTTATTGTTTTATCTTTCTATTTCTTTTTTTCTTGTTGTGCCTTGATTGAATCTACATGCATTTATTAGGTGATTCCTTACATGTTATTCTTGAATCCATCCATATTCATTTATCATCATGTTATTTATCATTGGTGCATTATTTTCCATTGAGTATTGGATTGCATGTCAATCCAAATGCATATTTCAGCCAAGTTATCATGGTGTTCTACCATGTTGCCTACCATCATGTACTATAATAAAAATTATTTTGGAGATTCTACATGACAATGAAATAACTATATATCTCCTTGGTGCCTGCAAAATTCCTAATATAATCCAAATCATCTCCTAAACAAAGTAATTAAGAACCAAAATAATTTTCTTCATTGCTAGTTCAAATGAGTATCTCCCTACTCACAAGTTTCCCAAAGTCATATTTCTCCTCTATAACAATTTGCCATCATATTCCACATCATGTTTTCCATAATCAAGATATAATTATTATAATCACCTCTGGGCAAATCATTGTATACTATCCCATTTGCATTACCAATGATTCTAACCAACTTTGGGTAATTCATTGTGTTTCCATCTATTTGTAGGTTGATGATTATAATCACCTTTCAACAAATCATTCACTTTCTTCATCCCAATTGGGGCATGTTTTCATTGTGATAATGCTTATAAATACCTTTGGGTAAACCATTATCTATATCCACCCACCTAGGTCATGTTTTTATCCTGCCAATGATTATAATAACCTCTGGGTAAATCATTATTTTCCTTTTTACTGATTATAACTGCCTTTGGGAAAATTGGTCTCTTGTTAACCTAAACCCTTTTCAGTGATTGTAACCACCTTTGGGAAAATCATTACATATTTTGATCTGACCTATGTCAATGATTATAATTTCCTATGGGAAAATCATCATATTTGTCTACCCTAACTAGGGAAGCTCCATATGTCATTGATTAAAATTTCCTCTAGGTAATTTACTCTTTTCCACCCCATTTCATCTTTTTAGTCTAATCATTCCCTCCTTTTTATGGATTGATTTCTGACCCCTTTCCCAATCACTTCCTCAAGGGGGCACCTATAGTTCATCTATTTTCATTAAAGTTGTAAGCATACAAGACCTTTTTATTATTTGAGAATATGTTACTATGTTTATATCTTACAAAACCTTCCCAAATAGGGTCAAATTATACACCTAAAATTGGCCACCAATGGCCTTCAATCAGACTTCAGACTAATTCCTACAAACCTTTGTAAATTAAGCCTAGGAATCACTAAACATCCCAAATTTACTTATGTGTCATTCATTAAAGCTTATAATCTTATTGAAACATCACTAATTGGGGTATCTTACTATAATAAATAAAAACCTCTCATAGATTCATCTCTATTCATCCTATGGCATCATAACATGCAATTTGGCCTATAGACCTATTAAGTGGGGCAAGTGCACACATAAAATCAAATCTTGAAAATGTTAAAAAGCCTAATCAAAATTAATTAACAATATAAACCAAATTAAGAGCCTATTTTATATCCATGTGTAATTAATTAAATTCAAAAATGAAAATATTCTAGCTTTTCATGATTACCTTTTGTGAGTTGTCAAACCTTTACAAATATCTCAAAATATCTCATCCATGCCTATTCATTCAGAATCATTAATTATTGACACCTTTTAACTCTACTGAGGTTTTAACTCACTTAGGTTAGGTTTAAACCCATTCCATTTTTAAATTACACTTTAAATCACCTTGAGTTGGGGTTAGTTTCTAATCCTATAATACAAGAATTTCCCTCTTCATTTAGAGAGATTGGATATTATATAGTTATAATGTAAGTTTTTGCATAAGACTCATGAAAATAGTGTTATAATGCAGAAATATTAAGCCATACCATTAGGCAATTAATAATTCAACTATGGTGCCAAATAGCAGAGCAAATAAAAATCCATTACAAAATATTTCTTGAGCACAAATCAAGAAAGCCACAAACAAATCCTATAAAGCTCTCAAGGATGGTAAAGATTGTTTTTTTTTTTTAAATTTTAGTTGGGTTTTCAATTGCATTTTATCCATTATGTTCCCCATAATATCTAAGCTTAGATATGTTATCATGTTCATGTGTTCATTTCATTGTTTTTTGAAACTAACACTTGTTCTAAACTCCTCTCTATTGTCAAATTTCTATGATCATAGATCCCCCTATGGTGTAATAAACAAAAATATTACCTCCAATTCATGTTCTATGAATGATCCATAAAAATGTAGCTTCTAGTTTTAATCCTCAAGAGGTGTTTCAATGATGTTCATAATGGATTCATCTAGGAATTAAAATATTAGAGGTTATTTATCTACAAGTGGTGCTTTAGTAAGTTGATCTGCAAGAACTTGCCACTTGATGATTTTTTGTTGACATATTCTATCTTAAACTCACTAAAGAGAATGATCCATTTGGTCATGCAGCCTTATAAAGCTATTTTGGATAGTAGATACTTGAGTGGATATACTTTTGAAATAACTAAGGTCTTGTTGTTCAACATGTAATGTCACAATTTTTGAGCTATGAATACCATAGTTAAATAGGCATTTTCAATGGGTGTATAATTATTCTCATACACAACCAATGTATGGCTTAGATAGTACATGGCATGTTCATTTCCATTATCACCATGTTGATCTAGGAGTTCCCCCATGGCTTTGTCTTTGGTAGATATGTATAGTAAGAACAATTTTCCTAGTATTGGTGTCAATAAAATAGATGGATTTATTAGATAGTCCTTAATTTTTATAAAATATTGATGGAATTTTTCATCCCAATGAAATGTGAAACCCATCTTGAATAAATGTGTAAAAATATGGCACTTGTTAGCTAACTAGGCTATGAAGAATCTCATAGATTGAATATTTCCTTGAAAACTGTAGAGTTACATCAAATTGGTCAACGGTGTCATCTAAGTTATGGATTATACTATGGTTAGATCCACTTCAATGTCTCAGTAAGACACAATGAAGCCAATAAATTTCCCTAAAGTATATCCAAAAATACACTTATTAGGATTGAGCCTAATTTTTTATTCATTCAGTCTTTCAAATATCATTTTAGTGTTATTAGATAATCGACCCTAGTCTTTGATTTTCCCAATATGTCATCGATGTAGTTTTCAAAAATATCATGCATCATATCATGAAATATGATGTTCATATATCTTTGGTAGGTGGCCCCAGCATTTTTTAGACCAAATGGCATAACTTGATAACAAATCATTCCCCACAGGGTGGTGAATGTTGTTTTGTGTTCATCTTTTAGTGTAAATAGGATATGGTTGTACCCTATAAATCCATCCATCAATGAAATAATTTCATAACCCATTATGGAGTTGACTATCATGTTAGTATTCAGTAGAGAAAAGTCATCCTTTAGATAGGACTTATTTATGTCCCTAAAATTAGTGCATAGTTAGATTCCTTCTAGCTTCTTGTTGATTGCTACAATATTCAATATCCACTTTGAGTAGTCGATTGGTCAAATACATCCTACTTCTAAGAGTTTTTACATCTCTTTCTTCACTAATAAAATAATGTGAGGATGCATCTTGCACAATTTTTGTTTTACAAGTTTAAAATAAAATGTACCATAAGGTGGTATATGACCAAGGTGGGGTCCAAACCTAGGATGTAAAAGTAGGCCCATGCAAATATATCAACAAATTCCATTTGAAGGGTTATAAAGACTTCACATTCCTCCTTAGTGAGGGGCATGCCTAATTTGATCCATTTTGGGTCATCTAGAGTCTTGATGTTAACTTTAGTAGTGTCTTCCACAAGAATATTTGAACCGTCTTCTAGAATAGTTGGCAAAGATTTAAATTGGTTTACAATGATAGATTCCTCTACTAGGACTGGCTCTTCAAGCTCTCCTAGACACAAAGAATCAAAATCTCTCAATGGTATGGATGGCCATATGAAAAATATTTTTGGGAACTCTTGGATGATTAGATCAAAATCCTATTTTTATTCAAAACTAAACTCAAAATCATGGTTAAATTCATCATTGGTGGTCTCCTAAGCTATGTTTGAGGAAGATTGAACACCCCCATCTAATGGTGCTTTAAATAGGTTTTCACCACTAGACCGATGTTTCTCTTTACTTTTTCCCTAGTCAAAAAGTACCTCAAAGAGGTTTTCACTTTGGGACCTCAATGTTTTATTTAATTATTTATAGGTAAGGGTGTTCACCCATTCTCCAAAATAGGCTTTAAGATCTAGTTTGATTGATAACCCTTGTTTGTGGTCTCCTAATGGAACATTATCCCTTAGGCCTAGAAAATCATAGAAGGCCTC
This sequence comes from Torreya grandis, assembly GCA_037957365.1. NCBI lineage: Eukaryota > Viridiplantae > Streptophyta > Pinopsida > Cupressales > Taxaceae > Torreya > Torreya grandis. Next base: position 218,810 of record JARHVA010006508.1, on the reverse strand, counting down.
ATCATTTTGAAACTCATCAACCATCACTATTGATTCTTTTTGGTCCAGTCTATAAGTTGAGGATAATATAAAAGGAGTGGATTATGGTGAATGACTAGTCTAAAGGTAAAAATGGCATTGATAGTAAATAAATTGGTATTGGCTAGGTCATCTAAAAGACTATGATTGGACTAGATATACTTCATTTTTGGCATCATCATCACTATTCATTGGTATTGGAACATGAATAAGTACATGGGGTCACCCCCAAGTAGTTAAAATTCAAGACCATTTATTTCTTTGTATTAAGTGGTAGAAATTGGCTCAAATAGACCTTATTTATTTAGCCCAAAGAATATTCCTTCATATGTATTCCTCTCCATGATTTTATTTGAAATTGGATACTTTGAATTTAAGTAACAATTAGTTAGGTTGTCATTATACCACCAAGATTCATTATTTACAAGTGGGTCTTATTCTTGGCTAGTGGTTGGTATGAAAATGATAGGTGTTGACCTATATAGTTAGCCTTTTCCCTTTATTTGGCATTCCATAGGACTTAGGGTTATATGGAGGTTTATGAATGTGGAATTTATCATGGGTCAAATATTCTCTTAGGTTATTAGCCAAAAGAGTATAATGATTAGATATATCAGGAGGTGGCATGTGGGAAAGTGAATCCAGAGTATTAGGGTCAATACAATTGGCCTTTGTTGAATCAACAAGTATTTACTTCCCCTTATCCTTCTTAAAAACTAGATTCAAGCCAAAATGATAATTATAGCTTTGATACTCAACCTCCAAATGCTTGAAATGTTCATATGGTTGCAAATTTCCATGGATAGTGACCTCCATACTTGAATGGGAGAACTTGATACACTAGTGCAATGTTGATGGGATTGCATGAATCTCATGTATCTAAGGCCTACCCAAAATCATATTATATGACAAATTGAGGTCTAACACATGGCATAGTGTATCATGTGTCAAGGGCCCAATGATAATTTATAAGCTGATAGTGCCTTGTGATTCCTATTATTAATTTTCATAAGCCTTGATGGTGATAATTTATGGTTAGAGATCATCGATGGTGTACCCAAGAAGCTTGAGGAGCTTTAAAGACACAATATTTAGACCCAATCCATTATCTATGAGGACATGTTTTACTTTGTGCCATGTTATGACAACTTTGATGTATAATGGGTTGTTATGTAAAGGGCGAAGGGATGACATATCACTTTGGTCAAAGGTTAATTGTTGTCCTGGAGCTAAATGTCTAACCAAAGCTGGGAATTTATCTAAATATATGTCGTTAAGAACTTTAGACTAGCCTAAGAACTCAATTAATATATTTTTATGGATTTTAGTCATATGTAATAAATCTAAAATGGAGATTTGTGTGGGTGTCCTCTATAATTATTCCATGATATCAAACATATTTTCCTATACAATAGTAAATGGCTTTTTCCTAGCTCGAATGGTGGGTTAGATGGGTGAAGTGGCATATAGATGTTGGCTTGGTATGGTAATCTTAAACTTTTGAGTTGTGATTGCATAATCAAGATTAGATATAGGACCATTATTAGTAGTAAATGATGGTGGTGGGGTACCAGATAGGATAAGTCTTAGTTGTTGTACTTGTGTGTGTCATAAGACAAGGATGAGCAATTGATATGTGGTACAAAAGTAGTAATCCCTATTTTTTGGTATACCTATATGTATTCCCAAGTCAAAGAAGGATCATGGGCATGGGTTGGTTGGTTGTAATTGATTATCAATGGTCTTATTTGATTGGCATTTGGTCTTGGATTAATGGAGATGGTGGAAACACAACCTCTCACAATATGGCCTAAAACCTTGTTATATTAATGTGAAATTGCATGGTATGTCTATTGGTTATTGGTATCATTCTAAACTTGGTTCTATCCATTTGGATAACATTGGTTTTTTTTTATTTTTGTTGGTTTTATCTCAGTTTTTGATACTATTATTATTGTTTTGCTAGTCACTATTACTATTTTTGTTGAAAGTTATGTTGTGGAAAGGGGTTTTGATAAATGATGAGATTCTAATTAGATGTGGAAGCTCCATTATCCAATGTTATCTCTCCATTTTCTAATATATTCTCAATCAAATATTTAATTTTCACATAAGGATGCAAATTATGTCCATTAACCCAATGATACTCATATAATTCATTTTTTTAGTACTAATATGGGTAAGGAATGCCCTTAAGATAGTGTTTCAAAATAGGCCAACTAATCAAATTAGTAATGGAAATCTCAAAAAATATGGATTCAATATATTCTCCAAGTTCACTAAAAACTCAATGACTAGGCATATTTCTCCTTGGAAGAGGGGTTTTTAAAGGCAAGGGTTACTACATTTGTTGCACTGGTCTAAATTGCTACACTTGTTGTGCTTGCTGAAGAGGTTGTTGGTTAGGAGTAATTATCATATTTGGCTTAGGTTGAATAGATGATGTTTACACTATTTAAACATGTCATGACTTTATTATTCCATTTACAACAACATTATTGTTGCAATTAAATGGCTTGTACTTTTCATAATTATTGGCCCCTGTTGGTTGTGATGTTTATGCTTAGACTTAGTTTTGGATTTGGTTTTGGCCATTTCCTTGGTTTGTATTTTGGTTCTAATTTGATGAGGTTATCTTAATTATCCCTTTATTAATAAGTGATCTTTAAATAAAGCAACCTTTTTCAAATATTTCCTTTAAAGTGTGCACACACTACAACTCTAGATGGTAAGATATCTCATTGTGCAAATTCTTGGTTAATATAGTAGTTAATTACTTGTCTAGTAAACTATGGGTGAATCTATTAGCAAGTTCTCTCCATCATTGTAAATAAATTTTAAATATTTCATTGGTCTTCTATTTGTATTGTGTCAAGTCTACCAATGAAATATCATACTCGATATAGTAGAAGTGTTACACAAACTTATTTGAAAGATCATCAAAGTTTGAAACTAAATTATTAAATAATTTTAAAAACCATTCCAAAGCTTATCCTGATAGACTCATTGGGAAAAATAATAAGAGGTATATGTCACTATAGGACATTATTTTAAAAGCAACAAATAATTTGGTAAAGTGGGCCTTTGGATATCCTTTTCCCATATATTTTTTGAACTTAGTGGTTCATACCTTAGAGGAAATGGTATCTACAAATACTCCATGTTTAAAGGATAGGAACACACATCATCTAATTTTAAAAAATTTAGTTTTTTCCTTACTTGGATGGTGGTAATGGCATCCTTCATTTATTGCATCTCTTGGGCTAGGAAGCTAGAGGGAAAATTGCTTTGAGGTGGAGGTTGGGTGGTCAAAAGTGAATTACTTTAACATGGTATAGTGGGGGCATGGTTTGTTGTGGAAGGTTGGTTTGGTTAGGGAATTGACTAGGAATATGCATACGTGGATTAGGATGTGATTGTTGGAATTTCACATATTTCAATGTGATATTCTAGTTAAAATTTAGTATATGGGCCTAGTTTTGAGGAAATGATGGTTAAGATGGAAGGATATGGATGGGAGAGAAGTATTGTGCCTATTTAGATTAATTAGGGACTTGTTGTTGATGAGTCAAACCTTGATGATTAAAGGGAACTTGTGAACCAAGGTCCTATCACTAAGTTTCTGACATGTTAGAAATAAAAGGTAATTATTTCCTAATAGATACTTATGGAACATTAAAACCTATTGGTTGCATGAATCCTTGTTGGGAAGTAAACACATGTTAAAGGTTTAGCATTTTTTATTGACCAATACTCATACATTGTTGATTAGACATCATTTGTGAATGTATTGGTATGTTGGTCTAAGATTGAAGAGGTATGTTTGTGACTAACTAGTGAAGTAGAACATTTTTTGTCCCTTATTGACATGGCAAGATGTTTTGGCTCTATTGCATTGGTATTTTTGATTGTACCTAGTGTTATGGAATATTAGTCATCACCTATTAGGGTGGAGTAATATTCATCATGTTTTTTTGAGGCACGACATTGGTCATTGCTTGACTGTGTAATCCTTGAGGATACATTCTATAAGAATTAGTTGGTTGAGGATTAAAGGTAGTTATTTGTGTTTAAGAGGTATAAGTTCCTTCCCCCTACATTTGTGAACCATTCATGGTGATAACTAAAGGCACATTTTGTTATGGACTATTCATTTGTGCATTTACACCACTTTGGTCTAGATTAGACATCACTTATGCATTATCCACTATGTTTGGCTAATTTTTATATGTAGAATTAGAAGACACTTCTTCAATATTTGGGGCATTGAATATGTTTCCCACTAAACTGATTTGTATGAATAGGTCTATACCCTAATTTTCTTAGCATGTCAATTTGATTAAGACTCTTAAAGGATCTATCTCTATAAGAGGATCATTTAACATGGTCATGTTTTTGAATTTTCACACTACATTTAGATAGGTTTGGTATGTTTTATGTATCTATATTAAATGATCTTATATGAGGCCTTTCTTATGACAAGCATATGAGAGTCTTGATACAACATTGGTACTATAGCTTGAGGATTGTTAGAAGAGGCATGTTCATTTTTTTTATTATAATGGATGTTGTAAGGCCCTCTTATTAAACTTTGAAAATTTTCATGGGGGAAGTCTACTAGAAACTTAGCCCCTACCTATGTGGCTCTAATTAAGACTTCATCCCTATTTTTAAGTAAGTGATGATCAAACAAATAATGGTCATAGGATGATGGCTTTGTAATGTATAACAATTGCTATTGGACTTATTTTATATCCAAAGGTATGATAACTAGGTATTGTGCCATTTTTTTGGTCCTACTCTGAGTATGGAGGCATGTTGACCAAATAATGGGCTAAAGGGTATTGGATTTATTTCCCTGATTGAGTGTTGTAAGGAGGAAAAATATCCATCTCACAAATAACATCATTTCCATAAGGGTATTAAATAAATTCTTCTTTTACAACCACATTACTATACCTTGGATTGTACATGATGCCACTACAAGTATAGTGATAGATCTTTTAATCAATGGTGAATGCTTCATGATAAAAGGTATCAAAGTTATATAAACTCAAAAGAATAATGTCTAAAAATACAAACATTTTAGACTTGATCTAGCTTAGTCAAAGGGCTAAAACTATATCTCCAAAAAAGGTTTATGCTAAAACTTAGGTATAAAATAAATTAACATCAAATGTCTGATGCTAAATGTCTCACACAAAAATGTCAAGTGGATAAAGTAAAATTAGAATGCCAAACTCTAGGTTCAAAGTGTTCTAAACAAGTCTAATCTAGGAAAAATAAAGGTTACTAGGTATTTTGGTTGAACATGATGTCAAAAGATAGGCTCAAACAAAGGTATGTGATAGGAATTTTAGCAAAACAAGCACAAAATATATACTTAAAAACAAGGTGAGATATTTAATCTAACAAATCTGAAACACTTTGGCTTAAACTAGGCATTTAACTTTAGACATGAACTTGGTCAATTTATTATGAGGAATGAAACAAAAGGCACTTGGAGATAGACTATTTTCTCCCAAATTAAGTCACAAACAATAGTTTTTAAATTTGGGTAAAGAATTAACCTAAGTTACACAACCCAAAACAAAAATATCTATGTCTAGGCCCAAATTACACAAGGCATAAACATAAATCAATCAATGTTTTGATTTGAACTTATCAAGGTTAACTAAAAACTCAACATAGGAAAAACTAGGCTTCTTTTATCATAAAAATAAACAAAGGTGAATGGCATAAAATTAATAAATAAAGACCTAAGAGGCACACATGGATTAGTTTTGAATTAGAAACTAAGACTCAAGGTAAAACAAGTCTATGAAATAATTCAAGTAGTGTAACCATGTTATCGCACTCTAAAGGTATGATCAATGGTTTGTTTCAAGAATCTAAATCAAAAAACTTGAAATGGATTAGGTATCATAATGTTACCCTTTCCAATCAAGTGACACACATATAATAGTTTGTAAAGAGACTAAGGTAAAAATCATGGTGTTAAATTGATGACACAACGGCTCCTCAAACAATAGAGCGATGTGGACACAAAACTCATTTTGACATGGAATGAAAAACAAATGGTTTTTAGACTCAAAGACTAAGTAAAAGGAAAAAATGATAAAATATAGCTAAGTATAACATCTAAATCCCTAAAACTAACAAGGTTGCATCATACTACTAAATTCTATCTATATACATACTCTTGAGAGGATTTTAAGTGTTAATACAAAAATAAAGGTACATGAAGTAGTAGGTTTTTTACACCCTTCCTCCCAAGATATTGTATGGTGACATGGAACTTTAGGCTACTAGCCCTACATCAATAATATGTTTTTGAAAAGTGGAGTTATTCTAAAACTTAAATTTGCAACTGTTTAGATGGTCTCAAGTTTTATTAATATTAGACATGCCTCACATCAATTTATTTCATAATAATTAACTTAATATGTAAGGGTCTAGTTATTAACATAGTGATTCCATCCATGTACTTCTTAGTAGAATCCCCTAGTTAACTAGACCTGACTTACATTTTCATTATGATTAAATAGGTTAGCCACTCAACCCCCTAGAAATAATAGTATATGTGCCCTAATTTATATACCCCAATATGGATTGGGGTTGAAACAATGTTGGGATATGAAACCCTATGTCAAATCTTACCTAAATAACTCATGAGGAGGCTATGAACTCCCATTAATAAGCCAAATTACATAAAATAAATGATCAAGTGAAAAATCTTTAAATGTTGTGTTTAGATCACCTAAGCCATATGGGTTTTGGGGAGAGCCTTAAAAATATTATTTTCACACCTTGGACAAAGGCATAAATTACAAGGAATAATCTCCTTTGGTCACCCAGTTCCCTAAAAGGGATGGGGAGAGAGCATACAGACATCCTTCATTTGCAAAAAATAAACAAATATATAATGATCTAGCATAAAGAAAAAAATTCTAAAAAATTTACAAATTTTAAGTAAATTTTTATTTTATGCACCAAATTGAGATATTTGTGAGGTTTTTGTCACTTTACCTTAGTTGCAAACTTTGAAAACTTTCACAAAACAAAATAACATAAAGACCTAGATTCATTTTAAGCACCAAATAAAAGTTTTCAAGATTTAAACATGTTCAATTTGGAATTTTTCCATGCATGACTTAAAATTTTTAGATGGTTTCCTTCTACTTTGAATCACAATTACAATATTGAAAATAAATTTGAAATGGAAGCTCTCATGTTTCTCTACTTTTGTTACATAGATATTGGTGTTCACATAGGCATCAATGTTGATCTGTATAAACCAATGTTGATTGATAAAAATTGATGTCAATTCCTTCCTTCATATATAAATAAAGGAAAATAGAATATATTTTCTATAAAAATGATGGTTAGCAAGATGAGCATAAATCCCAAAAATAATACTAGATCCTGTAATAAAATGGTTAGTAAAATGATATCTAGGCCCTTAGAAATAAAATGAAATCTATAAATCTCTAGGGAAAATTGAAAACCCAATTATTTCCATGCCCTATTTTTTACATAGGGATCAGTGTTGATCTTGGGTGGATCAGCATTGATTTTGGAAGGATCAGCATCAATTTTGGGATCAACATTGATTCTCTATGTAAAATTGAGTGTCACTAAACAATAGAACACAAAAAACAAAGTAAAAACTCAAATTTTTAATATGATCAAACATTTATTAAAAAAGCTAAGATTTATACTTTGGTCTCCTTGGTATGTGAGATGATTTTAGTCCCATCGGGCATGCAATTTGTGATCATAGGAATCCAAGAAGGGAGGTTAGATCAAGTGTTAGTTTAAGCAATAAAACTCAAATAAATGCACTAACACTAACACTTACAAGCCTAGATATTAGGGGTGATATTAATGAACAAAAGACAAATGTAATCACAACTAAAATGCAAAATACATCAAATCTCTTACCTTCCTTGAGAGCTCCAAATGCATTGTTGAAAGGCTTGTTCAATTTGTACTTCAAAGGGTCTTTGGAAATGGAAGTGTGTATCTCTTTCTCTCCTTGAAACCATTAGTTTGTATTGGCTTGGTGTGGCTTGACTCAATATTTTTGCATTATAACATTATTGATATGAATCTCAAGCAATTAAACCTACATTATAACTCTATAATTTCCAAGATTTTTAATTCAATAGGCAATGGTTTGTATTTATAGTAAATGGATTTAAACCTAAGGTGAGTCTAGGTAAAGTTAAGGACTTTAATGGGTTAAAAATTAACCTAAGTGAGTCAAATGTATCCCTAGTAGAGTTAAAAGGTGTCAATTACTCATGACTTGCAGTGAATAGGCATGGGTCTCCAAAATGAGATATTTTCCAAAAGTCTTGACAAATAATAAAGGTAATCATGAAAAGCTAAGATATTTCATATTTTTAAATTCCATTTTTTATTTATTCATCATTAACACATGGATAATTTAAATAGGTAGTTAATTTGGTTTAGATTTTAAATTAATTTTGGTTATCCATTTAGCTCTTTCAAGATTTGATATTTGTCCATATGCTAAATTAATTGTTGTGATGCTACAAGATGATTAGAGATGAATCCATGGGAGGTTATGATTACATACGATGGAATACCCCAATTAGGGATGCCTCAATGTGATTTTAGGATTTGATAAATGATGTGCAAGTAAATTTGGGACATTTAGTGATTCCTAAGTTTAATTTACAATGGTTGGTAGGAATCAGTCTAAAGTCTGATCAATGTCTAGTAGTGGCTAGTTTTAAGTTTCTACAGTTATTAGAGACTCAATCAAGTGGATTATCATGAATTTCCCTCTATACTTGAGGATACACATTTTTAGTAATTCTAAAAATATTTTGCATGAAGAAATAAATATGTAAAAAATAATAGAATTCACATACTCTATTATTTATATAGTCTAGGGTTGTGCTCTAGAGTGATCCATTATGTACATAAAATGTGGCCGTGATAGCATCTAATAGGTATGACATCATGAAAAAGTGGCCTCTAACTAGTCTTTTATCTTTGGTGAACATTTTCTCTTAGATTTTAGCACTGATAATTTCTCCTAGGGTAAAGGTTAATTTTGGGCTCATCATAAGGTCTAGAAATGGCACCCACTTGAGTTAAAGGTAATATATGTTGGTACACCAATAAATCCTATATATTAGGGCCATATCGATGTGAACTCCCATATTGAATTTGGTGATGGGAAAGGGAGTGGTGGCCTTGAGGCTTACTATTTTTCCTAGTATTATCTACTTCCTTAATGTGTCTTTAACTATGTTAGTCTTCTTCCACAATGTGATTCTATGTCCATCATAGGTGGCATCTACAAGTGGAAGCCTTAATTACCTCTATAAATCATCTCATATGATGTATTTTATGACTTTTTTATGATTTATAAGATGTAGGAATCCATAGTATACTTTTCCTACAAAGAATAAGTCTCGAAGTAGGTTGATGCAGGGCATCACTTCAAGCTTGAGAACTACAAAGTACAATTTTTGGTGATTCAATAATATTAGATCAACCACTAGTTATTTTTCATCAGTTGATAAATTCTCCTTGCATGAATGGGCATAAAAAAATTTCATATCATCCCATATAATGGTATAATTTACAAACCTACCATCGAACATAGCTCAGTCAAATATTATATTGGTGTATTATGTGGAATCTTAGACGGATAATTTTTATGGTGGATACACTCCTTTGAATTATTTAGATAAGGAAGCCATTAGATAATTGATTCACTTTTATAATTTATGTGATAATTAAATTGGTTGATTATTGGAAACAATTTGTAGGTGAATGTAGAAAACTAGGGCTTTTATCTCTATATAAAATGCAAGTTCATTTGAGGTATTTGGTAATCAATAAATGAGATGTCTCTTTATAATTGAATCATATAGATAAAATATGTCTTCATTAATTATATTTCATGTGACATTAATGTCCAATGGAATTAGGGTTTTTTTTATTCATTTAATTTGAATTTGGCAGATCATTTTAGCATATACACCACATAGACTTTTTGTGTGTTTTGAGGGTGACTCATTGTCATCTCTTAGATAGCTGTCACTTGTTTATTAGTTTGATGTTGAGGTATTTGTACTAATTATCACTTGTATTTTAATTCAAGTGTTAGGTCTTTTGTTAATTCACTTTTAGCCAAATCATATGATGCATTGGATGCATAAAACACAAAAGCTCATGGCCTTTACACATCATAAATTTTGTCAAAATATCCATTTTACATTAACACATGAAGACAAAATATATGAATATATAAATATATAAATTCCAAAAGTATCAATAGACATAACATGTGATGTGCAAAAGATACCAGGACCTGAATCTATGAAGATCAAAAAGTAGTGAAGACTCAAACCTTGTGAAGTATAGAAGTTATGAAATGCCAAAATCCATGATGTGTAAAATCTATGATATTAAAAATTCATGAAGACAAAATTTAAAAATATTAATATGCATGATGTAAATAAACATGAATACCAATTTAAGTGATGACTATAAGTTTTGAAAACCAAAAGTAATGAAAACTCAAAAAACATAGGATTTTTTTGTTTATAATTTCTCTGTGAATTCAGAAAACATACATACTTGTAACACTTCTAAAATATTTTAATATGTTAGTTTGAGAAAATCATATAAAGTGTTAAAAACCTTGATATGGGAAAATACTAATTGCATTTGACATATAATAGTGCAGTTTATCGAAAACCATCAACAAAACACTTTGAGAATTAAAAGCTTTAAGACCTAAAACCTTGCTAAGCATTCATGTAATTGTCAATAAAAAGGACTTTTAAATAATAAAAAGTATTTTTAAACTTTTAATGGGCCCCTATTTAAAAAAAATTGAGAGTGGGGTATGTTGAGTACAATAAATGGTGACTTACAAGGGGAATACTCTCGAGTATTTGAGAACCCAAAATATTTGGTTAAAACATGAATCATACCATAAGATAATAATTAAACTAGAAAAATGAAATAGACTCCCAATAATTCAATCAACATACTATACATGTTCATAATTTGGATTTGTTTGTGATGAAGTCATGTTATTTTACCCTTGTTTTGAAGTTTTTGACAAAAACTTAGACTGGAGTGTAGGTTTCATTATGGTTTCTAAAGCAGTTAAAAAAACAAAGGAACCTCAGGCATTGCTCTACTTCCATCTAAGAATCCATATCCCCAATAGAGACACCTTTAATTCTCCCATTTTCCTTCCTTAATTTTTCATAATGCATGATGCATTGATCTTATTTCATCATGTGATTATTAAATCACCTTTAAATTTTATTTTGGATTTATTGATCACTCTTTAGGATGCATTGATTCTCTTTTCACTTTATTTTTAGTATACAAATGGAATAAGGGGATGGGAACAACCATGAGTTGGTGTGTTTATGAATAAAAATTTATTTACTAGAATGTCCCTACTAGTCATATCCACATCAATGGTTATTACCTAAAACAATTATTAATGTGAAGAGTGTGTTTGATCCAAGGATATGAAAAGACTTTCTAAATATGAATGAAATAGTGAGATTATCTCTTACATACCTAACAAAAGTATTCAATTATGATATAATATTAGTTTAATTTTCATTGTATTCATAAATCCTAAAAATATTAAATACCAAGGTGTAAAAGTTGTAGATTGACCAATTGTGTGTTCCATTTATGTTCTTCCCAAACTTGTTCTCCTTTTTGGACTTACATGTGAAACCAAACATGCATGAAAAACATGTCAAAATATATATTAGCTTGGTTACACTAGAACAAGTCAATTATATTTCCATGAAACAAAGACATATATTCTATAAAATATGGAACTAACCTAAGGAAACAAAATGTAGAAGAAGGAAAAAACTAATATAAAAAAACATTAAACTATTCTAATGAAATCAAATGATATAAAATGGTAAACCTAACTAGGAAATTACTAAACCTAATCTAATCCTACATCTACCATAGCACTCATTATTACTTTGGGGCATCTCCAGATGGTATAGCCATGAAGCAGTGCTTCAAAAACTTCATATTAATTATATATGTTATCCCTTTACCTTAGAGGTCCCTTAAACAAAAAGCATTGTTACCCATTATATTTGATATTTGATAAGGTCTAATCCATAAGTGGCTGAACTTTTCATGTTATCCTTTCTTTTCATGTTCTTTGTCCCATAGAAGCACTATATCAGATATCCTAAATGCTTTAGGTTTCTATCTTATATCAAACCATGTTTTTACCAGGTCTTGGTGTTCACTAAAATTTTGTAAAGATTGTATCCTTGAATCTTCCATTACTATTATGTTTAGTAATTGAGACTCCACGTTCTCATTGGGTTCTATATAATCTTGCATGAACTGATATGTAGGAAATTTGAGTATAATTTGGAATATTGGTTGGCATCCATATACAAACAAGTATGGTAAAGCCTTGAGGGCTTGTTTATATCTACAGTGCATAGTTTAGCAGATGATGACATTTTGAAATTTGGTGACTTATCCAAATGAGGCTACCAAGTAGTTGCATTCTCTTTAAGTAAGAGTTATGTATTTTCTTCAACCAACTACTTTTTTTAGGTTCCCACACCATAGGTCCATAAAGGTAAAGGGTGATGGGGTGAGGACAAGAGGAAGTAATTGGTGGAGGTGGAACACAGGGCTCAAAATCAGATTGGGAACTCTCGTGAAGGAGGTTATATGAGGTGTGTTTAGGTATAAAATCTTCCTTTTGGTCTAAAACCTCCATCACACCTTGATTTAAAAACTTCATCTTTGCTTATAACTCCTCTATTTGCTTAGCTAGGCTCTCTTGGAAAATATTTTCTTGAAGATCATAGGAATCATCATGAGCACATGGAATGCATTAGGGTTTCCATGGAACATAATAAGCTTCTTGAGGAAGGGTGGGAGTAACTTGCAAAAGATAAAATCCATTCTCTACTTCACACTCTTTGGCAATGCTTCTATCTTCCTTCTTTTCCCATGACTCTACTATCTTGCTCTAGCTTAGGATATTAGGATTATAAGACTTTTCTTGAGGAAGGATGGGAGGATTTTTTATAGGATCAAGAGTCTTCTCAACTTCACATTACTTTTCAAGACTTTTCTTCTCTTTCTTTCACTATAACACCATTATCTTATTCCAACTTAGAATGTTAGGATTTGAAGTCTCTTTTTTAGGTGGTGGGCATGCAATCTGAGAGGGCAATGTAGGCTTGGACTCCACCTCCTTTGCTTCCAACATGGACTACTACATATTCATGTTATCCAAATCAATCTACCTATCATGATTATCTTCAAACACAAGATTTCTCTTTCCAACTCCTTCCTCCAATTGAATAGGAAAAGGATGAATTTGATAGGCTTGATTTGGATCATGAGTAAGGGGAAAATATGATTGATAAGAAACTTGAGGAGGTGGATATGAAGGTTGATAGACTTGATAGGCTACTTCTCATGAATGCTTAGCTTATCTTCCAAAGATGCAATCAAACCATTCACATCTAACATCTCATTTCTAAGTCTTTGCCAATTGGTTCTTTCAATAGGTGTCCACTCTCTCTTGACTAACTCTAATGCATTTATCACTTGATGGATGGAATGATTAGGAATATTTTGACCATGTCCCCTTTGATTATCAAGATATAACATATACTTCTCACACCCTAAAAGAGTTTGTTTGAAGGTGGAAGGGTGGAGGTGAGAAGTGACTAGGTTGACTAGGAATCAGACATTGAGAAGGCTGACTATAGGACTGGTAAGAATCATGTATTGGCTAGATATGATCATATTAAGGCTAATAAAAATCATATTGGGATTGATACACTTCATGATAAATTTGGTTAATAATTTAATCATATTGATAGGGAATGTCATAAGCTTGGAAATTCTCACTAACTTGTGTGAAAATTATACTCAACACTAAGGCTAGCCATGAAACTTCATTAGGAAACAAGAACACAAAGAAAATGTTACCAACAATCTTCAAAGGATTACCTGGGATGCTTGACCAATTGATATAGCTTTAGAGTCACCATTGATGTTTAGATAGATGCCTCCAAAGTTTGATGTGTGGAAGGACAACACCAAAAATCTTCCAACTCTTAGAACAAGAGTTCTAATGAGCATGCCAAATAAAAGTGTCACTTGTATTTCCACCCTTTGAGGAGATGAAAATCTCTCCTCATCCAAGTGACACTCTCTTTCCTTACTTGTAGGTGACTTATTGATTGTATCAATCACATTTTTAATTATTGGTTTACCCAATCCATTTCCCTAAGGGTAATGATTGGATGATCTAATGACAATTTGGTTGTCATGAGCCCATTCATTGAATTCATCTGATTGAAATTCTATCCATTATCACAAACTAGAGAGATGGAAGTACCAAACCTTGTTGTGATGTTTTCTTCAATAAAATTATTTACATCCTATACTCTAAAATTCCTCATTGTTACTATTCAACCCACTTGCTATAGTATTCCATAGCTATAAGTAAAAAATGGTGGCTAACTAAGGAAGGTTAGAATAAGAGTTCCACTGAGCATGTCAAAAAAAAATTTCACTTGTATTTACACCCTTTGAGGAGATGAAAATCTCTCCTCATCCAAGTGACACTCTATTTCCTTACTTGTAGGTGACTTATTGATTGTATCAATCACATTTTTAATTATTGGTTTACCCAATCCATTTCCATAAGGGTAATGATTGGATGATCTAATGATAATTTGGTTGTCATGAGCCCATTCAATAAATTCATCTGATTGAAATTCTATCCCATTATCACAAACTAGAGAGATGAAGGTACCAAACCTTGTTGTGATGTTTTCTTCAATAAAATTGTTTACATCCTATACTCTAAAATTCCTCATTATTACTATTCAACCCACTTGCTATAGTATTCCATAGCTATAAGTAAAAAATGGTGGCTAATTAAGGAATTTAAACTAATGACATCGATAAAATCCAAGCCCCATTAAGCAAAGGGTCTTCCTTCAATCATAGGCTCTAATGGCATGGTTGTATGTACTTTTATTTTTGCAAAGACTTGGCATTTATGACATGTTTTCACATGGTTGTGAGCCTCATTGAGTATAATTAGCAAATAATACCCCAGCCTAAAAATTGTATGTGTTTTGGTGTTTCTAGATAGATGACAACTACCTAAATTTTGATGTAGATTCTCCATGATTTCATGTGATTCCTCATGTGATACATATATTAGGTAGATACCTTCATAATTTATTCCATAAAGAATCTCCTTTTTAATCATTTAATGAATCTCCTTAACCCTTATGGCTCCTTTTTGTTTTATAGTTAGTTTAGAAGGACAAGTATCTATGATTGAGTATTGAATAATACTAACATACTAGTCTCTTGTAGATACTTAGGTCTCAAGGACTTCCTCAATGATGATGTAAGGATCAGGCTTAGTCATAAGCTTAATGATTCCTTTCCCTCTAATAATTTTAGTAGGTTTGATTTCTATGTTAAATTTCTATACCTTTTCCATCCATTTACCTCAATGTTCTTCTAATTCATTTTGTCCCATAGTGAGCTTAATAGTTAGATCTAGTACAATAGCAATAGTTTTATTCCTCAAAATGTAATGCCAAAATTTCCTTACTAATTTAATACGAGCATAAATTTTTTTATCTATCATAAAGTATTTAAGATTTAATTCCTTCAGATTTGTGTTCATGAATACAATAGGGTGCTTTCTCTCATCCCTTTTTGGGTAAGCACAACAGTAATTGTGTGCTCCAAAGTAAATGAAGATAAGAATAAATCTTTATTAAAGTCTGAGATGATCAATATTGGGGCCTAAGTAATGGCATCTTTTGTGTCTTAGAAAGACTTTTGCGTGTATAGTGTCCATTCTATCTTGGTGATTTATTTGATCATTGCATTTAGAGGCCTAATAATCTATACAAAACTAGAAATAACCTTCCTCACAAAATTGATATTCCTAAAGAATGACTTGAGCTCATTTTTACTGCCTAGAAGTGATATCTTTAAGATCCCATGAATTCTATCTAGAAAAATAGTGATCTCATCTTTGGTAATGATGTGTCCCAATAATTTGCCTTCTATGACACCAAATATGATTTTGTTAGGTATGAGAGAGATGTAAAACCTTCTACATATTTTAAAGATTTATTATAAATGGATTTTATGATTATTTATGTTTTTTGAGTAAATAGTGAGGTCATCCATATAAATTAATATATAATTTACCTATCAGTGCTTGAAATGGAATAACCATAGCCTATTGAAAAGTGGCTCATGTTTTAATCAATCCAAAAAGAATATTTTTGTATACATTATTACCCCACTTTATAATAAATTTATTCTTCATTATATCCTCAAATTCCACTTGTACTTTGTTATAACCTAAGAACCCATCTAAGAAAGACATCATTATAGAACCAATTACTACCTATATTAACTCATATAAAGAAGGTAGAGGGTAATTTTCCTTATCATAGTCTTTTTTTATATTCCTAAATCAAACACACAATCTAATTTTATCATTCTTTTTTTTTTACTAATATCAAATTGGCAACCCAGGTTGAATGTGGGAGCACAACCCTAGCACTTAACAACTTTTGTACCTTATTTTGGATAATGGGTTCCAAGAATAGATTGACTAGCCTTTACCTTTGTCTGAATAGCTTATGGTCCTACTTTATTAGGATTTTAACCTTTAATTCATCATAAGTCCATGTAATCACATCCTTATATTTAATGAGCAAATCTCTCACCTTTTACTTTTGTTCTTGAGTGTAGTTGAGACCAATGTTGACATAGTGTGGATCATTATCATCCTATAAATTTTATATGTTGAACTCAAATTCATTAAATTTAGGTTGTATTCATTCCAATTATTGAGGATCAATATCAAATTTTATTTCCAAGGAAACCATTCCCAAAGGTAAATGATTTTCCTTGAGTTGGACAACCTCTTTTTCTCCAAATTCATCTTGACTTGGATATCTAAAATGTTTATCATCAATGATTTGAGATTCAAACTATCCTAAACTATTTAATAGTTATAAAATTTATCTATCATCTTCAAATTCCTATAAATTCTTCATGTAATTAGGAACTAATGGGAAAGTTATAAGCTCTATATAAAATATCTACAACTTAGACTCTTGTAATGGTGTCAAATTGGTAGTTGAAGTAGCTAATGAATCAGTTGATTGGTTTAGTTCTCTAGGAAGCACCACTATATCAAACACTTTAAATGATTTAATAAAATACTAATCCTTATGTTTTTACTTTTTGAGATATGAAAAATTACACTAGTACTTTTCCTAACTTGGTTAATCACTAGTTCTAAATCTCTAAAAATTATCAACTATTTAGCATTATTTTTAAAGGTTAAATATAGTTCCAAGATAAGTGTCTCATACTATGATATACTATTTATGTAATTAAATTATAATTTATATATTGTGGGTTAATAAGATTGACACCAATACCTAATCCTTATTTATATATTGCATGATATGATCTTGATATGATTCAAATATTCAATATATGAAGAAATACCCTTAAGGTAGGGCAACACCATATAATACTCCTTTAGGATGGAATAACTCCAAAATGTCTCTTCAAGGGGACAACCTCCAATATCCTCTTACAATAGAAGATTAAATTCTTACTTGATATCTTTACCATGATAATCATCTCCTTTATATAGACATCTATCTAACCAATGGTTGGGTAACCTCCTAATCCTAATGTAATCTGACCATTACCCCATGTATTAATTCCACAAGTTACTCCATTATCCTAATATATTGTACCCATATAACTAACTAAGGGGATGTGTGCCACATGTCAAAATCTCCATCAACCCATATATAGTAATATATCATATCCCTAGGTATATATCATTACTTCCCTCCTTGACATGTTTCATCCCCAAAACATAGGAAGAAACAAAATAATGAGTGTGCTTCAAATCATTACACACTTGTCTCAAATCTTGATCATCTAGCCATCCATATGTGATCTTGGTAGGTAATATCTCTCCAATCTTGTTTCCAAATTCCATTGTGCTCCTCTGATTTCATTCATGATCATAATTATACTGCTTTGGTGTCCAAGCATAATTATTCCTCTTTTTATTCCATGTACCATATTTTGTTGTGCTACTTTGATTCCAGCCATGACCATAGTAGGTATTCTTCCATGCATAATCATAGTGATTTCCCCATTCATTCCATGTGCCATAGTATTTTTTATTTTTATTCCATGCATATCCATAATGATTGAAATTTTTATTTCCTATATAGACAAAAAGATTGTTTTTATGACACTTCTTCACCTGGTTCCATGATTATTTCATATCATGATGATGTGGGTGTCTATATACCTCAACTTTTTCCAATATTTTGACTTTATCCACCTTTGCTTCTACTTATTTGTCTCTTTAGTAGATGAAGTACTCATTTCTAGTTGTAGTGTGTTTTTATCTATATCATTTGAATCTTCATTATGCTCTTCATCACTTATTTCAATCTCATCCTCATGATCTACCTGGATTGTTATTGGTGTCTTTTTCACTATGATATCTTGTAAAGTGATCTTCTTTTTCCTATACCAAAACTTCATGAAATTTTTTTGAACATTAATATTCATTGTTCCCAAAGTCTCTAACCATGGATATCTAAGAACTATATCCATATCTAAAGCATAAAAATATGAATGCAAAACATATTTTTCTATAATGAGCTTCAAATATTCAAACATTGAAATATTATTACCATCTACTTGAACCTTATTAATATTATTTACTTGAACATGTAAATGCTTGGCCACATTCATGTTAATGAAGTTATACTTGCTGGTAGGGTTTATGGACATAACCACCTTCTTCTTTTTAATGCATCCATGAAATTGAAAAATTGACTCAGATTTATTTGGAGATAAATTATTTTAACCCTTCTCTTCTTCTTCTTCTTCTTCTTCTTCTTTATCATCATTATTTTCTTCCTCTTATACATCCTCTTTTTATTTAATATTTCATCGATCTAAGAAGATTTGTTACATTGCTTCCCATGAAGAATATTATTACGCAAAGCTCAATTGATTAAACCACCAATGTTTTGTAGGCCCAGACAAAGAAAGAGATAATTATATTTTCTATAAAGTTTTTTTATTATTATTCTCATTTAAAATGAGCCACCATTCTCTAGCATCAACATCATCTTCCCCTAAAATTTTTTGCAACTTCATGATCCACAAAAAAAATTAGGGTTCATGAAACCCTAAAATGTCAATAACTCATACAAAACTGATCCAAAAAGTCCAAAATTTTTATTTTATCTTCCTCTTATTATATTGTAACTTCATTTAAAATTTTGTGAAAAAATGTCACAAAATTCAACTTGTAGATTGAATATATGAAAAACCATAAAATCACAATAAATCACTCAAAACAACTCCAAAAATTATTAAATTTTTATTGCGATTCTCTTATGTCTTCTTACATCTTCATTAAAAATTTCGAATAAAAATTACATATATTTCGAAATATATAGAGAAATTGGTATAAACCCTAAAATAGAAATAACTACCTCAAAACTAATCAAAAAATCTCTATTTTTTATTGTGATTTATTTAATTATTCTCCATATCTAGTAAAAAATTATGAAAAAAATCATAACCAATCAAAAAATATTGATGATTCAAAAAAAATAGAGTTCCACTCCACACAAATTGCCCAAATCAAAGCTTTGATACCACTTGATATGATCTTGATATGATTAAAATATTCAATATATGCATAAATACCCTTAAGTTAGGGCAACACCATATAATACTCCTTTAGGAAGGAATAATTCCACAATGTCTCTTTGAGAGGACAACCTCCAATATCCTCTTACAATAAAAGATTCAATTCTTAGTTGATATCTTTACCATGATAATCATCTCCTTTATATAAACATATATCTAACCAATGGATGGGTAACCTCTTAATCCCAATGTAGGCTGACCATTATCCTATGTACTAATTCCACAAGTTACTCCATTATCATAATATATTGTACCTATATAACTAAGGGGATGTGTGCCACATGTCGGCATCTCCATCAACCCATATATATTAATATATCATATCCCTAGGCACATAACATTGCAACATCAAAATTAAGAGTCCATAACTATTAAAGTCCATGAAATTATGACTCCTACATTTCACACTTTGTGTGAGGGTGTAAATCTAAAGACTAGGATATTTATAATTGACCTATTCATTCTTGGAATTGTATTACATAAATTTATTATTCATCCTAGTATCCCTATAGATGTTGAAAATATTGTCATTGATGTCAAAGGTCTAGCATTATTGGTGATATAGGCCCTATTGCATTTAATGGTGTTTTTAATATTCATATATTAGCTAATGTGTGTTAATATTTATTTAATATTAACAAATATATTTTTGGTTTCATAAAGTCAAAAAATGGACCATGGAAAAGTCAAAGAGTCACAGAGTAAAGACAAAAGAAGAATGGGACTCATTTTCCTATGAATAGTCATCTTGAAGAATTCCAAGAGTCACCAAGTGAAGACAAAAAAAGTAGGGCACAATTTCTCATTAAGGGACACCTTGAGGAATACAAAAATTCACCAAGATAAAGACAAAAGAGGAAAGGAAACTTTTGATTATGAAGGGTCACCATATGTCTTTTCAAATGCAAGGATATGAATGGTCATGCAAGTTTGGTGTTATTTTTCATGATGATTGAAGGGTCACAAAGGGTGAATGCCAAAGGTCATTTGAAAAGCTATAAATAAAGGATTGAAAATCCATTTCTAATATGGAAGATAGAGTATGATTTGTAATTGTTATATCTAGCTTAGAATATCAAAGGAGAGAAAACAAAGAGATATTGTAATGTGCTATCATTTGTTGAGAAAGAAACATTGAGAGATAGTTGTGTGGTATACATAAAAGGGGTTGGTGCTCATGAAGAGTTGTTATGTCGGTACTCAAAAAAGGGATTGGTGATCTTGAAATTTGGTGCTTGTGAATATTTTAGTTTGATTTGGTGTTCATTCATATCCTTGAGATTAATCTCTATGGTTTTTTCCACATTGGGTTTCTATGTTAAATCTAGTGTCTCTCTTTATCTTGTGTGGTGTTTATTATTTCAATTTTATTGCATATCTTAAATGTATGGTTAAGTGGAATTTTATGAATTGAAAGTTTATAATATTTATGATATACTGATTCAGCCCCCACTTCTCAGTATATCCCGTGCTTAAAAATTAGTATCAGAGTAGGTTCTTTTTGAAAAAAATTATAGCTTGAAGGTAGATTAGGAAAGCACAATGGCTGGATCACATAAAAGATTTTCTACAAATAGGGCACCTTTGTTTGATGGGATGAAATATATTTTTTGGAGCATAAGAATGAAGACTTATTTGATGGCCCTTAGATTTTACATATGGCAAGTAGTGGTAGAGGAATATGAAGAGCCACAGACACTCGTAACTACTCTGGTAGAAAAGAAGGAAAGTGAAAATAATGCTAAAGATTTAAATGTTATTTTATGTGGTTTATGTGAATATGAATTTGTTAAAGTTATGCGATGTAAATTTTCTCATGAAACTTGGGTAAAATTTGAGAATATTTACAAAGGTGATGGAAAGGTTCAGTAAGTTAAGCTTTTGACTTTAAGAAGACAGTTTGAGAGTTTGAATATGGAAGAAGAAGAAAATATAGCAAGTTATCTCTTTTGTGTTGATCAAATAGTTAATCAGCTTCAAGGTCTTGGAGAAAATTTAGAAGAATCGACTATGGTTCAAAAGGTTTTGAGATCTCTACCATTGAGATATAATGTAAAAGTTTCAGCAATTGAAGAGATGAAGAATTTAGCTAAGCTAAATATGGATGAACTTCATGGTATTCTCATAGCATATGAGATACGGACTAAATAAGATAAACCCTTGAAGAGAGAAGGTGATTTTAAGACATCAAAGAAAGATAAGGCTAAGATTCAAGAATCAAGTGATAGTTATAGTGATGATGAAGATGACGATGGAGCTCTTTTCATTCACAAGCCAAAAAAGGGCACAGGTAAATATCAAGGAAAATTACCATTTAAATGTTTTAATTATGGAAATATTAGACATTTTATAGATAAATTATAAAATAAGGGTAATGATGACAATGAAGAAGGAAATTCTACATAAAAGAAGAATTTTGAAGGTAAATTCAAGAAGGGATTCAAGAAGAGTTTATATTCTGAAGATCATAGCTCATTCGAAGATAGTGGAGTCAGTGATTTAGAAGAAGAAGAGATTCTATTCATGGCCATACATGAAGATGCCTCTTCAAGAAAAATTATATATGATCAATAAGAATAACAAGATGATGTCAAAGTGAATCTAGAAGGAGTAATCATTTGTGCCTTAGAAGAGTTAGAATTTGTTGAGAAGAATAATCGAAGATTGAAGCACCAATCAAGAAAAATGAAAAAGAGTCAAAGGAAATAATTAATGATATAAAATCACACTTTGAAGAAGCTAAAAGGAATGAAAAAGATCAAATAGCACAATTTTAAAAAGTAATAAAATAATTTGAAAGGTATGTTGTTGAAATTTCCTCTTTAGAAAAAGATATTAAGAAAGTAGTCAATGATAAAGTAGTTAGTGATTCAAGATTTGAGGATAGCACTAACATGTTAAATAAGATATTATAAAGCCAAAAATAAATATTAGGTAAGATATGTATAATATTTGAAAAGAAAAAGAGCTATGTTGAAGCTCTTATAAAAGAGGAAACAAAAAGGAAAGAAGTGAAGAATACAAAGGACATCTCAAATAAAGCTAGAAGGAACAAAGTTACAAAATACAATCAAGATAGAGATACACAAATAGGTTCTATTTTCATGGTTATTGTTTTTATTGTAATGGATATCATCACAAGAAAATAGAATTTCAGAAAAGAGCTAATAATTTTGGAAATAAGAAGAAAGAAACTCATGCAGAATCTAGCAGAAGCTACAACTCTTTTTCTCCTCTATCAAGCTTTGATGAAGAGGCCATAATATGTTACAAGTGAAATAATTTTGGACACGTAGCCTGGTATTATAGAATCATGTTTGATTTAATCAATAAATAAAAAAATTCAAGGTTCCATTCATAAAGAAGAAGGTTCGGACATGTTCATGGCAGAAAAAACAACCTAAAGATTCTATGTTAGTTCAGACAACTTTGCATGCAAGAAATGAAGAATAGCCATGGTTCATTGATAGCAGATGCTCGAGGCACATAATAGGAGATAAGACTAAGTTCATAAATCTAAATAAGATCAACGGTGTCATAGTGAAATTTAGAGATAAAACCATTTCTAGGATATCCAGAAAAGGTACTTTGAGTGTGAATAATGGTATAACAAAGACTAAGAATGTATTCTATGTAAAAGGTCTTTAAGCATAATATATTGAGTGTAAGTCAAAAATGTGATTGGGGATACACATTAAAGTTTTGTATATAAGGCTATGAGATTATAATAAAAGATTCAAATGAGTTGATTGCAAATGCTCAAAGGATAGGCAAAAATTTATGTGTATTATCAGATATCTTCAGAAAGACACAATCAAAGGACACATTCAAGGATCTACGAGAGGAGTTAGGAGTAATTTATTTTACTTCCTACCATTGAGGTTCAACATTAGTTGAGTGGGAGCTAATTTTTATCTATAGGTAGGCCCTTTTCCATTGATGTCAAAGGGGGAGAATAATAAGTATAGGTACATGTGCAAAAATAGGTATAAGGAACAAGTGCAGGTTACTACAATAAAGGGTAGTTACTGTATGTTTTTCAGATGACAATATGTGCAGGTTTTAGGATGTGGTAATTTTAGTTTGAGGTTGCCATCAATGACAAAGGGGGATATTTTTGTAAATATTGTCATTGATGTCAAAGTTCTAACATTATTGGTGATATAGGCCCCATTGCATTTAATGGTGTTTTTAATATTCATATCTTGCTAATGTGTGTTAATATTTATTTAATATTAATGAATATATTTTTGGTTGCATAAAGTCAAAATAAGGTCCCATGGAGAATTCAAAGAGTCATGGGGTAAATATAAAAGAATAATGGGATGTATTTTCCCATGAAGAGTCATCTTGAAGAATTACAAGAGTCATAAAGTGAAGACAAAAGAGGAAGGGCACAATTTCTCATGAAGGGACACCTTGAGGGATACGAAAAGTCACCAAGATAAATACAAAAGAAGAAAGGATGATTTTTATTATGAAGGGTCACCATATGACTTTTCAAATGTAAGGATATGAAGGGTCATGCAAGTTTGGTACCATTTTCCATGAGGATTGAGGGTCACAAAGGGTGAATTCCAAAGGTCATTTGGAAAGCTATAAATAAAGGCCTGAGAAGCCATTTGTAATATGGAAGATAGAGTATGATTTGTAATTGTTATATCTAGATTAGAATATCAAAGGAGAGAAAATAAATAGATATTTTAATGTTCTATCATTTGTTGAGAAAGCAACATTGAGAGATAGTTGTGTGGTATACACAAAATGGGTTGGTGCCCCTATGGGCTGGTGCTCATGAATAGTTCCTGTGTTGGTGCTCATTAAAGGGGTTGGTTCTCTTGCAAGTTGGTATTTGAAAATATTTTAGTTTGAATTGGTGCTCATTCATATACTTGATATTGTTCTCTATGGTTTTTCTCACATTGGGTTTCCATGTTAAATTTGGTGTCTTTCTTTATCTTATGTGGTGTTTATTATTTTAGTTTTATTGCATATCTTGAATGTATGGTTAAGTGGAATTTGATGAAGTGAAATTTTATAAGATTTATGATATACTAATTCATCCCCCCTTCTCAGTATATCTCATGCTTAACAATAGATTCAAATTTAATTCAAAATTTTTCTCCATGGCATTCATATGTGGCAAAAAGTTTGTCACCGCATATTCGTTTAGTATTTTTGACCAATCCTTACGTAGTAACAATCCATATCCTTATGGGATATTTACCATGAGTATGTCTATATTAATTTGTATGCTTAGCTTAAATGCAATATAAATACATACATTATTCAATTCCCCAACTATGGGCACTATTATATTGTCCAATTATGAAAATATTCTCTTGGATGGGCTTGGAATCAACCCAATATTTTGGCATATGGACATTGGCACTATAGTGATTGAAGATCTAAAATTGACTAAGTAGTTATGTATATTCTTATTAAATTCTCTGATATTAAAAAATAAGGGAGGCACCTCTATCTTCATTTTGTATATAACATTTGTATGAGTGGATTTTGGCTTATCTATAGTAGGTTTCCCTATAATAGACTTTCACAAGAGTTCTTTTTATTCTCTGATTTGGGCCAACTCATGAGGTTTTATGTTCTCTTTTATTTTATTCATGTCCTCCATGATGTTTTATCCTCCTTTATTTTTCACTTTAGTGTTTAGGGTTGTTCATTTCCTTTTGGTAGAGGTGGATTGTTATTATCCTTTAGATCTCAGGGAATAGTTGGGAATAGTTGTGTTGTTTGGAGGAGTATACATGGTGAATGACTACTTATTCCTCATATTATAATTACCTCTATAGAATTATTGAAAATCATGGATCTCATCTGATTTTTCCTCTATTTAATTATCATATTCACTTGGCAAAGGAGACTCATGTGTTTCTAATACCATAAATGTGCTTGAGGAACTAGGAGCATGGGGTGGTTTTGGTAGATTATTCATTAAATCCTACCTCACTATTTTTATTTAGAATATTTCAAATGATACACAAAACCCAATACAATCAAGCTCTCCATGTTGTAATGTGATGTGAACTCTACACCAATTGGGTAAGGTTGTCTCTATTATATTGATCTTGGGTAACTTGTTAGCTTGTTGTTTCATATTATTTAGAAGCTTGTTAAAAGCCTATTATATCTAGGAAACCCAAAATTATAACTATTTTTTTGTCTTACAACATTACCCATTTTCTTTTGCATGTTTGAAATGTTATTACTTAAGTTTTTAACCATTATTTGTATAGAATCTAATTCTACCTATTGACCAAATTTGACTTTTTAGTCAAATTAGGGCACCTATAGGTAAAAATTTGACTTTCTAAGTCTATAGGGGGTGTAATATCATGCCATGAGGTGTTTCATAGGTCATTTTATACCATTCAAGTTTATATTAGACTTGATCACTTATTTCATTAGTCTCTTATGTCATTTAGGGTCATTTTAAGGATTAAAATAATACAATTAATATTTTTAAGGGTTTATTGGGAATTGTGAATGTTAAAATATAGGATTTCATACCCCATGTGTCCACTTAAGTCTTAAGTAATTGAAAAAATTAAAATATGGTAGATTATGTAGAATAGAGGGTAGTTTTCTTGAGCAAAAGAGAGAAAATGGCATGTATACTACTTCTTTGGGATGTGTGCCACATAAGATAGGGTCAAGGGATGTCATTTCATATTCCAAGTTGAAGGCTAACTATATGAAAAGGTGAATAAATAATATTCCTTAGAGGATAATGACCAAGATTTGGAAGAATTTGCAAATCTCCTTGATGAGCTAGAAAAACATGTATCTAAGAAAGCCCAATCTTGTTGAGAGCACTATGGGAGACAAGAAGGTATGCCTTGTTGAATCACCATTTGAAGCTATAGTTGAAGGATCATATGGAAAATTTGAGGCTATTTGGACTCAAGAATAATTCATTCTCATAGCTATTTTTTTTGGATTTGTTTGTTTCTCATTGAATATCATGCCAATGAAGTTGGCAAACATTGTGAGAAAGTTAGAGGCATCAATGCTATAGATCAAAAAGCTACATGTCTCACTAAAACCTTCATGTCATGAAGAAAAAAGAGTTTAAAAGTTCCCCTTTGATATAGGAGGGAGGTATGATTATGTTTTTAGTTTTGTATATTATGTTGTTCTTTGTTTCTCTTAAGTATTTTGAGCACGTGTCTATGTCTTATTGTTTTTTTGCCTTGGTGTGTGTCCTTTGCTTTATGTGAGAGACGTAGTTCTTATATGTCTTGTCTTGGTAAATGGTCAATGGTAAAAGGTTATCCTTATTTATCTTATACTTTAGATGACTCTTAATCCCAATGGACTGATAAGTCCACTATTCTAGTTAATATAGCAGGCATAATACCCTTATGAGTCACTAATTTGTGGATCAAATTTGACTTTTTAGTCAAACTGGGGCACCTATAGGTTAAAATTTGACTTTATATGTCTAAAGGGGGTGTAAGATTCTGACATGAGGTGTTTTTATAAGTCATTTTATGCCATTAAATGTTATATTAGCCTTGGTCACTTATTTCATTAGTCTCTCATGTCATTTTGTGTAATTTTAAGGGTCAAAATAGTGCATTTAATGTTTTTTACGAGTTTATTGGGAAATTTAAAGGTCAAAATAGATGATTTAATACAAAATGTGTCCACTTAAGTCTTAATTAACTAAAAAAACTAAAATATGGTAGGTTATATAGAAGAAAGGATAATTTTCTTGAGTAAAAGAGAGAAAATAGCACTTGTACAACTTCCTTGGGAAATGTGCCATTTGAGATAGGTTTAGTGGATGTCATTTAATTTTCATAATATAAAATACACATTTTTAATTATCTAAAATTTCCATTTTTAGGCCATAACCATTATGCTCCAATTTTCCCCTTCTTAGTAGGCTGAAGTGACTTGCAAGTTTGTACTTGGTACAAATATCTCATGACATTTCAAGGAAAATGATTTTTGTAGGTTTTTTTACACTCTAATATATTAATTTAAATATAATAATTTTGATTAATTATCAATTGTGATTTATGATCCATTGCTAACAAGTTGACTGTGCAAATCTACCTGCTAATTTGTGAACCCTACAAGTTTTACCTTCATTTAAGAAACTGCATACAATCCACTTGCTGATATTGGTTATATATTATTTATAATATATCCCTCATGAATCCCATTTTTTTCATTTTCTAAGGTTTTTTAATGAGAAAATTATCCTAAATTTATAAACTAGTCTTATTTGAAGACAACAGGCTATTTTTTATCACTTGTAGAGTCCTCATGCTTGATCATGGTTTCATATGGATTTAGTATGTTATTAGTAACGTTTTAAATGTGATATTATTCCATTTCATCTTCTACTATTCATTATTTAAGGTATATTTCATGAATTTACAATCATATGAAATATTCACAGTCTCACAGCCATTGATGATCATGTACAGGTGTCATAAAAGAAGTGTTCATCTTGAAAGGAGGATGTTGAAACTTGTTTCAAAGTGATACTGATAGAAATCATGTATTTGAATATTTTTAAAATAATTTTGAGCCACTTTTGAGGTCCTTTATCCACCCTTTTTCTCTACTCCATGCTTACTATCTACACATAGTCCAACACACACCTACAACTACTGTCAAGAATTATATCCACATTGAAAAGAGTAATTTTAGAATTATTTGAGGTTTCCATCAGATTACGTAGTTAATATGAAACCTTAAAATGGTGATAATGGTCATGTGATCTAAAAATCATAATTTTTTATTGAAATATATTTCAAAAATACAAAAATAACATAGTAACAATGATTTTTGCTGAGAAGAGATGTTTTATTACTCAAGATTGCAAATATAAACATATGTTTATCTTTGGGAAGAGATGTCTGATTTCCTTTTTGGTTTAAATATTCATTTATACACATTTTGAAGGTAGGAGGAGGATTTTTAAGGTCAGCAATATCGAGAGAGATGAAGTGGTTCAACTTCCATGCTTCACAATAATACATAATTCAAGGAATTACTATTTTTAGAATACACTACTAAAATTAAAATTTGGGGCACTTATATTACATATTTGGGGGTTAAAACCCACCAATTAGATCTCATGCCATCTCACCATATTCTCCTCATTATTATTTTTTTAATGGTTCAAATGAGTAATCAATCAGAGCTATGGTGCAAAAGTTATGGCTTCCAAAAATTCCATCATCAATTGGGGTAGAACTGTCACCCAAATTATCACCTAAATTATTACCCAGATCATTCCTCCCTCCTTGAGAAATAATGGTCCTCATTTCATAAATATTTCTCATCAAGTGTGGAATTTATATCTTAATTTTATTCTCTATGAGCCATTCACCTTGGTCTCTAAGATGGCCCCTTTTGACCACCTAATAAAGTAGAATAGAGCATCCTCTTATTGTCTTCATCCAAGTGTCCATAATCTGATCCTCCTCCACTGGAAAAAAACTCTATGGATCAAGCTCATAAATGTATGTTTATTATGCTATAATTAAAGTGTCCAATAGATGTGGATTATATAGTTTTATTAAATCCACATTGAATATTAGATTCAGACCAAGGTAGGCTGGTAGATTCAACTCAAAAGTATTTTATCAAACTTTTTTGGTGATGGTGTAGGGACCATATCATAGAGGCTGAATTTTTATGTGTGGACCTGCAAGTCATTCCTTTTGAAGCCACAACCAAACCTTATCACCTACATCAAAATGGTATGTAATCCTATGTTTTTCATGGCATTATTTATACTTTTGATTCATCTTCTCCAAGATGTCATGAACCTAGTACTAGATGTGTTGGATTTGTTTAATGAACTTTGTTGCCTTAGATCTCTCATGAGGTGTGTATTATATGGTGGAGAATGGAATGGCTATATCAATTAGTGACATGGGTTAGAACCTAAAGCATACTTGAAATGGAATGTGCTTGGTCAAGCTATGTAGGGCCTGATTATATCCATGTTGTATGAAAAGAAACCCCTCATCCCATGTGTGTGGATGTTTAGTGTGATATATCTGAATCATGTGAACAATTAGGTGGTTCACCACTTTTGTCTGACCATCAATTTGTGGATAGAAGGCTATGGACTTCATCAGCTTGGTATCCATCATCTTTCATAGAGTGGATTAGAAGATGCTTAAGAACCTGCTATCTCTATCTGAGATAATGGACTTAGGGAGACCAAAATGGAGCCATACATGACTAAAATATAGTTGAGCAGTTTATTCAATAGATATATTTTTATTACAAGTAATCATGATAGTAATTTTTTTAAAATGATTAATTACAACAAAAATACAATCCTTTCCATGTTTTAAAGAGGGAAAACCTTAGATAAAATCCATTGAGATAGATTCCCAAGGCCTGGTTGGCTTTGGGAATGGTGTGTACAATCCTTGCTTCTTATTTGTTGGCTTGGCTATTATATATGGGGTGCAATACTTGAGGTACCTTTTCCACATCCTTCCACATATGGGGCTAGTAGAAGTGTTTTTGAATAAATACTAATGTCTTCTCTACACCAAAGTGCCCAGCTATACTATTAAAATGTGCTTCCCATATTATCTTCTATTTCTCTAAAATTAGAACATTGATGTACCCCATATGAAAGAGGACATTATCTTTCAAATAAAAATTAGTAACATTTTTACCTTCTTGAATCACCTGATATGTATCAACAAAGGTAGGATCTACTTCATATAGAGCACCCCAAGTGTTAGTTTCATATCTACACATGTCAAGAACTATGGTGAGTGTAGTAATTGGTTGGTGGCTTAGATAATCTGTGGCCATATTTGAGCTCCCCTTTTTGTGTTTGATTATTAGATGGAATTATTGTAGATATGTGGCCCACTTTTTGTGCCTCTCATTTCATAGTTTTCTCTACATCTAGATGAACTCCAATGGTCTATGGTTAGTGTGGATGACCTCTCTTTCCCCAAGATGTAGTGATTCCATTATTTATAGGCTTGCACAATGGCATAGAGCTCCTTGTCATATTTTAGATATTTTTTGAATATATCATTGAAAGTTTCATTATGATATGTAATAATATGTCCATGTTGCATGATGATATCTCCCATGGCATATTTAGATGCATATGTCATCAACTTGAAAGGTTAATGCAAGTCTGGCAAGGCAAGAATAGTGATTGAAAAACATTTTTTCTTCAAACTCTCAAATTCCCTTTGTTGTATTTCACCCCACTGAAATGCAACTTTAGTTCTTCCTTTAGTCACTTGGGTTAGTGGCCAAGAAACATGTGATACTTCAAGAACAAACTTGCAATAGAAATTTAAAAGACCCAAGAAGTTCCAAAGTTATATGAGGGTCCTTGGTGTAGGCCATTATCAAATAATCTAAATCTTCTCTAGATCGACATGGACCCCTTCTTTATTCACAATGTATCCCAAGTACTGAATTTTTTTCATCCCAAATATGCACTTTTTAATATTTGCATATAACTTGTGCTCTTAAAGAGTTTGAAGTACCTTGTAGACATGTTGTAGATGTTCCTCCCATATTCTATTGTAGTTGAGTATGTCATTCAAGTAGACAACCATGAATGATTTTTTGAAGGGTCACAGGATGTTATCTATAATCCCCATGAATTTTTCACATGCATTAGTCAAGCCAAAAGGCATAACCAACCATTAAAAGAGCCCCTCCTTAGATTTGAATGCAGTCTTCTAGAAATTAGTGGGATCGATGGGAATTTGGTGATAGCTAAATTTGAGATTTATTTTGGTAAGGAATTTTGTACCATAGATTTGGTATAGTAGGTCATCAATCCTAGGGAGGGGGTAGTGATTCTTCATAGTGATTTTATTCAAGGCTCGATAGTCAATGCAAAGCCTCTATGTTCCATCTTTTTTTAGTGCAAGGATAATTGATATTTTGTAAGGAAAATAGATTGGCTTGATGTGACCCTTTTAAATCAATTCCTGAATCTACCTCTTTATCTCATCATTCTCCAAAATTGATCTATGATACACAGGACTATTAGGCAAAGGTGATCTTAGGATCAAATTAATATAATTTTTTACCTAGTAGTGAAATGGAACTCCCATGGATGACTTGAATAATTCATCATATTCTCCCATGATTTATCCCATCTACTTCTATTATTGTGTTGATTATGTAGTCAAGACTACAACATTGACCTTCTTAGATCTATGTGGTTTGACCACCATGATAATGAATTGCTTTATCTTCTCCACCAATCCCTTACATTGCTTAGCACTAATCAAGGAGACAGATGTGGGAGGTGGTACCTATAGTATCCTATAGCATCATGTTCTAAGACTAAAGGTGATTCTTTAGGCTCATGATTCATAAATTCCATGTCGATCATAAATGAATGGTTGACCAAGGAGTACATCACAAACATCTAGATTGACCACATCATATAAGACTTCATCTTGGAAATTTTTTATTGTATATGAAAAAATACATTGATGGGTGACATAGAGATCTCTCCCTGGGCTCAACCATCCAATATTGTATGGCTTTGGGTGAGGCTTCATGGATAGATTTAGAATTTTCATAACTTTAGCAGAGATTAAATTCTTTTCACTCTCACTATCAAGAATGAAATGCAAAGGCTTACCTTTTACCCATAATTTGGAGTGAAATAACCTTTCCTTATCATCTAACCTTTCCTCATAGGTCTATGATGAAGCAACAATGATATTGGGCTCAACATCTACAATCTCTTCTTCATCCTCTTTGACTACAGGGTGTGTATGAGGTAGAGAAGTAGATGTTGAGTATTGTGACTTAGAAAGAAGTGACTTAATGGCTAAATTCTTATTTGGAGTGAGTTATAGTTTTTTGGTAATCACACCATTTCCCAGTCTTTTCCTTCTAGGGTTTTTTAATCTTGGAACTCCTTTTTCTTCTAATTTTGGCCTCGTGTTTGACCTTATTTGTCACTTTTCCATTTTAAAGGTTGACTCTTCATATTCTTTCTTCCATGTTTCTACTCGATCTTCACTATGAACTTGTATGCCTCATTGAGGGTTTCTAAATTGAACAGTTCCATTTTCCCCCATATGTACCATTATAGTCCACCATGATATTTGAGAGTCTTATTTTTCTCACTTTCTTGGATGCCCAATCTCATAAATAGAGAATGAAAAATGTTATTGTAATCTTAAACAAATTGGTCATTACCTTAGTGAAGTTATTGCCATTATATGTATAGATTATCGTATGCTCCAATGGGATAGTATTCTTCCTTTACCACTTCCATGAAATCATCCTAGGTAGGTTCCACCTCAAGGCCAATGTCATATGTACTGAACCTCTTTTTTACACTTCCAACCATTTTTTTATGGGAAATGATGCTTTTAAAAGAGCAAAAGTGATATTTTCTATATTAATGAATTTATTTACAAAAAATTAAGAATACAATTGATTTAAACAATTTTCTAATGCATTAGCATTGATTTTTCCTTCAAATGTAGGGATATCAAAATTCACCTAAACCTTGAAGGGTGTTGGGGCACTAAAAGGACGTTCCGTGGATGAGGAGCCAGGGAGTGTAGATGAGGATCTATAATTTCCCATTAAGATTTGTTTGAGAATTTGGGTGAATTATTATATCATATACACTTATTTCCATTGGAGGGATTCATTCACCATTTCCTTGAGGGGATTAGATGTCTTGATGTCATCCACCATTTGAGGTCATTTAAATTGAATAGGTGGATAGTTTGGAATCTATGTTATTTTCCACCCAAGTTTCTTGTAACCTGACACCTCATCCTCAAGATCATACACTCTCAAGACAAGCTACTCTTATAGCATTAATCCAAAACTCAAAATTTTTGATTGAAATATATTTCAAAAACACAAAAATAAGATAGTAACAATAATTTTCTCTAAGAAGAGATGTTTTATTACTCAAGATTGTAAATATAAACATATGTTTATCTTTAGGAAGAGAAGTTTGATTTCCTTTTTGGGTTACATCTTCATTTATACATATTTTGAAGGTAGGAGGATATGGAAGGTCACCAATATCAAGGGAGATGAAGTGGTTTGACTTCAATGATTCACAACAATAAAAAATTTGAGGAATTACTATTTTTATATTGCACTACTAAAATTAAAATTTGGGGCACTTTAATTAGGTTTTAGGGGTAAAAAACCACTAGTCAAAGATTAGTTCTATATCACCATTTTCTCCTCATTCTTATCTTTCTAACGGTTCAAATGGGGAGTCAATCAGAGCTATGGTGCAAAAGTTATGGCTCCCAAAAGTTTCATCATCAATTAGGGTAGAACCATCACCTGAATTGTTTCCTATATCATCATGCCACTTTTTTATAGTTCATATATTCTTCCTAATTCTCTTGTCTACTATTTCATTCACACTTGGGTACCCCTAATGCATGGTATAGGTGACATATTATAAATAACATATTTGGCAGTGATATTTAACTCCTCAAGGTTGTAAATAGGTATTTGAAGAGATTTAAATGAAATAGAAGAGATCTAATGACTTTATATCATGGATTTTATGGAAAATGTTTAATTGTCTGCCTATACTATAGAATGACCACCTATAGGTGGTACCACAGAGCATGAGAACACCTAATAAGGTGTTGAAACAAGTGGGGAATCCTTATTTGAGATCTTAATATGCTAAAGGGACCATGGCAAACCTAGTCTCAAGTTAATGAGTAGAGAGAAGGTAAAAAACATGATAAAAAGGATCTAAAGACTGATATAGGGACTATTTTCCCTAAAAGCACAAAATAGAGGTCCTAAGTTTTTTTGGACATAATATATCACATTATTGGAAATAGTTTCAAGGCTTATATATTAATGAACCATGTTTCTTCTAGTTTATAATAGAATTATGCAAATATTGAAGAGATTATAAATAGTGGATAAGGGTGATTTTGAGGCTCAAATTTGCCTAAAAAGTACCAAAATCTTGTAGTAATAACTATAGGCCTAAGGAGGTAAATGGCCTTTGGTCATCCTAAGAAACAACTTTGAACAAATTATCATAATGATTAGGTTTAAAATAATTTAATGTCACACAAATGGGTTTGGGGCTATTAGGATAAGATGGAAACATGCTCTTGGAGACTCTAAGACCACCTATAGTTATCCCTTGTATGGATAGTGTGCACCTAATAGTAGAGAGAATCATGTGTCTTAGTCATGGGTAAAGAAGCTTATTTTTCAGCCCAAATAAAGAGATGAAGTGGGAACAAGGTATGAAAAGATGAAAAATGTATCTCATTCTTATATTCTAGTGTGAGGATCATTCTAGCACTATAAATAAGCCTCATTGGAGCCCATGAAACCTATAAGCAAGTTATAAAACATGGTTATCTTAGTCAACACCTTGAGAAGGGTTATAAAGAGTAAAATGACAAACCTAACAACTATATACCTTATATATGAGTTTAATGAGCTTCAAAATCTCTAGGAAAGGCAAACTAACCCATAAAAAGAGGTAAAATAGGGGTGTCTTAGTCCTATAGTAGGGTACGAGATAGTGACCCCAATCTAAATGCCTTCTTGATGCTCTAACATTATTGAAAGATGAATGAAAGACACCCATGAAATATATGACCAATATGGACTTAATTTAGATTCAAAAAACCATAATTAATGTCTCATGATTTTTTTTAACCTACAAGCATGGTTGTCTCAGTCAAGGTATAATAGGGTACCCAGTTTAGACTAAGTAAAAGCATATGAAGATATATGAGAGTTTGGGACATTGAGAGAGTTTAAATAATATTCATGGATAATATATAAAACTAGCGACACTATAATTATGTAAAATATCTTGATAAATAATCTCAAAACATGAAAACATAGTCCATGTGAGGGGAACCCTACAAAGACTGCCTATGAAAAGTGCAGTCTTGGAATTTTCCAAATTGAGAGGTCAAATAACATTTTAAGAAGCTAAAATTTGGTAAAAAAAACCTTTAGGACTTTAATAACCTTTTAAAGTATTCACATTTTTTTTGGAGAATAAGGGAGTACCCTCTATTTTATCTTAGACAAAGGGCACTCCCCTCATGTGCAATTGATAGGTTTTAGAATAAAGTACATGGTATGGTGAACCAGAGGATAACTAGACCCCTTAAAAAGGTGTAAAAATATATATTTCATCCAAACCAACATGGGATATCAATCAAAAAAGAGGGAACCAAATAGGGTACCCTATACTCCTAAGGTTGTAGTCATACATGATGGGCATTGCTAGGCCTAAAAGACCAAATAAGATAACAATGATATTTGTAGCCCTAATATTTATTTCCATATTATTTTATCATGTATATGGTTTGATTTTATAGGTTTTAAAACCATATTAATTAAAATAAAACCATCACAAGTCATTCTAAGTTCAATATTATAGGTAAGCCTACTAGACAAATATGAGGCCTAATGAACAAAGAGGAAGTCATTCACACTTTTTTGCATTAAACATGATTTATAACCTAATGTAATATGTTATTCGGGTATATACAGAGGTGTCTAAGCTTTAATAATGCAAATAAAATCAAGGAAATCCATTTTTAGCTTAAAAGCCAACTTAAACATGCAAAAAGGGTAAGAATAAGCTCAAGTAAGTGAATTTGAATGCTCATTTATCCTTTGAGGATTTGCATGGGGATTAAAGGAATTTGGAGGAGTTTGAAAAGGTCCTAGGTAACCTTTTTGTGACATTTTTTTTTAAATTAAATGTGTAGTCTTTATGAATAATGCCTAAGACCCAAAACTACTAAAGACCCTTGCAAACCCTAGTTGAAACCTTATTGGGAAGATGGAGTTGTATAGATAATATAATGAGCTATTTTGACCAATATTGTGATTTTACATTGTAGTTGACTTCCCCAAGTTGATCCCCATACTTTTTTTTGTATGGACCTATACAAATGGGGTAAAAAATAGTATTTTATTCACCATTTTTTGTGTTTTATAGGATAAAAGAGGATTCAAGGAATACAATAAAGTTTTATAGGAATATTAAGACCTTAAATAACTCCCTATGGCCATTTTATTCCAATAAAAATCTTATAAGTGTGTAAACAAACTCCTTCAATTTAGCCAGTCAAAACAGGCCTATTGGACAAGCTAGTGAGAAGTGTGAAAATCTAAGGGAAAGTGATTTTAAGCTATCCTTGATGATTATAAGTCCATGAAAGGTCTTTAAACATGTCATACACTACCTTTTATGTATTTTCATGGAAAACTCATGAATTTTTGGAAGCCAAGTGTGCAGGGTGCATGAAAGGAGTTCTTTTTGAACTATAGATGATGATAGTTCCTTTCCAAATGATTCCAAAAGATAAAGAATGAAACCAATGAATTAATAGGCATGTATAATTTCCCTACTTTTAATTCCAATAATTATACCTAGTCTTAATTAGTTTTGGGACTTTCAAATAGAGGCAATTTTATGTGTAAAATGAGGAGTTTTATGCCACTTTTCATGAAGTTTAAGCCTTGAATTGACACTTGTTATTATATACCTTACATGGTTCATCCCATATCCTTCTCATATCACAAGTAACTACTTTTCTCATCTTTACAAGTGTCCTTGTGACCTTTGGATTTCTCTCTTCTTCTCTCTCTCACAAGTTCTATAGGAACTAGCCATTTTGGCATTATATGGGATGCTCCACCTAAGTATGGTGAATCCCTGCTCATTTTTATACCTTTTTATTAATAAAATGACTAATTTTTATCTCCTTCATAACTTTTCATAGTGTGATTTACATGAATGTTGAATTTTCTTAGTGAAGACTATGGATTCCTTAGCAATTTGTCACATTCTCTCACCTATTTGTGGCTTCTTCTTGTAGGTCATGTGATGTGTTCCAAGAAATGTCAAAGTTTAAGTGAGTTAGTCTCTTCATTAGTTCCATTCAAGGCCTCTTGTCTAGTCCTCCTATCTTTGCACATTCATCCATAACCCCATAGTGTAACATTGATGCAAGAATACATAGATTGGAGAGTGTATGTTAAGTTTATCATTTGATTTCAAGTTTAATATGCATATGGTTGGATGTCATAAATATATTTGGTGTATCACCTCCCTTAGGTTAGTTTTATTTTATTTATCTCTCTCCCTTTTCACCCCATAAAGTTATTAGTAGTTACAATCCTAAGTGGTATATCAAGGGAGTTAGCCCTATCTAGAGACTCACATTATTCCTTAGGTTGCCCATAAGCCTAGAGGTGATTCCATTATTCTACTTGGATTAGGATATCTTTGCATCTCCTCAAAGGGTGAAAATCTAAGTGACAACACTACCTTGGTATAATCTACAATTTGAGTGACCATTGTATTGGGTGGGATTAAATGTTGACTTTGATAATGATTATTTATTTTATCATGATTTTTCATAAAACCATTATTATAATTTACTATTAATTATGTCATAGGAGGTTATGCATATAGCTAATTCTAGTTAAATGCAGGAACATTCTAATTCACATGAAACACTAGATTTAGATATGAGAAATAATTTAAAAAGCTAGTAACTCCTTGTATGTGAGGATTAATTTATTTTTTGATGTTTCTTTCTTATTTATAATCAAAAAATAGATTATTGACATAGTAACTCTTCATAAAAATAATGCAGTGATTAGATCCAAGGAATTCTAGTACATTTTATTATTAAAGCCTCTTGTGGTTTGTCTAGAGAACTCACCCAGGTGTACATGTTCTAAAACCTTGCATTGAAAGTATGGATTAGCTCATTTGGATCTCTCTTTATACTAGTAAAGTGTTGTAACACAAGACTCAAGTTGGTAACCTAAAAAAATTATGCAAGAAAGGTGTTTTGACATGAGTTCCATGAAGTAATTGAATTCTCTATCAAGTTGAGAAACTAATCATAAGCATCACCCTATAATTTGAATGGGAAAATATTACATGAAATATATGCATTTGTGACATTCATTATTCTTAAGGTATCCTTAAATTAATTGATATGTTCTTCAATTATTCTTCCTCTCAAAGGGGAGAAAGAATGTAGGTACTTCTCAAGGTTCCTTGGAAAATTATGTATGTCTCTTAGAATGTTATTAGTAGACCTGAATAACTATGGTGAGCCATATGTTGATTATGGGGTTGATTATCTCTTAATGGAGAGGGTTTTCTAGCTCATTTTTTTTCTCCAAATCTTTCACCATAGAAGAGAGTTTCTAGTCCTCTCCTAGATTTGGGCAATGTTGGAACATTTCTAGGCATGTGGGTATGCCTATAGAGGAAATGGACCTCTAGATTGAAAGGTATAGGTCCCTCTATATGTCTCTGTAAGATAATATCCACTAAAATAGTTTGTTGAAGGGAAAAGGGTTATAAATTCATAAGGTAAATCTAATCTATAAAATGGTGATGCACCAAAATTATCCTCTGCATGAATGTCATACATGATTGCATGATACAATAGAATGTAAGCCTATTGCCAAGATATGAAAAGTTCTAACATAAATGTTTTATTGTAGAGGTGAGACTTATGAAATCACATAAGGTAAACAAATTGAAATACAACCTATATAGTTCAAAAAAGGTTATACACATGCAAAATACCATACATTTGGATGCACTCTACATGGCATGTTAGACTAAAACTCCTACTCAAAATATGAAGGAAAAAGGACACAAGGATGAAACCATCACTTATTGTCACTCTATGTCTCTTACACACTCAATAAATTGTTCAAAACTTTAAATGAAAAATTCTATGCTTGATTTATTAAAGGTAGAAAATGACAAAATAATCTAGTAGGGCTTCACTATACTTTTGTCGATGGATTTTACACTAGCCCAAGGGTTGTATTTATAGTAAAGAGAAGAGAGATAAGAGGAGGTATTTGGTGATATAAAGAGGAATAATTTATATTGGAATTATCCATATTAAACTATAACTAACTTTTCTAATGATGCTCATTATGGCATTGTGATTGCTCCATGTCACCCTCTTGAATGCCCTTAGCTTGCCCTCTTGGAGATGCTTTTTAATAGTTGATCAACAAAATAGAGATATGTGGAGATAACACCAAAAAATGTTGTTACTAATGGATATACCTATTGGATATTTATTTTAGTGCCCATTTTCTTCTCCTTGCCTTGTCATGATACACAATGATGTGGAAAGAAGTCATTTTTATTCTATTTCACTTTGTCTTTCCTTTTTGATTGGTCCTTAAGGAATGAATTGGATTGGTGATTCTGAGTCATTGATTTTTTGGGAATGGATTCCTATGGATCATCCCCCATCTATCTTTGACAAGCTAACTCTGTTCTAGCTCATG
This sequence comes from Torreya grandis, assembly GCA_037957365.1. Lineage (NCBI taxonomy): Eukaryota > Viridiplantae > Streptophyta > Pinopsida > Cupressales > Taxaceae > Torreya > Torreya grandis. The sequence goes on along the minus strand of JARHVA010006508.1, from coordinate 178,601 downwards.
CCATGTGGCAGCTTCTCATTTGTCTTAACATGATGGTGAACTATGCCATTAGACCAAGCTTATTAAGTTAAGCATCCTTCGAAACATGATTTTCACTTATATTTTATTTAAGTCTTTAGGATTTTTAAGGCTCCTTACTTTAGGTTTTTCATGCTCCAAGTCTTTGGGCATTTAGAAAGTGACTCTTTAGATTTATGAAAATTCCCCTTTCAAAGGGTAAGAGACCTTCAAAACTTTGGAAATGTACCCTTAAGAAGGATGGAGTTGCCCTTTAGAAAAGTTGAACTACCCTTTGAAATAATTGAACTATCCTTTAGACTTCTTAAAATGGGCCTTTCTAAAGGGGACGTGCCCTTTGAAAATGTTTAAGACTTTTACCTTGGGAAATCTGAGAGGCATTATCAAGACCATTTCAGGTTTTCTAAGACCTATAACTTACTCACTTCGGACCTTTCATTGATTTCTACTTATAAATAAATTTAAGACTTTCTCCTTAGAAAAATTGAAGTCATGAATCATTGGAAACCCATAAAGTATTAGAAGGAATAATTCAGGTTCATAAACCTGAATCACTTCTACTCATGAAATTTTTTTAAGTCAAGTCATTTAGAGAACGTGACTTGGTCTTGAGTAACTTGGGTTTATGAGGGGCCAAGACTTGACTTGTGGAGAACCTGAATTATACTATAATGGATCCAAAACACATTATCCTCCTTGACTTGTAACTTTGGACCTCTAAAATGACCTATTCTTGTAACTATTTTTTTGGCTCTCCTTGAAAATGGTTGAACAAATTATACTAAGGTTAAATTTGGTCAACATTCTTAGTAATTCTGAGGGGAGGCATGCCTTCTATGTCAAAGACCAATTGCCTAAATCCTTCTATTAGCCATAGAGTCATGTATATAGTAACTTTAAAGAGAACTAAACAATTTTAGTTCAAAAACACACTAGCTAGGTTGATCACACATAAAGGTAGAGACACACACCAAACAAAAGGAAGGAAAACACACATGTGCTAAAAATCACTTAGGGATCACAATAGTGAATAAAAGGAAACACACACAACTAAACTAGTATTTAAAATAAGATGAGAAAGGGCTAAACACTTCCTCCTATATCAAAGGGGTAGATAGAAACCTTCTTGGCTTCATGGGATAGAGTGACAAATGAGGCATGTAACCTTTTAATTCTTGGCATCAATGCCTCCATATTCTTCATGGTGTTTAACAAGAACCAAGTAGTTCCAAATAAGTTAGCCATAGAAATGAACTTTTCCTATAACTCAACAACTTCAAGCCCCTCATAATATTCTTCAAATTTGACCTCCAATGGTGATGTAGAAAGGCTTGCATTCTTAGTTTACATGGGATTCTTAATTAGATTGGTCCTCTCATCAGTTGTAAGATCTTCAAGCTCACTAAGGAGCTCTGCATAGTCTACCCAATCTTGGTCATTATCTTCCACGGGAAAGTTTTCATTCACCTTGTAATGAGCTTATCCTTCAACTTGGTAGAGGCTTTCAAGATCTTAAAAGAGCTCCATTTTCTACTACCAATCATTTATCTTCCTTGACATCTTGGATCACTACCTTCTCTCTCTTTTCTTCTTGACATATGTGATCATCCAGTTGGTGTTCCTTATATTCCAATACATCTTGATTGTCCTCTTCGATAGTGCATTCCACTTCATTCTTGAGATGGTCATCCAAAACTTTAGGATCAGACATGGGATCTTCTCTAAATACCTCTCTTTCAAATTCTAGATTGCATTCCTTATAGATAGCTACAAAAGAGTCTTTGACATGCTTTTTTTCACTTAAGGAGATAAGGATGTCCTTTTATTCATCAAGATGAGTCTTCATGGTTATTTCTTCTTTTTATGTTTCCCTTGAAAGAGTTTATTCTTCAAAGAGGGGGATGGTGGAAGAGAGATATATAGGTCTATGGGTTGAGAATGGAGAGTGATGGTCAACGATGGACATGGAGATGGGTGAAACTTATTGAATGGGTTCTTGGATAGGAGGAGAAATATGAAGTATATCTTCTTCATACAAGCTTTCATCATCTTCTTCATTTTTTTGAGGCTCTTTATAGCCTTTTGGAGATTCTCTTTTAGTTTTAACTTATTCCATACCCTCCCAGGTTTTCATACTCTCTTGGGTTTCTCATCTCTCTAACCAATCAATCCACCATTGAAAATATCTTATAGCCCTAGACAATCCTTCACCAATGAAATATTGGTTCTCTTCTTCAACATACCCCAACATGTCCATTAACAACCTAGCTATAAACCTTAACCAATCCACAAAACCACCAAGAGTTCTATCATTACTCTTATCTAGCACAATCATATGCTCTTCCAATTCTAGAAACCTTGGCATAACTTCCCACACATTTTGAGAATGAGAGGGATAGTAAGCTTGGACAAAGTGCCTGGGTTTTTTAACCTCTTAAATCAACGATTTGAAAGGTCCATATTCTACCTCCCAACTAATGGTGTTGTCTAACTCATCATGACAAGGATGAGGCAAAGATGGGTCATATGGCTAGTCAACAATAGCATACTCATTTGGAAAAGGACTAGGTTGACCATAGGGCTGCCATTACTCATAAGAAGGATGGTATTATTGGTAGGACTATTGATAAGGGTATAAAGGGTCATGATAGGGAGGTGTATGGCAAATATTCTCCCCATAGCCATCCATATCAGCTTCACAAGTCACATGAAAAAATAAGGATTAATAAAAATCTTTAGCAATAAATACCTAGGATGCTTATAACCAGAAATTCATTTAGAATCACCATTGGTGTTAGCTTGGATGCTTCCAAAAGTTGATAAGAGATAAGACACACCAAAAATCTTCCCACTATTTAGATCAGGTCCTACCAAGTGTGCTAGAACTATTATCTCCAAATCTTTCACCCTAGAAGAGAGTGTTCAGTCCTCTCCTAGATTTGGGAAATGATGGAAAATTTATAAGCCTATGGGTATGCCTATATAGGATATGGACCTCTATATTGAAATGGCTATCTCCCTGTATATGTCTCTGCAATACAATCTCTACTAAACTATCTTGTTTAAGGGAAAAGGGTTAGAAATGCATAAAATAAATCTAATCAAAAAATTGGAGATGCATCAAAATTATCCTCCACATGAATTTCATACATAATTGCATGATACAATAGAATGCAAGCCTATTTCCAAGATATGAAAAGTTTTAGCATAATTTTTCAATGTAGAGGTGAGATGTATGAAATCACACAAGGTAAAAAAATTGAAATACAACTTGTATAGTTCAAAAAATGTTATACACATGAAAAATCTCATACATTTGGTGTAGACACTGAAATCATGTCTATCCCTTGGTCATCCTCCCCCTTTGGTCTCCTTGGTCCACCCCCTAAACATTCCTAACCCACATACTTATTAAATTAAAATAAATTAACTATTTTAAATTAATGGCCCCCTTGACACATCACCCCATGCCAAATATTAATTAGTTAAACCCCCATTTTAACCCTCCCATTAGCCTCTCACATTCCTTTAATCTACCTTGAACTGTTTTCCAATGACAATTAGCCCTGGCAGTTGGAAGAATAGGGAAAAAGACTAAAAATAGCCTCTTTTCCCATTCTTCAGCCACCGAGGTCGGTCACTATTCAGCTGACGTCAATGGTTTTGTCGGCATCAGTTCCCTTTAAAACTACATTTTTTGCTTCCATTGCCAGTCTCTTGTGAATGTGAATCCTCTTGCTCCAAACTTCAAGATTTTTTGCTCCTCAACTTCTTGTAGATATCATCATTTTAACAGCACTCTCTAGGCTCAGAGGTTCTGCTCCAGTCATTCTACACCAGATTAAATGCTGCATGACACCTCTAGCATTAGCGACACTGTCAACAGGCCACCTACATCTCTACCTCTCCACTCACAGCTAAGTATTTGTACTAATTTTTATGTCAATTTATTTTTAAATACATTAGCAATAAAATTACTGTATATTTCCAAGCATTCTTGACACAACCCAGTGTGTTCTTCCCAGAGAGGCTAAAAAGCCTTCTCTCACCTTTATCTCTCTTTTTACCCCTATCATCCATTCAGTCCCTTTTTAGCCATACTCTCTACCCTGCAAACCTAGCACAAGCCACTAAAGACTCCCACAGACACCCCAAACTACTTTGTTGACCACAAACAGCCCTGAGACTCATCTAAAGCCATATTATCAACCCAGACTTGACTTTCAACCAGACCAACAACTAACTTCCTTCTCAGAGAGGCTAAGAGGCCCTTCTCCTACCCATACCCCTTTTCTGGCAACACATCCCTATCCTTCACCTGGTCCTTCTTTCAAGCTACACTCTCTATCCTGCAAACCCTGCACAGACTCTCAGACTACCACAGACTATCCCATCAACCACAGACTGACCTGAGACTCATCCAAAGCCTCATTTCCCTGACTGACACTAGCCACTAGGCCCATTTCCCCTACTGATGTCGGTAGAATAACTGACACTGAAGACCTTAACCAACTGACGCTGGCAGAACCACCGACGCTAGCGACTGTGGAAGACAGATTGCTACATATAGGTATGCATTTATTTTTTTTTATTTTGTTCAGTCTTTTATCATTTCCTTTTCTAGCCACATTCTATTCTTTATCAATCAGTGGACTGACACCCTTCTAGGAAGTCTTTGCACTTCTGGGATCAAGCATTGCTTGGCAGTCCACTACCTACCTATCTAACAATTTTCTTGTTTAAGTCTCTTTCTTTTGCAGGTGTCATCCTCCACAGCCAAAGAGGAGTCCCTTCAGTCATCTGGATAATGGTGCACAAACCTCATCTGAGTAACATCTAACCCTAGACCACTTATCTTAGTTTCTTACTTCCTTTGAATGTAGAAAAGCAAAAACTTGTTTGAAACATTCTGGCACACCCGGTGGGACCCTAGGAATTCTCCTTGGGTTCATACTTTTTTCTTCAAAGCATACTTTTCATATAGGTGCATTAGGTCTCTCCTTGCATCTCTCTTCTTCTATCTCTTCTAAAAAGACACCATTAGCAAAGTTAAAAAGAATCTTTCTTTCTTTCTTGCATCCTAGACTAGTCAGTCATACTCTTCAACCTCTTCTCACTTGTCTGCATACGAACACACATTTCTATTTGGGCTTAAAATCTATTGCATTTCATTTCTGATTGAATGCATACTTAGCTCTCACATCTAGTAATTAAAACTGCATCATAAATAAAGCATAGTCCACTTATGTTACATGACCAAATCACTTACACAAAATCAAACATCTAAACTCACTTGAGACAAGGTCCGACTAGGATTTCATCACCTAGCAGATACCTTACCCGTCCTGGCAATCCCACTTGGACTTCACTACCAAGGGGAAAGCCCACTCTATTCTCTAGCAGAGGATAATCTCTAGGGGAAGTATATACTGGCTAAGCGGCCCAACTCAGCTTTGGGTTTGTGAAGTGAGGGGAGTAAGCTCCTAGCACCAGGCCACGTATGAAACCTAACACAGACTCTTGAGCACCGAAAATAACCTAAAACCAACCTTAGACTGCTTCTTTTAGGACCCGTTCTACAAGCCAACTTCTCAAACACACTCTAAGGCATAAGCCAATAAAACTCTAAAACTTATTCTTAGGAATTAACGTTAGGGTCTGTTTGTCTTCATCTTCTTTTTTGTCTTTATCTGGTTTTTTGAGCTAGTGAGGATGTTTTCTTCTTTCTTCCAAAAACTCTCAAATTTTTTGAGTTTTTGGAAAACACAGTAATCAACATCAGTTTTACCACCGACATCGGCAACCTTTCTTTGCCAGTATCGATTATCTGACCGACATCGGCAACCTATTTCATTGGCATCAGTTTTTCAACCGACGTCGGTCACTATCCCAATTTTTCTTCTCAATATAGCAAGCTTAAAACCCAACTTTCTTGCTGTCCAACCCCCATTCTATTTTTTTGAGACTGAAAAACACAATTTATGAAACCTGAACCTCTTACCTTGAATGGTTTTGACACGTAGTCAAACCAAGACTCTTGTTAACCATGTAAGGCAACAATCGCTTCCGCCTTCGCCTTCCATAACCAGTCCTCTAATGGAGTATCATTCAGAGACCGAATGAACTCCTACCCAACCAACCTTGACTCAGCCTCCCATTTTCCTTGAGGGGGACCAAGACTTCAAAAGGTTCCTTGAACTCAATGTCAATGCCCTTCAACATTATCTTGCACAAATTCGAATGCGAGACTCCTTAGGCAACCCAATCTATGGGATGCCAACCTCTTTAGTTGAGACAACAACCATATCCACAGCGTCTGTAATCCAGCCCATAGACACCCAAGCCATCGCCTCAACTAATGACCAGCCCATGACTAAATTTTAAAATGTGGCTTCTCCTTCTGTCTCTAGGCCCACTTCTATTGGGGTTTCAACCCCCCATCAACCACAAACTATTCAACAAACCTCTACACCTTTCCAAAATCTAGTTGTCTCCATCCCACCTACTCTCACCCCCATCAACACCAGGGTGGCCACTCATCCTTTGGCTAGTGTTGCTACAATCCAACCACCTCTGGCAACATCAAGCCTAGTCGTGCCTTCTACCTTCACGACACAACTACCCTTGGTCTCCACTTCTATCCCAATGACTAGTTATCAGTATGTTACGCCCATACAAGCATAACTGACTACATCATACACCCCTTCTAGCACCTTCCAAGCACCCTAAAACCTAGGGGGTGCCCCACCTACAAATCCATCAGCTGATCTAATCAAAATGTTGATGGACAAAATGTCTAATCTTGAGACCTTAGTTTTAGGCTCAAGAAATGTCCTGTCATATGACCAAATTTGTAACAAACCCATCCATCCTTCCGTCCCAATCTGGCCATATCCCAGTTAATGGGAAATTCCTAAGTTTACTCACTTCCAGAATAAGGAAGACCCACAACAGCACCTGTGATCATTTAGACATGCTTGTTACTTGATCGCACATGATGATGTGTTATTGCTACGCACGTTCCCCATGTCACTTTTTGGTGCTACCCTCAACTGGTATAGCTCTCTCCCTAGACACTCTCTCTTCACATTCACCCAGCTGGGCCAAATTTTCCTTGACCACTTTTTGATCAATATCACCAAAAAGGTCTCCATCATAGACCTATACTCCATCAAACAGTTTGACGACGAATCCATAGCTGACTTTGTTTCCCATTGGAGAGGCCTAATCAATTAGCTCTCCTTCTCTTTGCCTCAACCTGAACTCATCAAACTCTTTTCCCAAGCATGTGCTAAACATATTTCCTCCACTCTCCAGGTCCAAACATTCTACACCTTTGACAAAGCTTTCACGATGGCTAAGAAGCTTGAACTACATGCCATCGAGGAAAACAAAGTCAAGTTGTGGAGTAAAAACCCCAACACCAAGTCCAATGACTCTTCCTCTAAACCTTCTTCTTCTAATTCCAAATCTAAGGCATCAGCAAATGTTGTAGTCATTAGATCATCTTCTTTAACAAATAACCAATCTTAGCCTTCCACATCAGACTACATCACCAAACAATTCCAGCAAAGATATGTGCAACATCAGTATACTCTACTAGGAGAATCATACACATCTGTGTTAGATAAACTTATTAAACAGGGATTCTTCAATCTCCCCCAAATTTGACCACCTCCTCAATTCAATCCCTCGCATGTTATCCCTGCGTGGTATAGGGAGAATGACTTCTAAAATTACCACCGTGTCAAAGGCCATGACATAGGCAACTATAAGACTCTCAAGAACATCATTCAGGAATGTTAGATAAAGGTGACCTTATCTTAGACAACCCAAATGTGCCACCCAATCAAATCATAGACATCTTCAAACAACCCTTTCTTAACCATCTTCCTAGCCAAAATAATGTGCAGACCATGACTAATGACTCCTAAGAACATAATATATGCATAGTCAACATGGTCTCACCTCTTATGCCTGACCAACCTCTCTCACAGTCTTAAGAGGTTAGTCCACCCATCAGTCCATCACACATGGACAAACCCTCTTCTCCTGTTAGTTCTCCATCGACCTCTCTTATATTAGAGGATGCCTTGACCATACCAACACCGCCAGCCTCGCCTTCATCCTTCCTGCTGCCAATGGAGGACCCTAACCTTCCCACTCCTCAACCACAAGTAGAAGGCACAATCATCCCTACCCTCTATCCTCTTAAGGAGACACATTCTCTAGTTCATTCTCCACCAAGAGAAGAACCTGTCTCTTCACTTTCTTTGATTAAAGACAATCTAGTTATGACTCCCCCACACCTTGGGTCTGAGACTCCCACACCTGACACAATTTTGACCCCACAACCATCCACATCTTTTGAAGGACCAAAGCCTCATCTGACATCTTCCCAACCATTCTCTTGATTAGTGGAGAAACTATGACTTCTCCAATCAAGGAAATTGAAGCATCAGGCATTATGGGAGTGACTCAAAGCTCCTCATCTTGCCTGGCCTGTCTCATCTCATGTCACCGACCCTCTTGTGACAAAATCCCCCAACATAGACCAAACTTCTACTCCTAAACCTTTAAAACCTCAACCATCCACATCAGAACATAAACCCTCATCCACCATATCAAAACCCATCAAGTCACTCGGTGTTTGCCCTGTCACTAACCTCACTCACCCACAAGTGAAGGTAGACTTGAGCCTTGCCTCACCCAATAGTGGTCCTAAAACCAAACCAAAGATGGCTTCTAAACCATGGTAGCAAACTCCTCCTCCACCATCACCATCACCATTTCCCTCTATCTTGGGCCCTCATCCTTCTAACCTAATAGGAGTGCTCCCTACTCCAACCCCTAACCAAAACAAGTTACCTCCATTACTTCCTTTGCCTACCATAAGCCTACCACCTCCAAAAAATTTGGCACCTCTCACAAAGTAAGTGTCATCTACACATGTGCCCACACCACCAACCCAAAAGGTGGTACGGAAGCCTCCTTCAACACCCCCAAGCAGAAGTCATCAACACCTTATGCATCAACAAGCATGGACCCCTTAGTGGGTTCATATGCTTTGATATTGCACTGACTTTTGCAAACGTCTAGCATAACCCTTCCACCTATCAAACATTCCAACCTCTCAAGTCAAAACCTTCCTAGTTTGATGATACTAATATTTGTCTATATCATCGCACGCCACGACATGATACCAAGAATTGTTATGCCCTCAAGGTCATCATTCACTAATACATGGAGAAAGACACCTTTCTCCTTGAGGATACTATTGACAGACCTCTAACACCCTCCCATATCTCTCAAACCCCTTCATCGTCATCAACATCTCATCAACAGACTATGGTCTCTTCACCTCATTCGCCCCCTCTCTTCAAAATTAATGCCATCCACATAACCACTAGGTCAAAAAAGGATAAGGCAAAATAAAAAAATTCTATTCCTTGGACCTACCCTTTTGTCTAGCCACCTCAACCACCAAAGCCCAAGATTTCCATCCTGGGTGCATCCCAACCCTCTTCTTCAGGGGCAATCCATGACTCTATGTTAAAATAGCTTCACCAAATTCCCATGAAGATGACCTTTTATGACCTCATCTAAAGCTCACCCCAGCATTGTCAAGCTCTAATCAGAGCCTTACAGGTAGTAGAGGTCCAACCCAAAGACCCCTAACCACTAGCTGCCCTGGTCCACTCATTATCCCCGTCGCCTCTATCACTTTTAGCGATTCTAAAATTCTTACCTCTAATTCGGAAGATCAAGACACTACTCTTTTCATCATAGCCTATGTTGATCACACCCATTTTAAGCGAGTCATGATTGATGGAGGTGCTAGCATTAATATCATTTCTACCCATGCCTTTGATTAATTGGCCCTCCCTAAGAATTGTGTATCAAAAATTGATGCAATCCTTCGATCCTTTAATGACACCGCTACTACCACCATTGGCACCATCATCCTCCATATCTACATTAGCACGCGCATAGTCCCAGAGCTCTTCTACATCATCGAAGGAGAGTTCCAATATAACATGCTACTATGATGACCCTGGATCCATGCCATGGCTTGTGTTCCCTCTACACTACACCGTTGTGTAAAATTTGAACACGACGAGCAAGTCCATGTCATTCCTGCTGACCCATCCCCTTTCAAGACTTTTAACATGACCTATCGACCAAACGATGTTCTCATTCCTCTCAAGACACCAACCCAAACACCGCCTCCATCTATAGAAACTTAAACCAGTATGCAAACAATAGTCACCCTCACATCACCTTCTCAAGTGCCAATCAAGGACCCAATGGAAGATATCTTCTAATGACTTTCACTTGGGGAATATCACTTACTTACCTTAGACATGTTCCAGACTCCGTAAGAGTATAGACAGCTTCATCACAGTCTAAGCTATGACCATTAGATCAGAATGGCCATCCCTTATGGTCCTCCTAACCTTTAAACCAACCTCATCTATAGGGGGCTAGATTGAGCTCCTACTGATGGGAATCCTCTCTCCTCACCTCAACCATTCACATCCAACTTCTCCTTTCTTGGCAACCCCACCTTTGCTCATACCTACCTTTATAGGTGTGCATGGAAGGGTTTTGGCTTCAGGCGCTATGAACAAGGCTCTCATCAACCCATCGAACCATCCAATGATGACAATACCAAGCAATGATATGGTCTAGGTTTCCAAGAACCCACCGAGGCTTCTACAAACCTTTGTCCTGAACCCATCATAGACCAATCTCTACCAAGCTCACCTATTCCCCCATCTTCACCTACGGAGTCGGTGGTTTCCATCCCTCCTAGTTTTTTTTTGCATAAACACCATCCACTTAGAACCCCTAACCTATCAACTAAATGGGGTATCTAGGTCTCTCCCTCTCATTTATCCCAACATGATAGATGATGACTCGGAAACCATCAACACTATCCACTGCGTAGATGACGATGCTATTCTCACCTATATGGGTGTTGATGACTCTTTCATTCAGTGCTCCCTCCCTTCTGAAACATAGGTTATGTTAAATAAATCAACCATTAACATTAACCTTCCATCTTCTGATGTTCCTCACGTCTTAAAGATTGGTCAATCTTTGGATGCTGAAGAGTAGATCGACTATACCACATTTCTTTCAGACAATAGCAAGGCCTTCACCTGGACCTACAATGACATGCCTGGGATCAACCCCAGCATTGCCACTCATAACATCATCACAAACCCAAAGGTTAAACCTGTAAGGCAAAAGCTTTGCAAGATGCATCCTCGCATTGTGCTCCTTGTCAAAGAGGAGCTTCAGCGTCTTCTCTCTATCTCTTTCATCCAACCCATTGATTATCTTTAGTGGGTGTCTAACATCATCCCTATCACCAAAGAAACTAGGAAGATCTGAATTTTCACTGACTATCGTGACCTTAAACTAGCCTGTCCCAAAGATGATTTTCCTCTTCCCAACATTGACCAACTTATTGATCTCACGGCCGGTCATGAGATGCTATCACTCATGGATGGATTCTCGGGATATAACCAAATCTTGATTGCACTAAAAGATCAGCACAAGACTACCTTCATCACCCCATGGGGGACTTTTTGCTATAGGGTCATGCCTTTTGGCCTAAAGAATGTAGGCACCACATACCAACGTGCCATGACTTACATTTTTCATGATCTCCTCCATAAAATCATGGAGGACTATGTGGATGACCTGCTTGGCAAGTCTAAGCTTCATCATGACCATTTGACCATCCTCAAAATCATCTTATCTCACCTTCTTCAATATAATGTCCACCTTAACCCCAAGAAATGCATCTTTGGGGTCCTCTCAGGAAAGCTCCTGGGATTCATCATTTCTCTTCATGGCATTTAGATATATCTTACTAAAATTTGGGCTATACTCGAAATGCCACCTCTAACCAATCTCAAGCAACTTTGCAGTCTACAAGGGAAGCTCCAATCCATATATCACTTCATCTCACAGCTCTCTGACCGCTGCTAACCCTTTCATCATCTCCTCAAGAAGGACATCTCCTTTAATTAGGATAAGGGTTGTCAAGAGGCTTTTGAAGCACTCAAATGCTATCTGGTCTCTCCACCAGTCCTTATTCCACCTAAAGATGACTAACCCTTCTACCTCTACATCTCAGCAACCAACCATTTTTTGGGTGCCATGATCACACACCGAGATGAGCAACACCGTGAGCAAGTAGTTTACTATGTCAGTCGGACACTCATTGACTATGAAACTCAGTATACCCATACCGAGAAACTCTGTTTGGCCCTAGTCTTTGCTGCTACCAAGCTCTGTCATTATCTTCTCAATCAAAAAACCTTTGTCATCACTCACACTGACCCCCTTAAATACATGGATTCCAATCCATACCAAAACCAATGTATGGCTCATTGGCTCATGCTTCTTATTGAGTTCGACTTGGAATTCATTTAGCAAAAATCTATCAAGGGACAAACAATCACTGACTAACTGGTAGATGCCCCTCTACCTAACAATCAACATTCTTAGTGTGAGTTCCCTGATGAATCTATCACCACTCTCTCAACTGATGACACATTCTACCAAATGTTAACTCAGTAGGGGTACAGGGGTCATTCTCATCCCACATGAGGGTGAGCCCATGCCCCTATCTTTCAAGCTCAACTTTGAATGTACCAATAACATGGTTTAATATGAAGCCTTAATCTTGGGACTTCAAACTGCACTTTCTTTAAGCATCAAGACCATCAACATCTTCAGTGACTCATAACTTATCATCAATCAAATCAATGGTTCATATCTTTGTAAAAATGAAATTTTGCAAAGGTACAAGCACTATGTTGACACCCTTCTAGCATCTTTCAACCATTACCTCTTATAGACTATTCCTCGATCTATGAATAAGTTTGCTGACACCATGGCTTCTCTCACCTCGCATATTCCCTCTTCATCATCTTCATCAAGAATTTTTGTCATGGTGTATCGTGTGCCATTGCCTTCGTACATTTCCACTAACATCAACCTCATCAACACCATAGAATCTAGTCCATGGGATATTTGTTATCAACAACTTGTGGACTACTTGGCTCATTCTATCATCCCTTTTTATCTCTCTAGCAACACATGATGGGCCTTTATCAAATGCACAGCTCGCTATACCATGCTAGGGGGTCTTCTCTATAAAAGAGGTTTTGACGGCCTCCTTATTCACTATTTGACCTCCACTGAAGCATCTCATGCCATTAAATAGGTCCATGATAGGATTTGTGGTGAAAACTTTAGTGGTAACTCGGTTGCCAAGTGCATCCTTTGCCTGGGCTACTATTGGTCCACTCTTCATCAAGACTGTAGTGATTATGTTCAGCGTTGTATCAAGTGCCAATAGCATGCTAACTTGCTTCACCTCCCGAGCCATGCTCTGCAAGTCACTCAAGATTTTTGGCCTTTTTCACAATGGGTTTTAGATCTCATCAGTAAGATTAACCCTCATTCATCTCTTCGTCATCAGTCCATTATCACCGCCACTGAGTATTTCACTAAATGGGTGGAAGCTATTCCCCTTGTCTCCATAAAAGCTAAAAAAATTGTCAACTTCATCAACACCCAAATCATCTATCATTTCGGTGTACTCCACAAAATCATCACCGATAATGGCAAGTCATTCAAAAACAAAACTGTCTAGAAACTCTGTGACTCATTTGGCATCAAGCTCAGCTTCTCTTCACCTTACTACCCACAAGCAAATGGGCAGGTTGAGGCTTCCAACAAATTCTTAACTAAAATTCTCATGAAGGTGGTCAATGACACTGGAAGGGATTGGCACATTCACATTCCCTTTGCTTTGTGGGCCTACCGCACTAGCATCCGAACCCCTACGGGTGCTACACCTTTCTCTTTAGTGTACGGAATAGAGGTTGTCCTACCTCTTGAAGTATAGATCCTGTCTCTCTGCATCTCTCTGCATGACATTCTTTCTAATGGTTTGATGATATCCCAAATTTTTCCCTTAAAATTCTTCCCTACTTCATAGGATAGAACTCAACTACCCATATAGAGCACATAGAATACATATCTAGCCTATGTTTAGTTCATAACATAACCCAAGAGAATGTAGTTATGAGACTTTTGGAAACCTACTTAAGGGGTAAATTACTCTAGTGGTATAGGGGTCTCACATCTACATCTATAAACACCTAGGATAAGTTTGGAGAGCACTTATGTAAGCACTTTGAAGATAGGAGTGACCATGTCTCCTTAGTAGAGTAACTCACTACAATCAAAAGAGCCCCTCAAGAATTCATGGTAGATTTAAATTATAGGTTCCAAAAAACTTGGGATAGGATTCCTACCATCATCAATCTTACCCCTAACTATCTATTATTATACTACCTAAGGTCATTAAACTCTGATGTAACTATTATGATATATTTAATGGGGGTAAATACCTTGTCATAAGCCTATGAGATAGCCATACAAGTAGAAAACTACCTAATCTGAGTAGGCAAACTCAATCCTAGGCCTCTCATGCCCTTATTCTTAGAAATTCATTATCATATCCCCAACATTACTCCATTACTAGCCCCAACTAATCAGTATCAGTCAAATGAAAACTAAGTAGATATGTTGGGTAAGTATAGGGACTACTCAAGGCCTAAAATAAAAATTTAGTAGTCTTGGAGAGGTATTATAATCCACCCTATAAGCCTTATCAAACCCCATACCAACCTCCTTATTAGTCTTACCCATACAATAGGCCTTACTATTATCCTACCCATTAAGGCCAAGGGAAAATGACATACGCAAGACCCTATAATAAATTTAATCCTAATACTGCTAGTAGTTTTAGAGCTTTGGTCCCAAGTTAGAATAACTATGCATAAGAAGGTATATGGTATGCTCCTTGGGGACAATAAAGTGAGATGATAATGGATCCAAGTTGTGAATGGTGTCAAGCATCCTATATATACTAGGTTCCTACCTTTCAAACACATGACAACATACCTCCTCCACAACAAAAGAAAGGTCCCCTCATACCTCATGGAGACACTCCTTTCATAACCTAAAGTGAGATTCAAATACAACAAGAGGGAAATGGAATCGAGGTACCCTCTAAAACTGATTTTGTCAATTTTAAGGAAGGTGAGCATTCATTTGAGTAGGTGGCATCAAATTAGGGTCAAAATGCGACCAAGGTAGACAATTCAATTACGACCCATACAAGGGATAAAAGAAGGGTAGTTTATGGTAATTTGGGGTATTCTAAGGCAAATCCTACACCTTATAACATAACTCAAGTGTATTTCACTAAAAATACATTTAATAAGACACTTCCAACTTAGTGAATACCATAAGGACATGGGCAGCATTAGAAAGGTCATTTTATTCCCCAAGTTACATAAGTTTCAAATGATGTTTCTACTTCTAAGTTACAGTCCAAGATAGTCAAATATCCTTTTATCATTGTGTACTATATTAATAATGATGATGCTAATATTCTTATGTGAGATGATTTACTCATTATAGGGCAAAAGGACCTCCTTCAATAAGAGCTCTCCAAGATTCATGTCATGTATATACAAGCTGATAAGGTAAGTGTATTATTTGATAATTATAGTCAACCTCATGAATCCTAAGAATCTAAATTATTCAAAACACCTACCTTATACCTATTATTCATAATATGATATTCCCTTTTTCATAATTACATGATAGATAGTGGTGGAAATACTTCTATCATGCCCAAATCCATAACTAATAAGTTGGAACTTAAGTATGAAACTAATGAAAAGGGGGTTTCACAATTATATGGGTCTCCCAAAAAGACTATATGTGTTCTTAAGGACCTCAATATTATATTGGTTTCCTATCCTAATTGTACCATATCTCAAGATGTCATGGTAGTTGACCTTCCTCCCTACTTTTCCCTATGCTTATCTAAGGATTTCACTACTAAAATTAGGGGGTATCTCTCTTTTGATTGGCCATAAATGATCTTTAGGACTAATTATTGTATAATGGTTACCATAAGGTCTACACCTATTTCTAGGTTCCACTTATAACCCTACACACCCAACCTATCTAATTTCAACCACATTTTCTTAGATGAAGATACATATCTCAATGATCAAGAGTCTAAAGAATCACTTGAAAGCATATTTGATTTTATCTTTGATGAATGGGAAGTAGATAATAACGGTTATGACCCCTAAAAAACCATTTAATATTAGGCTTAAGTGTATATTGTATGCCTGAAGAAGGATCTATTATTCCTAGTCTCACTAGCCCAAGTCAAGATCATGAAGGTATATAGAATGTATTCTTTGATGGATCAAGGTCAAAGAATGAGAGTGGGGTAGGTTTTATTCTTGTCTCCCATTTTAATTAGATGTATTATTCTACCATAAGGTTTTATTTTAGCTTTAATTCAAATATGATAGAATATGAGGCCCTCATTCATGGGCTACAATGGGAAAGGAGAAGGGGTATTAAGCTTTTACAAGTAAAGGGAGATAGTGAAATAGTGGTGAAAAGGGTAAGGGATATAAGTTTAGTTAAGAATCAAATCCTATAATCACTAAGTTTGGGACCTATTGGAGGACTTCCAATCCTTTGACATTCATTTCATACCTAAAGAATCCAACCATCATGCAAACTATTTAGCTACCATTAGTAAACAATATGACATAATTAATGGATTAAAAGACAAAAAAGGGTGGCCACAAATCAAAGTGGTGTACAAGACCTTAGTACCTAATAATGAGGTAATTTGTTAGGTTTTTTATAGTGACAGTCAAATTGTTTATTTCTTCCAATATGGAGCGTAATTTTACTCAAAGAACCAAAGTAAGATGCAACATAAATTTAAAGATTAGATTGTATATTTTAGGATGAATAAGTTTACTAAGGGCTTGGTGACATTGGAAATTATATTCAATGAGGATTACCAATTGAGTAGAGATAAGGTAATTATCTCCACCAAAAATAAACATTATGAGAAGGTGGTTATATTTAAAGATAAATTTTTTAAGTTGGGGAAAATGAATACCAAAGATGAGAGAGTTTCCTTCATAGAATTATGTCAAGAGTTTGAAAATGTATTTGTATGAGATTACCATGAATTTAATTTTTTTGACCCTAGGTTGTCACAAAATAACATATATTTGGAGGAGAATACAAAACTAGTGAGATAAAAATAAAGACCTGTCAACCCCAAAATTGAGATACTCATGAGAAAGGAACTGACAAAACTCAATTAATCCAATATCATCTTACCTATTAAATATTCCTCATGGGTGTAAAATATTTTTCCTATAATAAATAAGAATGGGGAGATGTGTTTTTATGTGGACTTTAGGGATCTCAACAATGTGTCTTTGAGAGATCATTACTCCCTACCATCCATGGATAAAATTCTTCAAAAATTTGTAGGATATCATAGGTTCTCCTTTCTTGATGGATAATTCAATTATAATTAGATATTGGTGATAGAAGAGGATAGACACAAAACTACCTTCACATCCAAGTGGACACCTATGTATACATGAAGATTCCCTTTAGACTATCCAATGTAGGGGTAGCCTTCTAAAGGGAAATGGATGTAGCCTTCTAAGCACTCATAAATGAGATGGTGCTCATCTAAATTTATGAAAAAAATATATTTTAAAATTATCCTAAGGATTACATGTCACATTTAAGGTTATTATTTTATAGGTACAGGTAGTTTGGAGTCTCCTCAAACCCTAGAAATATATATTTGTAGTCCATAAAAGAAGACTTATAGAACATATTGTGTCAAATGATGGCATCTCCATTGACCCTAATAAGATAGAATAAATCCTTGACTTACCTCTACCCAATCACAATAAAGGATTATAAAGTTTTTTTGGAAACATTAACTTCATAAGGAGATTCATTCCAGGATTTGTAGAATTGGTGAGACCACTCACTCATATGCTCAAAAAACATAAAGAATTATCATGGAATAAAGAAGGAAAAATAAGTTTTGATTCCATCAATAAAGCAATCTCCTAATCTCCCACCCTCCTCAACCTTGATTTTAACAATTATTTTTTCATATATGCCTTCTCCACAAGTGATGCCATTTCTTCTATGCCCATGCAACAAAATGATGAGGGACTAGATCAACCTATTTCTTTATTTGGTCGAGCATTAGAAGGGTATGAAGAAATATACCCCTTTTTTGATAAACATCTCCTTGCTTTCATGAGAGGGCTAAAAATGTTCAGACACATGGTGTCTAACAATAAGGTTTTTATGATGGTAGTTCACCCTAGTATAAAATATTCCATACTTAATAGGGACTTAAGTTAGAAGAGGGTTGGTTGGGTGACTAAGTGTATGGAATATTATATTTAAGTGAAGGTCACTAAACTAATGAGAGGTATAGGAGTCTATGAACATTTTTCATCAGATGTTAAAGAAGATAAATAGATGGTATAGGTCATTCATGATTGTCAACAAATAGTTGCAAGCATGACCCCTCTCAAATGGACCCAAGATATGAAGTTTCTTCAAATAGGGCAATGTCCTATGAGATTGGATAAGAAAAAAATAAGGAACTTTATACTATATTCCATACCTTAAATCTTGATGATGGAGTACTCTTTAATAAGGACATAGGTGGCATGCTCTTAAGGTGTGTTGAATCAAGTCATATTGACAAATTGTTAAAGTAGTTTCATGATGGGCCAGTAGATGGTTCATTTTCAGCCAAGACCATAACAACCAAGGTCATTAGATCAAGATAAATTTTTCCCACCTTATTCAAGGACTCACATGTTTGGTTTAGAATATGTCCTAAGTGTGATATGTTTTTTGATAATTAGATACTATTTTCCTTACCTCTATAACTCATCTAATTTAAACAACCCTTCATGCAATGGGGCTTATATTTCATAGGCATGATCCATCCCTCCTCTAGTGTTGTGAATAATTGGGTTTTGATAGTCACTAATTACTTTATGAGGTGGGTGGAGGTAGCTACACTCAAAGAAGCAAATGAGAACTTAGTTTTGGAGTTCTATGATAGTCTTATGACTAGATTTGGGGTCCCCCCTACCATTATATCAGATAATTCCTTAACCTTCAATAGTTATAAAGTGTGTGAGTGGGACCTTAACCATTTGATTTATATCAAATATTAATCTAACTACTACCCATAGGGTAATGGCTAGTAGAGTCCACCAACAAAAACTTGATTAGGATCATTAAGAAGACAATAGAGAATAGTCAAAGAAAATGGAAAACAAAGTTGTGGAATACCTTATGGGAAAATATAATCACTCCTAATAGGTTTATTGGTCACTCTCATTATCTCCTTTTTATGATAGAGATGCAAAACTACCCATCTCACTTGAGTTGTCAGCCTTAGAGCTTACACTCCAACTTGATCTCATGGAGAATGATGTAATAGAAGTAATAATGAAAAATCTAAGAGAGTTGGAAGAAACAAGGGATGATACTATGAATATTATGAGGTTAATACAACACTAATTAAAAATATCATTTGATAATATATCTTCATCCAAGACCTTTCAACAAGGAGACATTATGCTTAAGTGGGATGAAGACCATGACAAGCCAGGTACACACTAAAAGTTTATCAATCTTTTGAGTGGACCATATGTCATTACCAATTTCAAGGAGAGAAATGATTTTCAAATATATACATTAAATTGTGAGTAAATACCCATATTTATCAATGGTATTTTTCTCAAATAATATTATTAGCCAACACCAAGTCCTCTTGTACATCATAGTTAGTATTTGTCTCTTTCCTCTAAGTGTTTTTACACATACTTGGGTATTTATTGTTGTTTTATCTTATTTTTTTGTTGCTATGTGTGTTTTTATATTATTATATTTTATTTTGTTTCTTGTTTTGTCTCATTGAGTCTTAAGGTATGTAAGGTATTAGTAAAAGTCTATGTATATTCAAAGATTCACTTGCTAGTAAAGAAGAGCAAATTAGGAGGTTTTGAGTTCCCTTGACTAGTGGGTTGGTCAAGCTAACTAAGTCATAAGAAATGTTGACCAATTTCTAGTCTAAAACCTATAAATGGGTCAAAATAAAGTCTTAAAACCCTAATCCACTATTATTTCTCATGGTTGTCATACATCCTTGTGAAATAGGGTTGTTTAAATAGGTTCATTATCTTGTTGATGTTATAATAGACTTGATGATTCCCCTCACCTCATGTCAAAACTTGTATTAGGTGTTTTCATAATGTTTAAACAAGTATAAATGTCCTTGATTATTTTTTATGAGGCATTAACATTAAAAGTTACCATGGTGAAGGTGAGTTGATAAGGCAACCAATGAGGAATCATGAACATCTCTGATCTATTCATCATGTAAGGTATGGTTCATTTTCAATATTTTGAGAACATTATGAAATTATATTGGGGCCAAATTGAAGTCATTAATAGGTTATAAAGGTATCCTCATATGTGTTTTCATGATACCCATTTGTTAGGTCTCCTTAAAGCCATGTATGTGTCCTAAAATCAAGATTTTTTTACCATAATGAGACCTCATTAGACCCTGATGGGACACTAAACCACCATCCATGCCTTTAATATATTTCATGGACTTAAATAAGCCATAACTAAGGTAATACATGTACTATTTAGTCTAATTCCCATTAAATTAAATGCTTAATTACCATAAATTGGCCCCACATGTGCCAAATTATGCCTTCTTAGCTTCTCCAATTCATACCATGGACTTTAATACATCACCTAAATCCTATTTTCCCTCCATCCTACCCATTAACAATGGATTTTATTATGAAACATGATAAAATATAAGGAATTTATAGTTTTTAGAATTTTTTCAAATGGTAAATATATGTATAATACAAATTAACTCAGGTGGAGTCAAGGTTTTGTATGAGGAAGCCAATAATGACATGTGGAATAAATTATGGTGTTTTAGTGCTTAATGAGCTCAAAATTGATCCACCTTCTCATCAATCTCATTATAAATCATGGAGATCACTTTAGTTTTATGCTCAGACTATATGGACGAGAGAGAAAAAAGACCCAAGCTCTTGGCTAGAGAAAGTATACTTGGTCACTTTCATTCATGGGCATTGGTTTCAAGATTGGGTCCTTGATCTCTATGAAAATTCATTAAGAATTTAATGGATTTGAGCATCATTCACATCTACACAAGCCAGAAGGAGAAAAATAGTTTTGATGGGTCTTTAGTGTATTTGACTAAACTTATGGTTATTCCTAATTCCTTAGGTCTTGAAGTAACTTCTCATGACTTTTTGAGTGTTTGTCCCACATGTGTGACATTGTAGAATTAATAAACACCTAAATTGGAAAATTCTATAGTCTACAAGTATATTTGGAAGGTAAAGTGAAGTGTTTAGTTCTTTCACCTAAAGGTTGATAGTATTTAAGGATCAATAAGGTATTTTAAACTTTCCTAGGTCTCTTTGATCTAATGTTATGTTCACATAAATATCTTATCCTCTCAAGGTGTCTTCAAAGGAAGGGTTACATACACATGTGTGTCTCACTATGTGGGAAGATTTTTTGAGGTTCAATTGTGCCCTTAAAACCCTAAAATATAGTATGAGCATGAAATAGAGTGTTATAATCATGTTAAGTCATCATTATATCCTTTTATGTAAGTTCACAACCTTCATATATCCCCATAGGCCATAAAACCACCTTCCTACCTCAAAATATTTTCATAGTCACTTTAGCATAAGTTAAGGTTTCTTAACTAATGTTAAGGTTCTTTGGATAATCTTAAGTATCATATTTAGACTGTATATACCTTTTCCTAGCCTACAAAGTGTTGTGTCTTGATACGTATACACATTAGGGTCTCCAAAGTATTTGTGAGTTATCTCGGGTAGGTCCCCACACTTCATTTTAAGTCACAAAAGGACCCCTAGCATTTAATTATTATTTCACTATCACTTCACTATAATTTAACCCCTACACTCCATGTTCTAATCCCATATTCCTCCACTACCACTCCCCATAAGTCATCTACCCCTATCTCCATGCCTAACCCATATGAAATATGCCTAAAATCCCCTTGGGACTATAAATAACCATAATTTCATAAAATAATAGACCTATATGGCCATATACCCTAGTAAGGAAATAATTAGTCACCTATATGTAACCATTTGGGCCTATTTTACAAAAACCTTAAAGATTGTTGTGTTTAGACCACCCCTGGGAATATAAAGTGGATATCTCAAGGAGGTGGCTAGTAATTTGATAGAGACTTATAAAATGTTTCAAATGTATACAAACACTATCCTCTCTTAGAAACTTATTCTATGAACCCCTTAGATAATCAACATTTTCAAGTGAGTGCCTACAACACTTTTGATCTATGTTGAGATCTACATTCTACCTATGGTAAGAGATAGTATATATAAATAAAGGAGGTAATAATACATAATGTCTACCTCAACTAAAAGTAAAGGATGTTGAATACAAACATGAGGTCACACATGCCTAGCTAGGCATAAAACATAGCCTAAAGAAGAGAAGATATATAAATAAAAAATATGTTGACAAACTAATACATAAGGGTGTCACTAACCTTTAAATAATATGATAAATATCCTAATATCATAATAATTTAAATATAAAAGGCCTACTTAGAAACCCTCATTCTATCAAGCACCTTGACTTGTAGGCAGGGCTATAGCCAATCATGAGAAAGTTATTTTTTGAGGCCTTTGTAAGTGTGATCAGTCCTTAAAATTTGGTAAAAATTGTCACTATGAGTGGATAAAGGTGTCCATTCTCCCATTCAGGTTAGATAATTAGTGGTTATAACCATTTTTTCTCATACCTAGTCTAGTTGTTGATAGTCAATTATGTTGATAGGAAAGTGATTTGAGGCCTTAAAGAGCCCATATTAAAGTTAAAATTAATAAATGGTTTATAAAGAATTATCAGATGATGGTGAGTCTATTAATATACCCTCTAGGGTAAACAAAATTCAAGGTTTTATTTAGACACCCTTGAGAGTAAGACAAAGGAGATAGACCTCACTCCTAGCCTTACATCCTTCCTACCATATTGAAGCATCTGCAAGCCTTCATAGCAAATTGATAATCATGAAATATGTGTAGGGATGTTTTAGGTCCTAACAGAGTAGTTTCAAGTGGAGGGAAATATAAAAAGGTTAAAACTAGCCTTAAGATCCTACTCGAGTCACAAATCTCTAAACATCCAACTCAAGGTGCACCTTCAAATGTTCATACCCTTCACCACAAAGAGGCCCAAGCTTAGGGATCTTGTGTAAATTTTAGTACCCTTATAAACTAAAAATCCATAAAATAATGAAATACAATAAGCAGTTTAGTTTTATGAATTATCTTAAGAAACTAACATGTTAGAATTGGTTGATAGAAAACTTGAGAGTCATACTTAAACACTCCTATCTCAACACACCTACTTCATGGGATCCCAATCTATTGAAAAAATTTGGAGGGGTAAATGTAATTTAATTTCATAGTAATTAGTTCTAGTTTGGATGTCTATACTCTATGAACCATCATTAAGATGGTGGATATCATAACCCTTCCTAAATTCATCAAAATTCATCTAAATGGAATTATTTGATTATGATATGGTCTTTTAGGTCCCCTCAAGTATTTTAAGAATCATAATGACCTATTGGTTAGCACATGTGGGGATAATATTATAAATAATATGTCTGATAAGGCTAATTTGGGCCTAAAATAAAAGAAATGGAAAGTTTTTTTAATGATCCTAAGGTTAAGGAGAGATAATATGTCTTAAAGCTTCAAAATATCCCTTTAATAGTCATCTATATGAACCTTCATGATTGGTTTTAGAAGTAGACAGACCTAGGTGTTGAGATGAAGGGTTGCATGTATTCAAAATAGGCCAAATGGATTAATCAATCTATCATTTATACTCTAGGGACCTTAAAGATGATATTATGGATTGAAAATAGTTTAAAGGTGCTTTACTACCCAGAGATTAAGGCCAAGACTCAAGAATCATGAATTTAGACATTTTGGTCTAACACCTCTACTAGATCAATACCATTAGAAGGTGGAATATAAGGTAAATTTAGAGACAAGGACACTTAAAATACTATGGAGGAGGTCATCATGATGTTTGGGAACCTATTGGTCACATTGAGTCATATGAGAATTGATACAATTAGCCCTTTGGTTGATAGATACTCAAAGGCTATCCAAGAAGCATAATTCTCACTTAAGGGACATTTTCACATGCTCATAATTATACAAAGCCTCTAAATTGGAGGTTGAGGACTTTAAGAGAGTTAATTTAGTTTTTCAACATGTATTTAGTTTAATTGGTATATATTTTTAGGTCCTTACCTCTATGAACCATTATTAAGAGTCTTAGGCACTCTTAAACCCCTCTAAAACCCTAATAAGGACTTGATTGGAGAGATTTGTTGAAAAGTGAATCCAAATAGGTGGGAACCACTTATAAAACACCTAAATCATGTTTTCAACTCATATGAGGCCATGTCCATGGTACTTGGTTATATGGATATTATACAAACACCTCTATAAATTATAAGTTTTCAAGGTTTTGAGTAGAAAATGGGGTGAAAAGCCTAGTCATAAGTTATAAGTCATATAAAGTGTTAGATTTAGACTTATTCCACCTCTAAAAAGATGGAACTGTTTACTCATTTACCTATAAATTCCTCTACTAACTTATTCTAATCATCCAGTCTATGAGGTTAGTCTATATGTCTTACTGATGCAAGGAAGATGGATTTGTAGGTTATAAATGTTTGAAGAGTATAATTAATGGTATAGAGGGTTAATACAAGAGTAATTAAAACCTTCTTAGATGGCTTGAAGGTTTGGTTTATCCATATTAGTTATCCAAATAGTGAATAGGTGGAAGAATGAATAACTTACAGGTGAGGCCTACTTAATAAACAAAAAGAAGATTTCAATGAATGTATAACATCACCATGAAGTTAATGAGCCAACTTGGGACATGTATAACTACCAATTGAGGTAATTATACCCCATTTTGAAGATCATAATGAAGTTTTTGGGTGATTTTCTCATCAAAGTCAACTAAAGGTGTGGATGGTCACTTAATGTTCATGGAAAAAGGCTTCATTAATCCATTTTTTAATGTTTGTAACTGATTTGATAGGGAGGTATTTTGTTGAAGGTGGTGTAAATGTGTTCTCCATAGGTCAAACACTTCTAAAATTAGACATAAATGCCTCAAATGGCTAATTCAAGACATGTATCCACTCAAGAAATGCATGAGAGGAGAAATGGTGACTAGTGTAACTATCATATGGCCACCTTGGTCTCTTCATAGCCTCTCCTACACCTATATTCTTCTCTCCCTCTCATGAAAAAATCTATATATTAAAGTATTGAGCTATTTGTTATAATACCTTAGCTAGGTGTAGCTAAGCTTTGCCAAAATTATACCTTATACCTTGAGTCAATAGATAAAGTTCAATTGTAGATGTATGTATGAGTGTTATTGTGTATCATGATGGTTGATTTGTATAATATATGTAGTTCACCTTATTTTATAATTCCTTTCTTTCACCTAATATCATACTCTCAATCTATGTAGTTTGTATGAAGTGTTGATAGGTATTAGTGGCCTTGAAGTGTGTCTAGACTAGTAATGTCTTGTACATACCTATATCCTTAGCCTTTAAGTTTTATACTTTATTCTTAACCTTCATATGAATTATTCATTCCTAGGACTATGTCAAGAGGTCTGATTAGTTGCTTAATTTCATTAAGTTTATAAGTGTGTTTAAGGGATAGTCAAGAGAGGATAATTAAGTATTGGTGCATCACCACTCTTAGTATAGGTTTTATTTCTAATTTTTCATCCTTAACATTTCTATCCCAATATAAATAGGTCTTAGAAGGAGAATTAAATATGATAAATTAGGGGAGATAACCCCATAAGCTAGAAGTTTGACCTAAACTATAGGTATCCCATAACCTTTAGGTCAATACCATGTTAGTCCAAGTTTGAGGTGGATTTAAATAGTCTTTTTTAAGCAAGTGAAACTTGGTTTGATAACATAGGTATAGTTTCCAAATAATTCTCAAGTTATGTTATGCCTACTTCTACATCAGCCCTTATCAAACTTGAAGAAAGTCCAAGCAAATTAGAACTATGTAAGGACCAATCAAAGGACTTGTTTGACATGATAATATTAGGTTACTTTCTCCTAGAGGCATGCCATGATCCAATTCACCTTCATGAAGTTAGTTTCACCAAACAAGAAGAATTTGTCTCTCTAAGCATGCCATTATAAGAGGTCATGTCATCTGATGGTGACTTGATTGAGGTTTTTAAACAAGAATAAACCACTCATTCCATTTATAAGTGTCTCTTCACTCTTGGGGAATGAAACTAAACTTCAATGGTATCAATATTTCATGAAGTAAGATTCATCTCCATTTTAATTAAACCCTATAAATATGCCATAAGATCTACCTCAAACTAATCAACTTGATCAAGAGTACCCTAAGGATGACATAGAAATGAGACTATTCATGCAAAGTATATAAGTTTGGAATGAATATGATTAGGTATTGGATTCACATAGATAGCCTAAGCACCTAATAATAAATCAAGAAGTTTTAATTATTATTCTAAGAGACTATGATTATGCCAACTTTTCTAGATGCAAGTGGAAGTTCTCATTCAATAAGCAACACTTGATTAGACTTCAAACAACACATGATAATTTGATGTCATGGTGTCATGGTGATCAAATAAGTTTCCCATTTGATCTAAGAGGATAAATAAGCTGGGTTCAATTAAATTTTTGTAGTATTTATTTGTCTTATGCCCAATAAGTATTATCAACACAAGTATGGTGTTAGCTACTTTAGTTAATTTGTTGCCCTATCTTGTTGCTTCTTAGGTGTTTTAGGTGTTGTTTTATTTTTTTGTTTTTGTGTTTGTAGAATTATATTTTAGCCCTTGAAGGTTTTTTAAGGTTATAAATTTGATTTATAGTCTACGAAGTGTGGTAATCCAAGTCATATTGACATACATGAGTCTTGTGCCTATCACAGTGAGATAGTTTTCTCTTGACTAGCAGGCTAGTCATCCCCTGTGAATCACAAAGAATGTTGATAATTTGTCCTCCTAGGCCAAATTTAAATTCCTATAATTTAAAACTTTCTCATGAGACCCTATAAGCTTATACATGGTAGTCTACATGCCTTGTGATGTCTTTTTTTGGTCTCATTTTAAGTCTGATAGCAATGTTTAAGGTGTCATAGTATGTGTTAAGCATTAATTGAGGGATCATCATTTGAGATCCTTTGTTGAGTCTTTAGATGATGTCTTAAGTTTTTATGGTGGTCCTTGACTGAGTGGAGGGGTTTCAAATGTCTTTTGAAGCCTAGATAGTGGCCTAAACATTATTTGACAAAATTAAGGTAGTTTAGCATAAATTAACATATTTGGAGAGATTAAGGCTCTTGTTTTCATAGTATTTATGATTTTTTTAGACTTTTCTTGTAAGAGAGTCCATTTCAACAATATTGGGAGGGTTTCCAAACATGGTTTAAGTCATAACATGAGATATAAGTTTTACCCCATGTTATTTTCAATGGTCTACTTGGTCAAGGTTGTTTCAAGACCTAATTAACCCTCCAAGCTATCATGTACCCTTCAAACATCTCATACAAAGAGACTTTGAGGTTATAAATCCATTTATAAATAGTGTCACATTGAAATTATGGGTCTTAAAAGGTTTCATAAACATTCTTTGTTACAATAAGGTGGTTTTAAGTTTAAAATGTCTCCTTTTAGAAGCCAAACACATCTTTCATTCACCAAAAGGGACACACACACTTGTAAATGTGACTTTTAAACTTAACCCAATCATACCTTATGTTTTTATAAGTTTTTTACCTCTTTATTTCCCTCATTCTTCCCACTAATGGCATTTAAAGACCTTAAACTTGAGAAAATGAAGGAAAGTTGTAGGTTGTAGGAGCTTTCAAGTTGGCATAGATCTATACAATGTGGTTATGGTTAGAAAAGGTATGAAATTTTCAATGGGAAGTCATATTAGGCATCAAGAAAGATAATCTATGAGTTTCAAGGTCAAACATGGCAAAATTTGACCCCTTTTCTCTATTGAGCTCTTTGGTAGCTTTAGATAACCAATTAGGTTCTTGCTTAGTACAGAAAGGAGAAAGAACATGGTGACTTGAGATCTTGTCCATAATAAGGGGGTATAATGGCCTTAAAATAATTGGCATTGGTTTATAGATTTATCCCCTATACTTTATGAATAAATTTTAAGAACCCAAATAACCAAATTTATCTCATGCATCTTCATAGGGTCATCTTTACAATGATTTCAGTGCATTTTTGGTTTTACTTAATGTAATAAATGTTCATATATGTCTTAAATAGGTTTAAATAGTCCATATACATCATTATCCACTACTTTTTCACATGTTTTATCCTTAGAAAGTAACCCTCCATGTTGTCATGTGTGCAGGTTACAGTCAGTGTTTCCTCATGTTACAGAGCCTTTGATAAATATATATGAAAGTGAGTAATAGTTTTAAGTGTATGGTGGGTTTATTGGATTTAATTAAAGTCTCTTCTACCCTAAACACTCATCTAAGTCATCATACCAAATAACTCCTTCAAATCCCTATCACAAGGTGATTTTCATGCATATTGTGTAACCTCCTATGTAAGTGTGAATAGGGAAGTTGTAGAAAATCATTAGGTTATTTTAAATAAATACATGATCTTAATATTTTAGTCATGATATATATATTTTTCCCTTATAATCCTCATTTCATCTTACCCATATAACCCATTCCTATACTCAGCCCTAGAGAGACTTGTTCTTTTTTAAGTGCTTATAGATCTACTATGTAAATAGAACTAATAGAGTGTTGACTATTGGGATGGGGTATATAAAGCATTGAATAAGTCTTGAGTATTCATAAGGACCTATTAATATTCATGATATATATATATATATATATAAATATATATATATATATATATATATTTATATATATATATATATGTATATATATATATGTATATATATGTATATATATGTATATATATATATATATATGTATATATATATATATATGTATGTATATATATGTATATATATATATATATGTATATATGTATGTATGTATGTATGCATGTATGTATGTATATGTATATATAATAGGGTCAAATAAGGATCAACACCTTCCACTCAACCCTAAAGAGACAAGCTTAGTCAAGATTCCTATTACACATACAGGACTATGGTTGACAATATGAATAAAATCCAATGGAGTAATGAGTGGAAGGGATATAGAGTAATGTAGGATACATTTAATAATATAATCAAGAAACCCCAATTTCCATGAAGAGGGAAACCTCAACTTTCATTTCACTCATAGCCATAGTAGGCCTAGAATTGGGCATCTATGGGCCGAACTATAGATATAGGGAAAGTTGAGTATATAATCAAATTTTAGGAAGCCTTGAAGGTATATAAGGTGAAATTGGGTTGAAACTCCATATCATAAATGATATATTTTTCTAATGATATTGAATTTTCTATGAAGAGAAGACTCACCTCCTTATACACATTCAATATCACAAGCTTCCATACACAAGGTAATCATGAGGAAACAAGGTAGCTAAGTATAAGGTGACCTTGATAGGATATTCATAGTGTATGTCCATAATATATAATTCATACACCTCATTATATACTATTCAAAAAACAATCACAATGTACTAACAAAGGAATAAACTCATACTCATAGTCTAGGATGGTCTGAGAACACCTCTAGGTAGAATGCCAAAGAAGAGATAAAATATGTTGAACCCTATATATAATCTAGGTTGTTTTCTTAAATATTTTAGTATACATTAAGTTCTTTAGTCCTTTGAGATAACCAAGAGAGAACTCAATGGCCTAATTAGGTCTATTAGGCCTAAAACTAACATGTACATGCATGTTCATAAAAATTGAAAACATTTGCATGTTTCAAAGAATTTTGAGGTCTAAAAACATTATAGGTGGAAGTGATAAAAACATAATATTGTTTTATATGATTATAAGAGCCTCAATTTGAGGAGAAAAGGTACTAAACCAAGCCATTAAGGCTATATAAGCCTAGGTATGCAAAGAGCATAATTAAAGGGAGGCCTAATCCCAAAGGGTGTTATCAAACCCTAAAATAATGTTACTTAGGCCCCAATTCTATCAACAATTATAGAATAAGATAAGAGACCAGTCAGGTCTCTAACACCAACTAGTTTAAGCACTTGGATTGAACAATGATGAGCATGGTAGGCTTACATGAGATAGGGATAGATATGATGTTCTAGGCATATGGTGGAAAGTTAAAAGGGTTTGAATTAGGTATATAATGGTATTATGGTGACATTAAACCTAAAAATTCATCTACATATGGCCTAGAGTCCTAAGACTTAGTTTAGACCTATAAGGCTTAAAACCACCCTTAAGCTTCAAAACCCCCAACCTCCTCCTTGTGGCATATCCAAACCCCAAATTAGACTTAAGGTCTTTAAAACTCATGTGAGTATGATACAAGACATGAGGAATATGTTTTGGATGGAATAAGGAAAGGAAGTTTTAGACTTGGTCTCATTACCCCTCTCAAGCTCTACTACCCTAGTATGCCATATCAAGATGCCAACTCCAATGCTTATATCTCATATGGAAACATGAATCAGGCCTAGTTATCTTATGAAAAGTTAGGGGGGCCTATTCAATCACTATCCATGGAGGAAATAATGGAATTTAGGATCCCAACTCTATGAACAATCCCTAACATTGAAACCCACATAGAATGGTTAACATAGAGTTCAAATGTTACCAACTTTCACTCACAACTCACCATAAAAGTTTCATGGTAAAGGAGATGTTTAGGAGTTTTCAAGGGGTATATGCTATAAACATACATGGTAATAAGTTTTGGTTTTGATGCTTGTACTCTATGAATCATCATTTAGATGATAGGACACTAAAACCCTGCATAAACCCTAATAGAGACCTAATGGAAGAAAAATTAAGTAATTTTCACTAAAATTCCCTATATTGTCTTGGTAAACACATATAACTAATTTTTCACTCAAATGAGGTATTATTCATGGCATTGGTCCATACAGAGAGTTGTAAAGATGCATCAAAAACATTATTTTTGCAAGATTTAATCATAAATTTAAGGTGAAGAGTTATATGAGGAGTTGAATATCATTTAAGAGGTTAGTTTGAAGAATATTTCACCCTTTAAAATCATATACTACTCATAATACTTCTTGAAATAGCTTCTATAGGTCTGAACTAAAGGGTTAGTCTTTAAATGCTAGTGAAAGGTGACCTAGTCACCTAAATGAATAAAATTTATAGTTATATACCACTTGGAAGGAATATATCATGGTATAATATGATTTCCTAGACTTGAAACATGCTCACTCATCCACCTTTAAGGTTATATTCAATCCCCATGGTCATCCCAGTAGTTAACACTAAGAGATTAGGCCTAGTTACTTAGTAAGCCTACTTGGTCAACTAAAGAAGATGTATATTGGTATGGAGGGTTGATAAGAGATTAAATATAAGGGAGTAATACCTTTTTAAATACCTCATGGAGGAAAGAAAAAACAATTTTATGAGACCATAAAATGGCTCGTTGTATACATGAAATGTTAGGAACTTGTGGAAGCACAATTGATTACCATATACAAGCAACTTAAGATGCAGAATTAACCAGAAGTAATAAGTAACTAGAAACTAGAAACAACACAGAATATGAGAGACAATACACAACTTGTATTAATACTCATCCAGAAAAGAATACAATAAAGAAGATGCCACTTCTTCTTCACACCTCTCAGAGGCCTCCCACACCTCAAGTGTACAGTAACTCTTTCCTCAAAGCTCTCTCTCTTATGGTCCCAACACACAACTCAAACACAGAGTTGGTGTTCACCTCTAACCAGTCAATATCCACTACTACCAGTTCACCAATGCTCCATGCACTCCACAAGTGCTCCACACACTCTAAGTACTCAATGTACTCCAAGTAGATCTCCAATGAATCTGCAATAACCTGCAACCCAAATGATCTTACTTATGGAAGGAACTTCGTTGCCTTCCTTTCTTGCTCTCTGATGTGTTGCTATCATCTTTGATCCTGCTATCACCTGCAGACCTCCTTTGACCTCACACACACACACACCATGTAGATCTCTCTACACCCTGAAGAACCCTTATCCTTACCTCACCAAGTCCTTATGATTCTCCAAACCAGTACCCCAATGGATCTTCTCCCTGATCTAGCACACCTGCAGACCAACCTGATCATACACACTCGGCACCCCTATGGAACTAGGAGGAACACCCTTGCTCACTTCACACACAGAAGGAGCTAACTTTGGTCAACTCAAACTAGAACAAATTATAATATAGCCCATGAGTCTATTATATAGATCTCATGCAAACAATAATTAGACACCTAATTATAATAATTAGATCCACAGATTCAAGTCTAAAATTGGCTCTTAACATGCAAACACTTGGTTCATTAACAAACTATCTATAACATTTTCAATTCTAAACCACACAAGTGACTAACATCAGTCCCTATCTACCTGGAGATGACCGATGTCAGCCGAATACTACAGATGTCAGTTGCCTTCCTATCTACCCCTGACCGACATTAGTTGGCCTGACCGATGCCGGTGACTATGACACTCAACACCCTCCTTCCCTATTTGCATCAGTGAAGCTTTTAGCTCCACAACCTAACAATCTCCCACTTGGAGATAAACAATTGCACTGTACTTGTACCTGTACCCCATCTAATCTATATCTTGGCTTGTATCCCTCTTCAAGATCAATCTTGAAGACCACCCACCACACAACCTATGGTGCACCTCCTATCATCTGAGTAACCTACCACATCTGAACCTACAAACCCATGTAGTAAAGTCCTGACCCTACATAACATGAATCCCTACTGCTAGTCCCTCTCAGATACTTGAGAACCCACTTCCCTAAATTGGCTCCTAACTCTCTGACAGGACCCACTACTTAGGCAAACTCAGGTCTATACCAGACCTCATGTCATTTCAGACACTAAACTGTCCAACCCTTGGTGTGCTCTAGTTCTAAATCCTACGTAATGAACCTTGCCAACACCTGATTCACATTAGCTCCCACTAGAGACAAAATCAACCTGTGATCTTCCATGTCTCTCATGCCAAAGAATTTTGCTACTCCAAATTCCTCATGACATGCCACTGAACTAACCTTACCCTTAGCTTATCAAAACCCTGTATGTCTGAACCTTCACCAAGCTCATCCTCCACATATAGTAACATGATAATGTTGTGACCATCATCCACCTGGTAAGACAAACACAGTGGTTATACTGGCATTGACTAAAGCCCTACTTTGTCATCCACGTGGTACCACCTGTCAGTCCTGTACCACTATCCTACAACTTCCTCAAGACCATATGACCTAGCCTTCCATCTCACGTGTCCATTCTCTCTATTCTTTAACCAAGATATCCATTTGTCTTAGTGATTTCAAACCGACTGGCAACCCTACCAAATCTTTTGTTTGGTCCTACATCCTGTTCATGCCATGCTCCCACTATTTCCTAGATCCTTCCTGCTCTGTAGTCAGTAACTAGTATAAAGAAGAGGAACAATGACTTTGAGGCTTAATTACACTTTCAGTCCTCCCCATGGGCATTTGAGACTCCTTGATAGCTTTTTGTCCACCCAAAATCCATACAGTGACCAACCTCGGTCACCACACAATCTGCATCCAACTGACATTAGTTCCCATGCGACTATCCTTTCTACCAATGCTAGTTTTTTGACTGACGTTGGTCTTACCTAGTTACCGATGTCAGTTCTATAACTGACATTGGCAGCCACCCTGCCTGACACCACTGGTTCTGGTCTACACATGACCAACATTAGCACCTGTCTGTTTGACGTTAGCTACCCTTGACTGATGCTGGTACCTGTGTATGCCTGTGAGTGATGACTTTTTACCCACGAGCTCCTTTGAATCAAAACCCATATCCAAACTACCCTGCTCAGAAGTATCCAGCCCCATCCACTGGTCTCTATCCGTCATCTCCTCTAATAACACCAAGGCTTTCTAGTTCTTAAGTTTTTCAAACACATCTGACTTCCTCTTAAGAACATGCATCTCCTTCTTACTCATGTGACCAAGCCTACAAAGCCACGTCCTTGCAACAAAAGAAGAATCAATAATATAAGTAGATAGATAAAGGATACCTACTTTCTTACCACCAGATAATTCAAGTGCATCCACTATGAGGGTTCTTGTGCATCTCTCATCACCCAACTTTCCTGAAGTAATTAGCCGCATCTTCAAGACTGGGACCTGCATGACCTTCTTCAACACCCATGTATTGGCTGCCTGCAATTTCAGAAACACTTCCCCTTTGCCAATATTATGACAAGGCTCACCAACCCCTCTACTTGGGGCTGCATGGAAAGAGGCAACAAAATTTATTAACCAATATTCAACTTTATCCAGAGCATCCTATGTAACAACACTTGCAACATCTGCTTCTTCATGCTGATCTGCTACCAACCAACAATCTTTATTTACCTACTCTTTCTTTCCATGACACCGTAATTGACCATTCATGCTATTCAGTTTCTCCATTTGTAGCTTACTTTCTTTTTCCATTGCTATACTCCCACTCAATCAGAAACCCCTGAGAGTGACCTGTAACCAAACACAAACCTGCTCTCTGCAACCTTAGCTCTGATACCAACTGTTAGTGGTATCAAGCTATGAGCCAACAACCTCGCTCTGATACCAACTGTTAGGAACCCGTGGAAGCACAATTGATTACCATATACAAGCAACTTAAGATGCGGAATTAACTAGAAGTAACAAGTAACTAGAAACCAGAAATAACACAGAATATGAGAGACAATACAAAACTTGTATTAATACTCATCTAAAAAAGAATACAATAGAGATGATGCCACTTCTTCTTCACACCTCTCAGAGGCTTCCCACACCTCAAGTGTATAGTAACTCTTTCCTCAAATATCTCTCTCTTATGGTCCCAACACATAACTCAAACACAGAGTTGGTGTTCACCTCCAACCAGTCAATATCCACTACTGCCAATTCACCAGTGCTCCACACACTCCAAGTACTCAATGTACTCCAAGTAGATCTCCCATGAATCTATAATAACCTACAACCCAAATGATCTTGCTTATGGAAGGAACTTCCTTTCCTTCCTCTCTTGCTCTTTGATGTGTTATTGTTGCCTTTGATCCTGCTGTCACCTGCAGACCTCCTTTGACCTCGCACACACACACACCATGTAGATCTTTCTACACCTTGAAAAACCCTTGTCCTTGCCTCACCAAGTCCTTATGATTCTCCAAACCAATACCCCAGTGGATCTTCTCCCTGATCTATCACACCTACAGACCAACCTGATCATACACACTTGGCACCCCTATGGAACTAGGAGGAACACCCTTGCTCACTTCACACACAGAAGGAGCTAACTTTGCTCAACTCAAACTAGAACAAATTACAATATAGCCCATGAGTCTATTATATAGATCTCATGCAAACAATAATTAGACACCTAATTACAATAATTAGATCTGTAGCTTCAAGTCTGAAATTGGATCTTAACATGCAAACACTCGGTTCATTAACAAACTGTCTGTAACACTCACAGTTTCAAACCACACAGGTGATCAACATCGGTCCCTATCTACCTGGAGATGACCGACATCAGCCGAATACTACCGATGTCGGTTGCCTTCCTGTCTACCCCTGACCGACGTCGGTTGGCCTGACTGACACCAGCGACTGTGACACTTAGCACCCTCCTTCCCTGTTTGCATCAGTGAAGCTTTTAGCTCCACAACCTAACATGAAATAACATCCTTTTTCTTACATTAGAATTGAATATAAATTTAGATTACAAACTTATTTTTTATTTGGATTAAAATAGAAAGTATATATCATGTTTATTTATTTAAAATTCATTTTTATCTATTTATTATTTATTTTTAATTATTATCAAGAAAAATATGTCAATATATGTATACATAGTTCATACTAAGATATAATGGTTCAAATTATGAAGAGTAACCATTCAAGAACAAATGTTAGAGTAGTGTTAGAATATTTTATAATAGATATAGACTTAGTCTATAGCTATTCCTAGTAGCTCCATATTACATCATACTAGTTATATATTACATTAGACTAGATATAGACTACATCATACTAGATATGAACTATATCAGACTATCTATGAACTACTTTAGACTAGCTACGGATTGCATCAAACTTGCTATGGATTACATCAGACTTACAATGAAATTCATTAGATTTACTATGGAATACATCAAAAATGCTACAAACTTCAACAAAACTATTAAAAACTTGTTTGTAAAGTATTTCTAAATGTATTCTAATGATTGCTTGGTCTATTTCAACTATCACAAAAATAATTTCCATTTGAAGTCTTTCTATGTATAGATTTCTATATATATACTTTCCATTTATAGTTTATATTCAAATATAGATTTATGTAATTTTATTTCAATAAATATCTCTCTCCATATTTTAAGGAGATTGAGAATATGTTGTAATAGATTACATTCTTATAATAAATATCTCTCTCCATATCTTATGGAGATTGAGATAGGCTAAAATTTCTAGGTTGTTACTCCTAGATAAAGTGCTTTTTGGAAACATGAGATTATAAATTCAACCTCCCAAACCCTAATTAAATTAATTTATATAATTTTATTTCCATCATTTTAAGTAATCTATTCTAAATCTTGTGTTGTGAATAAATCCTCTTCCAAGGAATGAGTTGGCCACTCATTCTAAGGAAGATGGATTAATGTATTTTTATTTATTTATTTATTTATTTATTTATTTAATTTTTAATTATCAATTCATTTTAAATTTTTATTTTATTTTTTTGTTTCTATAACTATTCCTTTTTATATTTTTTTGTGAACCTATAGGTGTTTTATTTGTTTTATCATTTTTTTCAATTCAATAATTTACTTTCTTGCAAGTGTGATTTAATTTCATGCATGAGTGATTTAATTTATACAAGTGTGATTTTAAATTCTTGAAAGTTTGGAGTATGATAGAAGGAACCATTTTATAAATATAATTTTTTCCTATTACATATAGCCTTTGGACACTAGTCCTAGATTTATAGTATTAAATGAAGGGGATTGACAACCCTCATCACAATTCACACCCATAATGGAGGATGGGGTAGTTTCTTAAGCCTAGTCAACATGCAAAAGGAGAAGGACGATACGTATTTATCCATGAATTCCAACTATACCATGATGCCACCTTTGTAGCTATCAAAATCAGAGGGAATTGACTAGGTTTTCATGCTCATCCTATGTATGGGGTTAACCTGGACCAAAAATAGACATCCAACACCACAAAAGGCTTATTAAAGACCACTCATAACCAATGAAATTCATGAGATAAGTTTGGGACTAATTTTAACTACTCATGGAGTGGATTATGTCATTCATGACCTATTCATGCCTTCCATTCCAGATTTCCCTCTCTCACCTTCTCATTTTTCTACAAATTGAGGCTCTAAGGCCATTATATGAATCCCTCTCCTGTATATGAATAAATTCTACCCAAATTTATATCTTGTAACCTCTTAAACTAATGCAAAGACTAATTCAGCTTCTCCATGTTATTCTTTAAAGTGATATATGTTTGTTTCATTTGCATAAGTGGTAGGTTTTATCCCTTTTCATTTCCTTAGTTCACCTAGATACTAGTATATTATTATATTTAGGTCACAAAGCATGTGAAGGTGTTGGTGGTTGAGATTATAATGGTGTTTGACTAGTATGTACCTTGAACTAGACCTTCCCTTCTTGACCCTCATGTTATAATCATCTAACATAGCGTCTATGTGAAACATTGATGCTTAGAAGCCTTAAAAAGATTGGTTCAATTAATTTTATTATGTATTAGTTTTGTTGAAAGGTTAAATAGAGTGGACACATCATATTGGTGCATCACCTCTAGTGGCATAGGTTCTTTTTCATGTTTCCCTTATATCTTTTTTCATCACCATGTCAGTAGTCTTAAGAATTGAGCTCAATTGATGTATTAGGAGAGTTATCCCCATAAAATAGAGTTTTAATCCATCTATAGGTAATGCACAACCTTGGACTATTCCCATGTTACCCCAAACTTGAAAATTTTTAAACAATCCTCTCTTGAGTGTGAAATTCAATGATCAATAGTTTATTCATCTTGTCATCATCGATACTCCACCAAAGATAGTATGCCATCACTTTGTCTATCAACTTATCTAAGACATACTTGGGAAAACATAAGGGTCAAAACTTGGTTCCCAAAATCATTATCACTATGTAATTTGGGTATAATTAGTATTGCCCCTTGGCCAAAAGGTGTTTTTGATGTTATTAGAGACTCGATTGAGTGGGTTCTCATGAATTGCCCTCTAGACTTGAGGATACATATTCTTAGTAATTCAAATAATATTTCACATGTAGAAATAAATATATAGAAAATAATATAAGTCACATACTATATTATTTATACAACCTAGGGATAGAGTGATCAATTATGTACATACATTATGCCCATGATAATTTTTAATGGGTAGGACATCATGAAAAAGTGGCCTCCAACTAGTCTTTTATCTTTTTTTAACAGTTTCTCCTTGATTTTGGTGCTGGTGATTTCTCCCAGCATAAAGGTCAATTCTAAGGTCATCAATAAGTCTATCAACGTAACACACTCAATTTAAAGGTAATAGATGCTAGTGCACCCATACCTCCTATTCAGTAGGTCCATCTTGATGTGAAATCCCTATTGGTTCCCAATTGTACACCTCCCTAATCTATCCTATCACACTTGAATAAAATGGATAATAATGATGAGAAACCCACTATAATGTTATTGTAGTCGAGGAAGGGTTTGGCATCAAGAATGGACCATACTGAGAAAATGACTAAAAGGCACTGAGCAAAGGTATGGTTAACTCCTTGTTGCTTTTGACTCTACCTGAACCAAGGTGAAAGAACTTATGGAGTACCTTGCTCACATGGAGGGATTTTTCAATTAAATTTCCATGGGAATTTTTGGCATAAGGGACAAAAATGACCAGAGCATAACCAATGTTTTCACACTTCACCCATGAAGGGTTGTCACACAAAATTCTCAAATTCTCTAAGTCATACACAAGCTACTAAAGATAGATGAAATTGTGAATATAATATTCATTATGAAGAATATTCAATAGTAAAGGGACTAAATAAAAGATTTGAATGCTAGGATTTAAATCAAAAAATAGAAACACATTCTAAATAGGTGAGATCTTATGCATTTTTAATATAAATAATATGTATAGTATGCAAGGGATGTATTATTTCTAGGGTAGGATAGGGTATAACAAGTTAGATGATTAAAAATAAGGAGGATAGTGTGTTGGTGGTTTCCAAATAGCAGTGTATCTAGTAGTATTTCATGACAATGTTCCTTAGTAAAGATGCAAAAAAAACTTCAAATTCAAGACAATGATAAACACTAAATGATCCTTGAGAGACTAGGACATACACTAAAAATAGAATCTTAAATACTTTCTCTTGATAAATTCATGAACTCAGGGTGCCCTTAAGAGGTATTCAATAACACATTTCCAAATATAACTATAGAGAGGGGTTTTAAACCTAGGTACATACTTAGAATGACAACTAGTAATGAACACAAACCCAAATGTCTAATCAATAGAAACTATAAAACATATTATTGCATTTGATTAATAAGATATAATAAAGAACCACAAATATTTTCTAGTGACCTAAAAAGAAATATTAAAAACATCAACACTTCAAAATGTTACCATGGGGAAAAGCATGGAAATATTTCTCTTTTGACAAGGGATACATAAACATGCTCTCAAAGCTTGATAATGGTTGTATAGATGTAACCACCTTAGCAAGGGAGACAAAATATACACACAATAATTGAACCAAAAAAAATTATGTGAAACCTAGATTTAAAGAAAAAAGATGCCTAAAATAATGACCTACTATAATCAACAGCCAATAAACACCTTGAAATAGAAGATACACCTTATATTTATATATTTCTCAATCCTCACAAGCCTAGGACTAAGGGCTATAATTTGCAAAATTTGCATAACAAACTTTTATAGTCCCATCAAGATGCTCCCAATCATAAAATACCTTTTTTTATGCCTAATATATTCATCTATTTTGAAGAAAAAGCATTTTTTTAAACTCCTCTACAATGAATTATGAGGACTTGCAACCACCTCAAGATGTTCTTTTACACCTGCCTAGAAGGTGAATTACATGATAGAGGTCAAAAAAAATTTGTTACTATGTGTAACTACCTAGAGATGTTAGTGAATG
Organism: Torreya grandis; assembly: GCA_037957365.1. Taxonomy (NCBI): domain Eukaryota; kingdom Viridiplantae; phylum Streptophyta; class Pinopsida; order Cupressales; family Taxaceae; genus Torreya; species Torreya grandis. Next base: position 138,035 of record JARHVA010006508.1, on the reverse strand, counting down.
ATTACCTACATAAATATAATCTCCTAGATAATTTCCTTACTTTTTATGCATGCCATGGAATAACCTATTCTTGTAATGATATCTTATGAGTGATCTGATTGTGACATGAAACTAAAAATTATCTATGATGAAGATTGGAAATATTTACTCTATAATGAATTCATGGACCTTATTCTATGCTTTGACTCATTTCCCAATTATGAAAGAGCCATCAAATTTAACTTTTAGACCAAAGCTTTCCACATATTGACATCTAGAATTCCACCTTAGATCCAACTGGGCATCCATGTAGTTTAAAATTAACTAGGCCACTTCATTAGTTTTAATCTAGGCATATGCCACTCTCTTATTGGTTTTGAGACTTTTAAATTCCATATTATCTCTCACCATTAGATATGATAACCTAAACAAGTACATGTCATTGATCCTGATCCAAAGGATCAAATTCCATTATCTATCTATAGGTCTTATGCTAAAAAGGTGCCACTTATCAGGTTCACAATATATTTGCATCATGCTCTATCAATCCCATTAGGCTAATGCATTTTTTTAAGTGATGGTCTCACATTCACTCTAGGATTCATTGAAAATTCATGACTCAATATGTACAATAAATTGGATAGTGTACACTTGAACACATACCATTAATCTCTGGGAACATGCTCGATCCTTAAATCATACCCCATAAGCTTAACACTTGTCATGCCTATACTTGTCCTAGGTTCTTTTAACTATTTAGCTTTGATCATGCACTATTATATCATCCTAATCTATTAAAATTCATGTCATTATATATGCCTCCATTTTAAAACAAATGGCAACTTCACAAGGATTAAAATTAAGGCTCATGCAACCATCCTGGAATATTTGAATCCTAACAGCTACTTACCAAGACTTACATTTAACATCCACATGCATGTCTTGAAGCTTTTTAATTCCAATGGCTAGTCCCTGTAACTTAAATTTGACATAAAATATGTCCACAAGACCGTCATACTTGTAATTCAAAAATACTTCTTCAGGGGCTTTGTTCCATGATAATTTGATTAGTGGGCTCTTTGTCTTTAGGATTTATATTTGCTTTAACACTTATATCTTTGGCTTCTCTTTATCCTTATCACTTATAATTTGGGATTTTATTTGGAACAATTATCCAATAATAATTATTTTTGGCATTCTATTGAGATAATTATCTCAAACAAAATATCTGAGACAATTTCCCCAAAGGACTTGACTTCACACTTTTCCCATAATAATTGAGCCTTCAAATTTTCATCTTTATTAGAATAATTGTTTTATACATTTTTTCTAAAACAATTCCCTTGAATAAAATAGTCTCTTGCACTTTTACCAAAGGAACTGGGCCTCTGCACTTTTGCCAAAAGGATTAAGACTTAGCTCCTTTTATCTTTATTAGGATAATTGTTTTAGACATTGTTTTCAAATAATTACCTTGTACAAATTGAACTTGGTACTTTCCCAAAGAAATGAAATTATTTCAAACCTTTTTCTTAGGAAAAATTCCTAAAGGAAATATGACTTCTACTCCATATAAACTTTACTAAAATTACCTTTCAAGACCTTCAAACATACCCTTCAAAAAATTTGTCAAGGGCACTTGCCCTATAGAATTGCCTTTCGACATTTTTTAATGGCCCTTATATCACTTGAAAGTGCCTTTTATACTTTCTAAAAGTGTCCTTTGAATCTTCTAAAATTTCCCTTTAGACCTATTTAAAGTGTCCATCCTCTTGAAAGTGCCCTTCAAAGTTATTGGAAGTGTTCTTTGCCATCCAAACTTATCCTTTGGTCTTTTTGAAAGTGTCCTCCATATTCTTAAAGTGCCCTTCAGGGATTTTTCAAGGGAAAAATGTTCTAAATAAATGATCCTTCAAAAATTTTGAAAAGGCAAAATGACCCTTCTTCAAGTGTCATTTGGGAATTTTTTAAGGGCAAAATGCCCCAAGGAAATGACCCTTCAAAAATTTTACAAAGGCAAAAAGACCCTTTAAAATGTTTGTAGACACTTTGGCCAAAATATATAAGTCTTGATAATTCTTTCAGTATTTTTTCACATGAAAAATGCCTGAAAAGCAAGTGCCTTTCAAACTTTTTTCCATGGATAAAAAGTCCAAAATAAACAAGACTTTGCATTTTCTCTAAAACAAATGATTTATTTCAAGATTTTTGTGTAGGTAAAATGCTTGAAGAACAAGTGCCTTTCAGACCTTTTTCCATGGACAAAAAGTCCAAAAAAAATTACCCTTCATATATTTTGTGAAATATTTATCCTAAAATAAATAATACATTGAATTCCTTCTGATTTTTTGTAGTAGACAAAATGTCCAATAGAAATAAGTCTTCAGACATTTTGTTTGAGATAAAAGGCCTAAAGACCTATTTTTGTCAGACATTATGTTCATGTAAAAAGTTATAAAAAGTCTAAGGAAAAGACAAAAGTATATATTAGGACTAATCCAATTTTTACATGAACTTGACCTTCCAAAGGAATACTTTGAAATAGTAGTTGGGCTAATGATTTAGACATTGATACTCACTTTGCCTAAGGGCTTGAGAATTTTCACTTAACAAGGCCCCAATTTATTTAGTGTAATTTTGGTAACTAACACTATATCTCACCTAGGGATGAATACCCTCTATGGGTGTGTAAAGAACCATAAAATACAAGACAATGTGCCAATCCATTGGGCTATGGAGTTAAGACTTAGTAATTTTCAGCAAACATCTATGAAGACTCAATAAACATGGTGGTCTTAACAAAAATAGACCAAGAAGATATGGAATTGAAAGCACAACAAAAAAATACAAAGGGAAATTATAAAAATAAATCTCGAAGAAGAGGGTAAATAAAACAAAAAAAGGAAAAAACAACAAAACATTATACAATATGGTACACAGTGCAGATGGACTCAATCAAGAAAGTGTTTTAAATGTCTCCTATTGACTAGTAGCCCTAGTATTTCACCCTCTAGGTCTCTCAAGAAGAAAGTATACTCCCCAATCTATTAGTCAATGGAATAGGGACCCATCCATAAGGCATCAAACTTTTAATGCTTTCTTTTCTCCTCATTATTGCTATCCCAAAATAGAATCAGATCACCTACTTGTAAGGTTATTGAAGTGACCTTCCTATTAAATATTCTATTTATATTTTATTTTAACTTGAGGTGTCTTTCATGAGATTATATTCATGTTTGATCAAGCTCAATAATTTAGTTCACCTTGATTTCATGTTGGTGGAACTGCTCATCATCCTCTAGTTGTTGCATGAGCTGATGGATGGGAAACTATAAGTTCATAGGCAAAACTATTTGAGCTCCATAAACAATCTAAAAAGTATTTTACATATATATATATATATATATATATATATATATATATATATATCTTAGGTGTGATCCTATTATCCCATAAAGCAAACTTTAGTTGTTTACACCACTTCTTCTTGTTTGATTCCAATGTTCACCTAATGATCTTGAGCAATTTCTTGTTACTTAATCTGCTTGCCCATTCCCTTGAGGATTATAGTTGGAAGTGTATGTCAATTAAATCCCATAGTATTTGCACAATGTCACCAAATTTTTGGCTTAGAATTTCATGGCATTATTAGTAATTATCTTGATAGGCACACCAAATCTATAAATAATTTGATTTAACAAAAAATCCTTAACTACCTTGTGTTTTGCTTTCTTTATAGGGATTGCTTCGACCCATTTTGTGAAGTAATCAATTAAAACTAGGATCCATCTATGTCCAACACTTGATAAATCAATAATTTATCCAATGAAATCTATTCCCCATGTTTGAATAGGCCTTAAATCATCATAGGCTACAAGGGAAGAGAAATTGAAGCTCTCATTCTCTTAGAAAAGTGTTGACATTTCTCACACCTTTTGACTATTTGAGCAAAATATTTAAACAATAATGGCCACCAATAACCATATCTCAAAATTTTATGATCTATAACTTTAGGTGAAAAATGTCCCCCATAAACTCCACTATGAAATCCTTCAATCAAGATAGCAGTATGTTCTTATAACACACGTCTTAGGATAACCCCATCTATATTCTTCCATGTTAGTCCATCCTTAGTCAAGAGGTACTTTTGGGAGACAAGATTGAGATTTCTTTTATTCTTATTCACGCTAGGGGGATAGTTCAAATTTTTCAAGTAGTAAACAATGTATCTATATCATGGAGACGTGTTAAACTAATTCAAGCAATCATCAACATTAAACACCACATTATTTACCTCAATAGCTTGCAAATTAGGCTCAGCCATAAGCTTGATTAGACCCATCCCCCTTACTAGATGGTATGGATATCCATGTCATACTCTTGTAGCTTGTTGACCCACCTACACATCTCGATAGATACTTAAATCTGAGTTAAAATTTCCTTTACCATGGTGTGTAATATGTAGGCAATAATCTTTGAACTCAAAATATATGGCCTAAACATTTTAATAGCCTTTAAAAGAGTGAAATCTTATTTTTTCATGATAGTGTAGTTTAGCTCAGGACATTGTATATATTTTCTAAATAAATTTATGGGTTTCTCATGACCTTCATCATTATTTTACAACAAGATAATAGCAACATTATTTTATGATGAAAAAGAGAATATCTGGAATGGCTTTGTATAATTAAGACTATCCAACATAGGGGCAAACTTTAAAATTCCCTTGATGTCATTGAATGCTTGTATGACCTTTTCCTCCCATTTTATGTTTTATTCCTTATTCAACATAGAAGTAATAGGTAGAGTAATCTCTAAAATATTAGACACAAACCTTCTTAAAAATTTAATCTGTCCAAAGAAAGATTGAATTCCTTTCTTGGACTATAGAACAGGCATTTTGCTAATGGCTTAAACACGGTCAGGGTCAATCATGACACCATCTTTGGACACTATATGTCCCAAAAACTTGGCCTTTTACACTCCAAATTGGAAATTCTTAAGATTAATAAAAATTTCAAACTCCTTGCATCTGATCAACACCTTTTTTATATGCTCCAAATTCTCTTCCCTTATTTCAGAGTACATAGTGATGTCATCCTAATATATAATAAATAAACTAGTTAATTGTCCCTATAAAAGTGATGTCCATATCTTGCTATAATATTGCACCATCATTCGTCAAATCAAAAGGCATCCTTGTATATACATAAGTGCCCCAAAGCATTATGAATGTGGTCTTGGACCTCTCAGATTCTTGACCACAACCTGGTTGTAACCTAAGAAGCCATTTAATGTAGACAACATTTTTAATCTAGTAATGCTTTATAGTAGGTTCTCCATATTGTGAAAGGGATAATTATCATTTAAATAAGCCTTGTTTAGATTTGAAAAATCCACACACAAGTGGATGTCACCATTTTTTATTTTTTATCAAGACTAAATTTTCCACCCATGATGAATATCTATTTGGTTGAATGATACCACCATCCCTTGGCTTATTTAATTAATCTTTCATCTTGGTGGCCAATATAGTATTAATGGGTCTATATTTCTACTTGAAAGGCTTGATATCAGGTTGTAATGGGATGACATGCTAGAACAAGTCTTCCTTATACACTTGTAGCTTAGAATAAGACCATGTCAAGTAATTTTGGTACTTCTTTAGCAGCTATATGTAATATTTTTTCTCTACTACACTTATGTGGGTACCTAGCCAAACCTTCCTTAGATTCTCATGAGAACCCAAGTTAAACTTAGTTATATATTTTAAAATGAATGAGTCTCTCAACTTGATTTTATTAGATCCATCAAAAAATGCCTAAAAACTAACCAGTCCTCTTGGGATAGTGTTTATATTTAACTGAATGATGTCTTTCCCAAATAATATCTCCTTTCCATCACAAATCTAAACCATAGATCCTAGGTCTATGATTTGATCATGGAACTTAGCATCACAATTTATAAACCTCTTAATCTATTCATCATCATCAAAGACCTACCAATGATTAACATTATCTAGGATTAAAGGCTTGATAATCACCTCAACTTTATATTAACAATGATGGATTGTATTTATAATGTCAAATTGAGCACCCATCCCTGAAAGTATATTAGCTTCTTGGTCAAAACTTCTATCATGATAACATAGATTAAATCTATCAAAAAATTCAAGAAAATCCCAATTAGCATTTTGATACTATTTCAACCTTTTATTTTTCATGGTATAAGCACTGTAGACTTGCTTTACCACTAACTCAAAATCACCCTTGACAATAAAACATTTGATTTCATATTCATGTTTAATCCTTAGACCAAGAAAGAGTGCCTCATACTTATTGGTATTTTTAGTGCACTCAAAATAAATATAAAAATAAAACATAAAAAATTTACCATTGGGGGCATAGAAGACAACCCTAGCTCCATTTCCAAGATTGGAGCAAGTTATATCAAATCACATCTTCCAAACTCTACTTTATTTGTCAAGCTCAACATCAAGAATAGTAGGCTGTTCAATAGTATCAACATTCCCAACAAAGCTACCCAAATCAACATCCATGTATAGTACTTCATTGATAGCATGTTTTGTATCTTCAATCACATGTAGCATCTTTAGCTCTCTATAAATTCTAACCATCTTACCCCATAAAATAATGGTGGCATAGGAAAGGTCCATCTATACACTTCCACCCATTCTCACATCCCATTTATGTGATAGTAGCATCCCCCATTTATATGGGTAGTCAACAACTACCATATCTATATTTAGACACTTTATAGGATGAAATTCCAACTGTAACACCAATCCCTTAACTTGTCCAATAACTAAAACCTCTCATGATTCCATGGCATAACACTTTTCAAAGGCTAACATGATCTTCACTCCAAACTCATTGAGGACACCAAAGGGCATCACATTACAAGAATCTCTAGAATCAAACATGTGGTTATGAACAATTAGACCATTGATTGGTAGAGTCATATAAAATAGATCCACATTTATCTAAATCTCTACAAGTGAAATTCTCAAATAGACCTCTAGAGTGGGTTTGATAACCTCTTTTGATTATTCATCTTCTTTCAGGGTTTGTTGGGGTATCTCAACTTCATTCACAACTAGAATTTCACAAAATTCTAAATATTCAAAGGCCCTCTTCTTGTGTTTAGGTATTCTTGATAACTTAACAAGTGACATGATGATTTTTATTTGACTCAACACTCAAGCCATATCACACAAAATATACTGACGAAGAGGCATATTTGGTGGAATGAAAACAACACATTCAGTTGGAATATAATCACTCAATGTCTGAAGTGGAGTATGTTGGGGTGGATTTGGAACTTTAATAGTAGCCTTTAAAGATGGATTTTTATTGAGATCATTAGTACCCTTACAAATACTAGATAATATGGGCATTTTATTTCTCTTAGTAGGAGCACCTATTATGGGTGCTATCTTAGAAGCTTATAAGATTGATATAATTTTCATTGCTTCCTTACTTTCATTCCCTACCTTTAAATTTATAGGGTCAGTGTCTTAAGGATCAGTAATTGGTTACCTACTTCTCAAATTATATTCCTTTTTTTAGGAAATTGTTATATTAATTAAGAACTACCTATCCTCAATTGATGGATTTACATTAGTATATTTATTTATCATCATAACATAAGAGATCAAAATCATGAATGAGTAATTCATATGCTTTTTCCACATTAACATCACAAGCAAAGTCAAAATTTGGGATACTCTCTAATTCAATAGCATTCCAAGACTAATCAACCGTAGTATCATCTAGTAATTTTATGGAGGGAATTGATTCACTCTGAGGTCTTTGATAATCAAATATAAAAACCTCATAGTCAGATGATGCATATTTAGGTTCATCTAGATCTTCATCAAGTTATTCAATAGTATCACATGAAAGGTGCAAAAGGAAACACTTGTTTCACTAATCAATGTCTAAATCAGAATTTATAGCATTTACCTTGGCATTTAAAGGATCAGGGACTTCCTTTCTAGCCCCTCTATTCTAATTTCTTTTTGTTTTATCTTCATGTTTAGGCCTCTTCCCTTTGTCATTATATCTATTTTGGAAATTAGGTCCCCTTTATGCTTGATTTAGATTTGGAGCCCAGTCATAGCTGGTAGACACCTAAGGGACCCCCTTTTCATCTCTAACCAACTTGTGTGACATTTCTTTAATAGTAGAGGCCAAAGTTTTGATAGTTTCCTCAAAATTGGTTGTCTTCATGGGATATGTCTTTTCTAGATTAACGAGCTTCACATCATCTTACTTGTTCAAGGGATTTCCCATAACCTTGATGTTAGTTTCAATTTGGATGGTCATTTTGAATTCCAACCATAGGTTATTGAGAGCATTGTCCCTAAAGAAGTACATAGCCTTCCTATCAAAGGCATCATAATACTTTATAAATAATGTTGTATCACTAGGAATAATGTTTTTGAGAAACCACATCATGGTCTTATTGAATTGAGTGTTAAATTCTTACACACACTCATTATGATTCTTTTTTATATTCTCAAATTCAATAAGGAGAAACCTAAGATCAATCCTAGCACCATATTGAATTCTAAAAACATTTTTCATCTCTTCCCATGAATAAATTCATCTAGTATGAAGGGAATTAAACCATTTATGAGTGTTTTCTTTTAACGTGTGCATAAACAAATTGATTCATACATCCTCATACTCAACCTCATAATCTTAAATAATATTTTGAAAGGCCCTCAAATACTGATCACTACTTACTACATTATTCCCTTCCAATTTTGGGAGGCATTTCCTAACTTCTTTTATAACTTCATTAGGATAGCCTTCCATCTCATCAAAATTGATAGGCCTAAATTTGGGAATGTTGAATGCAAGACATGCATTCTCATATTGGTCCCTATGCCTTATGATTGGTTCAATATGAGTTTCAAGAATAAATGGCAAAGGGATATAAGTGGGTGAATGAGGTGGACTCAGTGGATTAGACTTGGGAGGGGATTTATCTAGTTGATAAGGATCTATAAAATAAATAGGACCATGTGTTTTAAAATTAGTAGAATAGTTGTGATAGTCCTAAACAATGGGAGGGTTAATAAAGATTTCAAGAATATTAGGGTCTTGATGGTCCTGAGTAGCTAAACTTTGCCCTTCAATAATCCTCTAGACTTTTCCCCTTCTTCTTTGAGGAATACCTAAGGGTAGAACAAGTATCTTAGACGAGTCACTTTGAAAGATGATCTTAGTCCTTCCAGCTCTGCAAACAAGAAGATATGTAAAACCAAAAGTTATAAAATGTTTATAATAGGCACCAATCTTTCTTCAAACTAGAAAATAAAGTTGGAGTCACCATTAGAATCAAACTTATAAAATAGAATAGTTTATAAACTATTATGATACATACTAAAATTATACTTGCTAAAGCTTAATGAAATAGAGGAAAAAGACATTAAAATTTTCAAAATAATGTTTAAAAGGGACAAAACACCCTTCAATGTGAAATATTAATAGTTCTTTGTAGTAAACTCAATAGAAGTTGAATTATCAAACCTTAAAACTTCCTGGCACATCCCTAGTGGAGTGTTGTGATGTTGATAGCCAAGATAGTTAGATTAATGCAGTAACACCAGATAACTTCACAAGGTGAAATACTCATGAATCTCTAAAATAATTTCTAAAAACATAAGTGACCAAAATTTGAGTTTAGTCCCCAAAACTGGTGTCAGTAAAGTGTTGGTTTCTAGTTATACACCTCCCTAATTTGTCCTTCCACACTTGAAGAAAATGACAAACAATGATGAGAAACCCACTAAAATTTCATTGTAGCCAGGGAAGGGTTTGGCATCAAGAATGGACCATACTAAAAAAATGACTAAGAGGCACTAACAAAGGGTATGGTTATCTCCCTGCTACTTTTGGATCTTCCTAAACCAAGTTAAGAGAACCTATGGGGTAGCTTGCTCACATGGAGGGATTTTTCAATTCAATTTCCATGGGGATTTTTGGCACAAGGGATAAATATGAATAGAGCATAACCAATGTTTACACACTTCACCCATGAAGGTTTATCACACAAAATGCATAAATTCTCTAAGTCATATACAAGCTATTAAAAATAGATGAAATTGTGACTGCAATGTTCATTTTTAATAATTTTCAATAGCAAAGGGACTAAATAAAATATTTCAATGCTATAATTTAAATCACAAACTACAAACACATTCTAAATATGTGATATATTATGTGTTTTCAAGACAAATCATTCATATAGTATGTAAGGAATGTATTATTTTTAGGGTAGGATAGGATAGAATGAGTTAGATGATTAAAAATGAGGGTGGCATGCTGGTGATTTCCAATTAGCAAGGTATTTAGTAGTATTTCATGACAATGTTCCTTAATAAAGATGCAAAAAAACTTCAAATAAAAGACAATGATAAACACCAAATTATCCCTAAGAGACTAAGACATACACTAAAACTATAATCTCAAATACTTTCTCCTATTAAATTCATGAACCCAGGGTGCCCTTAAAAGGTATTCAACAACACATTTCCTAATATAACTACAAAGAGGGATTTATAACCTAGGTACATGTTTAGAATGACAACCAATAATTAACACAAACCTTAATATCCAATCAATAGAAAATTTAAAACATATTATTGCATTTCATTAATAGGATATAATAAAGAACCATGAATATTTTCCAGTGACTTGAAAAGAAATATTACAAACATCAACACTTCAAAATGCTACCATGGGGACAATCCTGGTGAGATTGATCTTTTGACAAGGGAGATATAAATATGCTCTCAAATCTTGTTAATGGTTGTACAGATACAACCACCTTAGCAAGGGATACAAAATTTACACATATAAATTGATCCCAAAAAATGTCTATAGAACCTAGACTTAGAGAAAAAGGATGCCTAAAATGATGACATACCACAATCAACATCCAATAACAACCTTGAAATATAAGACAAACCTTCTATTTATACATTTATAAATCCTCCCAATTCTAAGACTAAGGAATTTAACTTGTAAAAATTTCATAACAAACTTTATTAGTCCCATCAAGATGTTCCCAGACAGAAAATGCCTTTTGCTATGCCTGAGGTCTTCATCTATTTTCAAGAAAAATCATTATTATAACTGCCTCTATAAGGAATGATGAGGACTTGTAACCACTTGGAGATTCTCTTTTACACCTTCTTGGAAAGTGATTTTAATGGTAAAGGTTGAAAAAGTTTTTTTACTATGTGTAACTACCTGGAGACATTAGTGAATAGTTACATGCATAGCTAGAATCTCCCAGACAATGGCCTTACTTTTTGTGCATGCCATGGAACAACCTATTCTTGAAATTATGACTCAATAATGATTTTTTTGTGATATGAAACTAAAAATTATCCACATTCATGATTGAAATTATTTGCTCTGGAATGGCTTCATGGACCTTATTATGTGCTTCGACTCAATTCTCAACCAGGAAAGAGCCATTAAATTTAAATTTTAAACCAAAGATTGCCACATATTGACACCTAACATTCCACCTTGGATCCAACTGGGCATCCATGTAGCTTAAAAATTACTAGGCCACTTAATTGGCTCTAATCTAGGCATGTGTCACTTTTTATTAGTTTTGAGCCTTTTGAAAAGTTTATCTTAGCTTGTACTATTATATCTACTTGCCTGAGCAAGCATGTGTCATTGATCTTGATCCAAAGGATGGAATGCCATTGGTTGTCTATAGGTCCTATGCCAAAATGGTACCACTTGGTATCTTCATATTATCTATGCTTCATACTCTATCAACCCCATCGAGATAATGCACTCTTGCCAAGTGGTGGTCTTGCATTCACTTTCAGCTTCATTGAAAAGTCATGACTCAATATGTGTCATATATTGGATAGTGTATGTTTGAATATGTACCATCTATCTCTAGGAACATGCTCAATCCTTAAATCATGCCTTATAATCTTGATATTTTTCATTCTTACACTTTTCTTAGGTTTTTTTGAATATTTAGCTTTGATCACGTACCATCAGATCATCTTTCTCCATAAAAATGCATGTCATTAGATCTACCTCCATTTGAAAATAAATGGCTACTTCATGGGGTCTAAAATTGATTCTCATGTGACCATCCTAGAATATTTGAATCCCAATGAGTACTTGCCATAGATTAAATTTAATGTCCATGCACCTATCTTGGAGCATTTAAATTCTAATGGCTAATCCCTATAGATTAAATTTGATGTTTTCATGCCTATCAAAAGACATCCATGTTATTTCATGGTAATTTGATCAATATGATCTTTGTCTTTGGCATTCTTATTTGCTTTGGCACTTCTATCTTTGGTTTTTATTTATACTTAGCACTTCTTCTTTGGCACAATTATCCTACAACAATTCTTTTGGACATTATTTTAGGACACTTATCTTGGATGAAATGTCCAAGACAATTTCCCCAAAGGACTTAAATTCACATTTTTATCATAAGAATTAAGCCTTTATATTTTTGCCTTTATTAGAAGATTATTTTTAGACATTTTGTCTAAAACAATTCCCCTGAATAAAATAGTCTCTTAAAATTTTGCCGAAGGAATTGGGTCTCTGTACTTTTATCGAAAGAATTAAGACTTGGCTTCTTTTGTCTTCATTAGGATAATTATTTTGGATATTTTGTTTGAAATAATTTCCCCACAGAAATTAAACTTGGTGCTTTCTCAAAGAAATGCAATTATTTCAAACTTTTTTCTTATTCAAAATGCCCAAAGGAAATAGGTCATATTAACTTTGTTGAAAGTACCTTTTGAGCCCTTTGAACGTACCCTTAAAAAGTTTTGTTAAGGGACCTACCCTATATAATTTCCCTTGGGCCTTTTGGAGTGACCCTTAGATCACTTGAAAGTGCCTTTTAGATTTTTTGAAAGTGTGCTTCAGATCTTCTGAAAGTGCCCTTTAGACCTATTGAGAGTGTTCTTCATCCTCTTGAAAGTACCCTGTGGACTTATTAGAAGTGTCCTTCGCCATCCAAACTCATCTTTTGGACTTTTAAAAAGTGTCCTCCATCTTCTAAAAGTTCCCTTAAAGGATTTTTCAAGGGAAAAATGATTGAAATAAATTATCCTTTATAAATTTTTCAAAGGTAAAATGACCCTTCAACAAGTGTCCTTTGGGAATTTTTCAAGGGCAAAATGCTCAAAGGAAATGATCCTTCAAAAAAAAATTGAAGGCAAAAAGACCCTTCAAAAATTTTATAGACACTTTGGCCAAAATAAATAAATCTTAATAATTATTTTAGGATTTTTGTGTAGGAAAAATTCCCAAAGGGCAAGTGCCCTTTATAATTTTTATCGTATATAAAAAGTCCAAAACAAACAAGACTTTACATTTCTCTAAAACAAAGGATTTATTTCAGGATTTTTGTGTGGGAAAAATACCCAAAGGGAAAGTTAACTTTGCACCTTTTACCATGGATAATCTTTTTGAAACAAATGACCATTCATATATTTTGTGAAATATTTAACTCAAAACAAATAATACATTGAATTCCTTCAGACTTTTTGTAACAGACAAAATGTTTGATAGAAATAAGTCTACGGATATTTTTTCCAAGACAAAATGCCCAAAAACTTATTTCCATAAAAAATTATTCTTTTCCAAAAAGTCCAAAAAGTCTAAGGGAAAGATAAAAATCCAAATTAGGACTTAACAAATTTTTACATGAACTTGACCTTCCAAAGGAATACTTTGAAATAGTAGTTGGACTAATGAGTTAGACATTGATACTCAATTTGGCTAAGGGTTTGGGAATTTTCACTTGAAAATCACCCAATTACTTCAATTTAATTTTTTTCACTAACACTCCCATCCTAAATTTGGTGATAGGTAAGGGAGTGGTGGCCTTGAAGCTTACCTTTTCACCCGATATTATCCACTTCCTTAATGTGTCTTTGATTGTGTTAGTCTTCTTCCACAATGTGATTCTATGTCCATCATAAGTGGCATCTATAAGTGGAAGCCCAAATTACCTTTATAAATCATATATTTTTATGTATAACATGACTATTTATTATTAATATGATACAAGAAGATGTTAGATACTTTGCCTACAAAGAACAAGTCTTGAAGTGGGTCGATGTAGAGCATCACTTTAGGATTGGTAGCTACAAAGTATGATTTTTGGTGCTTCAATAGTGTTAGATCAACCACAAATTATTTTTCATCAACTAAGAAATTCTCCTCAAATGAATGGGCATCAATTTTTTCCATAGCATCTCATATAGTGGTATAATTTACAAACCTGCCATCAAGCACAACTGAGTCAAAGATTGTATTAGTATATTCCATAGAATACTTAATGGATAATTTTTTAAGGTGGTTTTTTCCCATAAATTCCTTGGATGAGGAATCCATTTGATACTTATTTCACTTCTATAACTTATGTGATAATTTAATTAGTTGATCATTGGAAGCAATTCATAGGTGAATGCACAAAACTATGGCTTTTAGTTCTCTATAGAATGCAAGCTCATTTGAGTCCTTTGGTAATTGATAAATAATATGTATTGTTAGAATTAAATAATATATCTCAAATATGTATTCATTAATTCTATTTCATGTGTCATTAATGTCCAATGGCTTCAAGCTTATTTTTATCATTTAATTCAAATTAAGTAACTCACTTTGGCAGGTATGCCACAAACTTTATATGTGTTTGGAGTGTGTCCAAATATTATCTCTTAAATAGGTGTTTCTTGGTCATTAGTTTGATGTGGACTCAGTTGTATAAATAGGAATTTATATAAAAATTTAGGAATCATAACTTTTATCAATTCACATTTAGCCAAATCATACAATGCACTAGATACACAAAACATGAAGGCCTATGGCCTTCACACATTGTAAATTTTGTTGAAATAATCCTTTTCAATTTTAAAAAAAAATGTGAAGATAAAATTCATGAAGATCAAAATATTAAGATGCTAAAATTAACAAAAACCATAACATGTGACATTAAAAAGATGTAAAGACCTAAATATGTGAAGACCAAAAAGTAGCAAAGACTCAAAGATCGTGAAGTACAAAACTTATGAAATGAAAAAATCCATGACATGAAAAATTCATGAATCTTAATATATATAATGTGCATAAAATGTGAAGACCAATTTAAGTGATCACCAAAATTTATAAAAACCAAAAGTAATGAAAACCTAAAAGACTTAGGATTTTTCATTTGTAATTTCCCTATGAATTAAAAAAAATTACATGCATATAACACTTCTAAAATCCATTAATATGTTAGTTTTATCAAATCACAAAAAGTGTAAAAAACCTTATTATGGGAAAATATTAATTGTATTTGACATATAGTAGTGCATTTTAACAAAAACCATCAATAAAAATCTTTGATAACTAAAATCTTTGAGACCTAAAACCTTGTTAAGAACTCATGTAAATATCAATAAAAATGTTTTTTAATTAAAAATAGGCTTTTCAAACTTGTAATTGGCCCTTATTCAAAAAAATTAAGAGTGGGGTGTATTGAGTACAAAAATAGGTACATCCATGGGTAAGGGCATATTAAGGACAGACTAATAGGATGAGTTATTACGTGCAACCAAAGGTCTTAATCTCCCTCTAGTAGTTCTATTTATCTTATGGATTTACAAAATAGATCTTATTAATCACTTGAGACCAATTTGGGATCTAGTGATTCACACAGTATACTTCAAGTTAGTTAGTAGCTTTAAGATTGTTAATTGATTAAAAAGGGGTGCCCTCATTTTAGAACCAACTATTATTACTCCCAAAATTTAGTCCTAGGACACACCTATGAGATTAGGTGCTCAGAAGAGACTTAGGTGACAATAAGAGACTTGCATATTATCATTTTAGGATTTCTTCTAAGACAATATAGATCATGAGTTATAGGTATTGGTATTCATTAAATACCCTACTTAGAATAAATCTCCAAGAAACGTAGCACAAGCACCAGAGGCTTAATACATGTTTTCTCATAGACATATAATTCTTATACTTTTAGCCCAACCAATTTCAAAATATTAAAGTTCTAATCTCTAATTGCACCACTTCACTTCTAAAACTAGTTCTTGTTATGAGTTTTAGGCATGTAGAAAGCTATGGAAAACATGAAGGATGGGTAGTATGTTTAAAACTAATAATGGATCAATAAATTCCTAGCAACCTTTCCTTAATTCACTTCATAATTTATAAATATGGGGACAAATGTCACTTGACAGTAAAAAATACCATAAAAAGGGAGAGATGGTAAGGTAGAAAAAATAAACTCTCTAAAAATGGAAACACTAATGCTTTGAGAACTATAATGTGATCAACTATATTTGAACCATTGTATGCCAAGTTTCACTATATTTTGGGCTCCAATCACATAGGGAGAGAGTTTGAGGGAAAGGGTAGATGTTTGATTATAGTATTTATTTAATTAATAAGTGCATACATACATGTAGTTAAAAATACATAAGTCCTTATAGACTTCAAATAAAGTGAAAAGAATCAAAGAACTTAACTAGAATAGCACACACTCATCTTAATTAATGCATATACTCTATATAAAATCATGAATTATAGTCCTCTATATTAGTGTCAATCCATTTAATGTATATATAAAGTGGAATACTACCATTAAAAATAGACACATTTAAACCAAAAACCAAATTCACATTAATTTGATAATATTTCTTTATAATAGAGTCAACCCTCTCAAAATATTACACATCAGTATAGATAAAAGAGAAATGGAACCTGTCTCCTATAACATGAGTTCCCACTCCAGGTCATCATGGCTAAAAATGGTTGTAATATAATTATACCCAAAATATTCTAAATCCCAAAGCAAGTGGATCAAAATTCCTAGGGCCCACTAGGTGAGAATCAAGAGGAGGTTCAAGGTGGGACACTTCTCATTACTTGAGATGTGCCTCCTCATCTACTAGTGTGGCCACCACTAAGTTAATTTCTTGATCCAACTTGTTAAGGTTCATAGGTGGCCCTCAAAATATTACCTCAACCTAGGCAAGTAACCATTCATGAACTTGAAGTGGAGCCTTTATGGAAATATACACCTCAAACACCTGGTTGATTCTAGTTGTTTACTAGGTTGTCATCTATAGAATCATTTTAGAACCATCTCTTTTGGATTTTTCTAATTTCCTTTGCATGACCTATTTGAATTGGGTGAGGTGGACTTCAAATTTCTCTTTGTCTTGTAAGGTGTCATATGGGTGGAACAAAATAGTGATGTTATTTAAATAGGTTAGCATCTACTCCTTACTCTTCTCCAAAGGATTGATCACTATTTACATTGTAGCCAACCACTCCTCAATTGAGGTCCCCATGTTGTCATCATAAGTATGGTAGAGGTTTAAGTTTTCTAGATGCATGAGATTAAGCTCTAAATATATGCCTTAATGAAGAAACACAATGAGCTTCTTGTTTTCACATTATATGCCACTCTACAAAAAATAATGTGCCACTCTAAAAAAAAAACTTAAGTATTATTAGGGGTTATGGAATTAATGATTTGTATTTATAATTTTTATGTTTGATTTAGATATATGAAATCCCCTTTACTAGGTAGTTGGTACTAGAGATACCATTACATTAGAGACATACAGTGGATTATTAAAAATCTCAATCTCCTACTATAAACCATATTCAAATACCCAAAGCACCTACACATGTTCTTATTATTTTTATTTCAAAGAAACAAACAAACACTTAATGATTGGTTCCAAAAACCCTACTCCTATTACTCCTACTATTGCTTCATTACCATAGAGTCATATTATACATATGTAGAGTATCATCAATACCATAGTGATATACATAGCACCTATATATGTTCCTTTATTATGTATACTAGGTATTAAATTATATTTACAATGGGGAGATCTATGACCATAAAATGGATGGCCTCATAGAATGATCTTTCCAATCTCTAAAAATACCAAAAATATCCAAAATATCCAAAAAATTAAAAACATTATTGGTACTTACATGCTCTATTGGTTCCTTGGCATCTACGTGTTAATTCCATGTTGATGGACCACGTACTAAGTTAATCCTTCATACACATATGTGTCACACTTCAACATTGGGTATGATACATGCATACATAGATACATAATACACTCTTATTTTAGATGTTGGGCTCTCCCTCTACTCATGTCATATGGACATTAGGGGCATCCATTTCTTCGATCTTGATACACATAATTTATATGAATCAATGATCACTCTACTCTATCATTTATGAGCTTACATATGTATTACACATGCCTATTATCCATAACTATATATTACACATGGTAATTCATATGTTATACCCTTGACATACTTTTCCTAACACATTGGATCCATGAGACACTATGACATGTTTATGTTGGTTGCTTGCGATTTATTTTATGCACTTCCTTGAGTGTTTTGTCTTTCTTGTTAGATCATTTTAATATGTTCCTTTGCTTATGGATCCCATTATTATGTATGATTTTTTTGACATTTTCATCATATAATTTTTTGTGGTATGGAAATTTGAATATGTCATTCTTGATTTTATATACATTTGACTAAGTCATGTCCATTTGATTGTGTGGCATTTGAACATGCAATTTGGTTTTGGTTTCTTTAGACCATTTCTTGTTGACTTTATTTTGAGTGATCATGTGTGCGTGTTTTTTTTATTTTTGATATTATACTATTAATGTGTGTGTGTGTGTGTGTGTGTGTGTGTGTGTGTGTGTGTGTGTGTGTGTGTGTGTGTGTGTGTGTGTGTGTGTGTGTGTGTGTGTGTGTGTGTGTGTGTGTGTGTGTGTGTGTTTACATGATATTTATCATGTATCTTAGGCCTATATGTGATCACATTGGTTTTATGTGCTTCAATGATACATTTACCTAGACATGTTCCTTTTATATGCTACATGGTTACATTCATAGATTTTATAGTTGTGATACCCTTTTTAGGTGAAGTAACTCCAGGTTCTTATTTTTCCATCAATTCAAAGGAGGGGAATATTAGTGGGGGCATGTCATAGAGGCATATTCTCCTCACTTATAATAGTTCTTAGATTCAATGGGGGCATGATTCAAAATCATGTCATCCACACTTATTCAATATTTAGTCATTATATCAATTTATAGATCTAGTGGGGGAATGTCATATGGACATGGATTATACAAATTCACAATTTTTATATTTAGTGGAAGCATGTTTTCCACACCTATTCAGTATTTGACATCTCCAATTTACATTGGGGGCATGTTTTGGAAACATGTCTTCCACATTGGTACTTATATAAATTTTTAGATTTCTCCATATATAGTTAGGGAATGCTTTGGAATCATGTCTTCCACACTTACATAATTATCTAAATTATCCAAAATAACATAGTTATATAATTTAGATTCATAGTTAAGATATAATTTTATACATTGGTACCATTGTTATACACAATTTTAGCATAAGACATATCTAAGGTGCATATGTTAAATAACATGTTCCTAATATTGAAAAATATAAATAAATTTTGGACTCTAAAACCATTACACATACTGATACCCCTTGGAATTTTATGAATCATATTGAACCAATCTACTATAGTAGTTAATTTAACTTTTGGTATAGTTGAGGTGATCAAATCACTAAATCTTGCCAATTTTTTAGGTTAGACTTGATCATCTAGCCTCACTAGTTTATAAGTATAATTGGTTTACACACTTGATCTAATCTTAACTACCAGGTGGAAAATATTTTTTTCTCCAAATTTGGGGACATGTGACTCTCTCTCTCTCTCTCTCTCTCTCTCTCTCTCTCTCTCTCTCTCTCTCTCTCTCTCTCTCTCTCTCTCTCTCTCTCTCTCTCTCTCTCTCTCTCTCTCTCTCTCTCTCTCTCTCTCTCTCTCTCTCTCTCTCTCTCTCTCTCTCTCTCTCTCTCTCTCTCTCTCTCTCTCTCTCTCTCTCTCTCTCTCTCTCTCTCTCTCTCTCTCTCTCTCTCTCTCCCTTAGATATATACACTTTAAATAATTATTTGTATTTATCCTAATCTTTTTTTTGGATAATTATAATGATACATCTTTAGAAAAACAACTTGCCAATAGGCAATTCAGTTACATCAACACACAAGTGTACTCCTAAACCTTGCTCTTTCATTTCAATACATTTCAAGTTATTTTAAACCCATATTATATGCACTAATTTTACATTATAAGATGCTCTTGGTTTTTGGTCAATTGCTATAAAAATCACTCAAATTCAACTCGAATAAAGATAAGGTGTGCATACACACCTAGGTACTTATTCCTTTCATTTAAACTAGTAATTTCATTACTAAATTAAAGGGCGATAAATGCATATGATATTTTGTAAGATTATATAGCACCTGAGTCTTGTACACCTAGAAAATATAGAAATTTGTTTTTACTCTTAGTTATACACTCTCCTTGATTCTAAAATCCTTGAATTTATTCTATCTTGTGCCCCTTGGCCTATCTCTTAGTCTAAAAAGTCTTATATTGATGACATCGATATTTTATCTTACCCAGAATACTTAAAATGTCCTTATCTTCCACTTCTATAAGTTTTGAGCCTACACATATTTTACTACTCCTTAGACACTAATATATAAGATATATAGTGGTATTTACATTATTATCCTATCCCAATGCAAGTGTCCATTTCCTTAAATTCATACAATTTACAAATAAAATGTATAAATGGTCAAGGTAAGTTCTTTAATGAGAGTTATTACTCTAAAAAGATTCATATAAATATAAGATCACCCCTCATTAATTACTCACTTATGAAACCTAAAAAATACCAAATAAAATATGGCACTTATCAAAAATTAGTCTATCAAGCACTCAATTGATAAAAGATTCTAAATTTCCATACCATTCATAGGTAAAGCACATCTATAGGTCTGAAGTACTAAAGGAGTAGCATAAGAGCCTAATTTTCCAAGTTACAGACTAGGTCATTATTATAATTTATTTACACACATTTCATGATTCACACACAAACTAACACATAGGGGAGAACTACATGATTCGAAGGCATTATTCTAGAGTATTGACTATGTACGCACCACTATTTGATATCAATGTTATTGGGGTAATCTTGACACCATGTGCCCACTAACCCATTTCTCTCCAAGGTCACATTAAAGATGGAAATATAGGGTTTTACCATTTCAAAAGGAGAAATATTCTATGGCCTATATCTTAATCCACTAGAGTGAAGGTGAATTCAAACTTAGAAGCATCTAGGTGGCTGCATCTTATTTCACTAGATGTTTTGTATAGTACACTATCATCAGACTAAGATAGTAGTGTCGATGCAACCATCTAGGGTTGACACAAATATTTAAATAGATAGAGGCACCATATTTATAATTCTACAACTATTATAGAAATGTCTTCCCACTTAATTTTATCTTGTTCTAGATCTAGAACTATATTATCATCAAAATAAGATAATTACTTATCCTCTTTGTCATTTCTATATCTAGCCTAGTTTTACTTTTCATATTTAAACTTCTTATCATAATAAATTTAGTATATGCTTATATCTAAGTTTAGTATTTAATTATCTTACTATAAATTTGATTAGCACCCTTGTCCCATTACATTTCTATATTCTTAACCCTAAGCTTAAATTTAAAACATACAACATATTTCATTTTAGGGTTAAACATTCTAGGAATTCCTTCCCTTTGAGGATGATGCTCAGCAAGGTTACCCAAAGAATGTTCACATGCAAAAATACTTCCTTCTAAATAATCAATTCAATAGGAGTATCCTAATGCAAACTCCTTATTGAGAGGTGTGTATGGGTTAAGCATTATGTCATATTTTTTGGTCTATTAGTCAAGTTTGATGACCCAATATTAGAGAACCTGATATATTCTATAATTATTATTCTATACATCTACAATGTTTTATTCCTAAACCAAGGTTAAATATATGAGATTGTAGTATTTCTTAAAGTTAGCTCTAGAGATGTATATAATTTTGTTCTATGACCCCATAGAGTATACCAGGTATTGAGTGGCATCATGTGTGTGTAAAAAGTTTGTAGCATGTTACCAAAGAGATCAAACCATGGGAAACTTATGGATTGGCTATAGATTTATCTAATCTTACCTTCCTTAGGAATGCAATCTCATCAAGGAACTTGGTTTCATATTTATCTTCATCCAAAGTGGGATTCTCTACATATTAAATTACCCTAAGCACTTTGTTGTAAAGCTCAAAATGGGTTAGGTCTAATGAGAAGGTGATATATTGGTATGTGGGCTTGGATTTGAGGTAGGAATATAATGTAACCATGGATAATTTATTATCTACATATCATGGAATTCTAATCTTGAATTAAAAATTGAAAGCTTGAGAAGCCCCTATAAGGAAAGATCCTTGGGAGTTGGAAGTGGTGATGGTAAATTAGATTGCTTTGAGGACTTACAAGGTTCTATAAATATCTCCTATATTAATGGAATTTTGGGCTCACCTTACATGAATTAAAATTTATGTGGGTGGCATAATACACTCAAATGTTTCCTAATTTGGAATTAACTTAGATAATTTTGAAAATACACTCCCAATTTGTATTTGGTGATGATGGGATGACACTTATATGTTATCCAATCATAACCTAGTTACCCAAATTAATTAATGTAAGGGTGTGTAGGTGTGAACAATGAATACATAGAAGTGAGGTTATTATTGTGTTAGTCAATAAAACCAAATCAAAACTAACACCTTTATCCTAGACACTAGGGAGAGCATACGTAACAAGCATACAATCAAAACATAACTAAAAAATAAAAGAAATCATCCTTTTACCTTCCTTAGAGATTTGAATGGATTTTTGAAGTGGATTGCTCAGCTTCGTGCATCAAAATGTCTTTGTCAATGAAACTCCCTTTACTTCACCTCTCCTTGGCACCTTGGCTTGGCTAGTTGGCTTATGAATTTGTCATGGTAACATTACTTGAAAGGTTTTATCTCTCAAAAAATGAGCATTATAACTTTGTCTTATGAGAGTTTGTGATGGAAATCCTACACAATAACCTTACATTATCCAAGCTTATCTCTCAACAAATGAGCATTAGAACTTTGGCTTATGAGATATTTTAAAATATTTGTGCATAATAACATTACATCAAGATAGGTTAGAAATCAATAGGCATGGCCTTTTATTTATAGCCTCTAAAGTTAACTCTCACCCAAGGTGATTTAAGGTTGATTTTAAACATGGACTAAGTTTAAACTAACCCTAGGTGAGTTGAGGCTAACCACAGTTGAGTTAAAATTTGTCATATAATTATGATTTTAAATTAATAGGCATGACTCTCAAATTAGATATTTTGAGATATTTTAGAAGAGCTTAACAACTCATAAAGGCAATGATGAAAAGGTTTGATATTTCATATTTTTTTATTTCCATTTTTAGATATTCACTAATTACAAATGGATAATTTAGCTAAGTATTTAATTTGGTTTAATTAGATGATTCATTTTGATTATCATTTTAAATCTTTTAAGAATTGATCAAGTGCCCTACTTAATGGGTCTAAAGGTCAAATTGCTAGTTGTTAGGTCACAAGGTGACTGAGGATGAATCTATGAGAGGTTATTGTTGCATATGGCCTAATGCCCCAAATAGGTATACCTCAACACAATTTTGATAATTGATGAATAGTGTGCAAAAAAAAATTGTGACATTTAGTGATTTTTAGGCTTAATTTACAATGTTTGGTAGGAATTAGTATAAAGTCTAATCGGAAGCTACTTGTGGCCAAAATGGGGTGTTTACAATTTTCCCTCATTTCATAAGGCATTGCAAGCTATAGGCAAAGTAACATATTCTCAAAGAATTACAAGTTATTATATTCCTAATGGCCCAGTAGGTAATGGATGAGCCCTAAATGCCCCCTTAAGGGAGAGATTGATAAAGAAGGTCAATGATCGGTCCCTCAAAAGAAGGAAAATGATGGGACCCAAATATAAAGGGGGGTTAAAAAGACTGATTTTCCCAAAAGTGGTTATAATTAGTGGCATAATGAGATGTCCCAAGTAGGTAGATAAAAAGGATGATTTACCCAAAGGTAGTTATAATCACCATAATAGAAAGGTAAAAATAAAATGATTTTCCCAAAGGTGGTTATAATCATTAGCAAAAGAAAAAGGTAAAAATATAACTATTTTTCCAATGGTAGTTATAATCATTAGAATAATGAAAATGTGCCCTAGTTGGGTGAGAAAAGATAATAATTTTCCTAAATGTGGTTATAATCATTATCACAATTAAAATGTGCCCTAGTTTGGTAGATATAGATAGTTATTTTCCCAAAGGCATTTTTAACCATTAACATTCAGATATGTTGAAACATAGTGAGTTTCCCAAATGAGGTTATAATCATTGGTACTGTAAGTGGGATTAATATGGAAAATCAAAAAAGGGGGTTTACCAACTTAATCCATACTCATGGAGTAAGATTAATCTAATACAGAGGAGAAAGATGAATTTGGGTAACCTTATAGTATGGATATACATGTCCTAATTAGCAAAGATTTAAAATTATTTTATGATTTAATTACTCTATATTTATGAAATGATTTGGATAGGTCAGGAAGTTTGTCAGCTAACCAAAGAGAATTACCATAGTATCATATCTTATAAGATTTCTTGAGTTTATTTTTGATGTAGCACATAATGGTGTGCATCATGGTATGAATTACCATGATAACTTAGCCAAAATATTCATAAGGATTGACACATGATCTAATAAACAATTTAAAAAATGATTAAATATAGTGTGCAAGGAATCACCCAATGAATTTAGGTATACTAAGTTAAGGCACAATAATGAAAGCAAATAAATAAGAAAAAAAACAAATAAATAAACAAACAAACAAAAACACAATGAATTAAAGAGGAAAGACACAACAAAACAAAATAACTAGAACAAAATGAACAAAAACAATGGTTAATCATAATATTAATGTAAATAGAAAACAAATTATTCATGCATGTGTAATAGAGGTGTTATTCTTGGTGATAGAGTGACCCCTAATCTAACATCAATGACATAAGTATAACAACACAAGAAAAATGGCACAAGGTTCTCCCTAGGCTATATGGAGGCAATGATACAAACAAGATGATAGGCATTGCCCCTACGATATAGGAGATAACAAAACAAACAAATAAAATGAGGGGGAATAGAAGAAAGGGAAGTATTCAAGTTGACTCAGGATGTATTAGGAAAGTGGATGCTTCCTACATAGTTCCATATATGCAAGGTCCAACATAAACTTTTGGATAAATTTAGTTCTCCTAGGATTTGGGATAGAAGATAATGGATGATAATGAAACATGATTAACATGTAGAGCAATATAGGAATGGTCTCATAAAATGATGAAAACATTTGAAATAAAGAATACTCATAAAATGATGAGAGCATAAAATGAATCCAAGTGGGCATTAATTTATCAAATATGAATACATAATGTGCACAACATGAACTCACAAAATGGTGAGAGAGTAAGGCTTAAGTCCAACAAGGATGAGGAAACTAAATGACAAGTAGTTACTTGTGAAATGGTTAGGATTCCCAGGATCATTAAGGAAAATAAGTGGTTAAAAATAAAGGAAGATGTGGTTGAGCAAACCTATACTCCATGTCTCCAGGTGATACCCACATATTCCATGCAAACCTCAAGTCGATGTATCTCTCCTAGAAATGGAAGGAAAAATACCAAGGTGGTTTATAAATAAACTGAACAAACACGATGGCCTATCTCAAAAAAAATTGATGACTTCATATCTTGCATGGAGATTATAAGCCAATTTTCATGATTTTGTAATTTTTAAGATTTATTGAGGTCTTTTAAAAATGTTTTCAGAATATTCTATGTATCTCAACTTTATTGAGAATTATGAGATACTAAACAATCCAATCTCAAAACAATGAGAGTGTTCAAACCTTGAATTGCTCACAAAATGGTGAAAGTATGAAAAAGGGTGACTGAGCTGACCTCAATGTGAATCAAACATTACCTACATAGTCGCATTAGGACCTCAATTCACTATAGTTTTGCCTTACAGTGGAGGATTTGATTAGGTAGCATCAAATTTGCTAATTTAAGCAAATGGCATAGTATGGCAATAGGAATGGCAAGGTGATATGATAAAGCATTATAAAGGTATTATTATTAATTTTCCCCTAGGTAGTTATAATTAGGAAATAGTGGCATAGGTCAATGATACGAATTTTCCCAAAGGTAGTTATAATTAGTAGCATAGAGTGGGAAACTAATTTTCACAAAAGTGGTTAGAATTAGGAACACTTGTAATGAAATGAAATAACAAATGAAAGATGCAACTACCAAACCATTATCATACTTGTCTAAGATACTACCTCTATTTATAATACTAAATCAACTACTAAAACTTGATTTGAATCCCCTTGCTAAAGGCAGCCAGAGAACCAATGAAATGGAACCAAGGTCAAAGGGTTAGGTAGGGAGGGTAAAAACAAATTTGATCAATACAGAAGGTATGGTAGAATGGTATAGGGTATGTTACAAAGAAGATGACAGTATGGTATAGCATAACAAGCCTCATAGACAATACTTCTAGTATCTCAAGAAAAATAATGCTTGAGGTGTATAATGTTCATCACCTCATCAAGTTCATCTCTATCTTGTGTAGCAATCCTATATGCTCCAGAGCCATAATTTACAATAATGACATATGGGGTTATCTAATTTTGAACTTTCCTTTCTCATTCTTCTTATTCATGGTGTTCTTTTAGTTTTCTTTGAGAAAAATATTCCCAATCTTGAATTCTCTATGTTTGACCTATCAATTATAATGGGCACGAAGTCTATTTTAGTATACTTGAAGGTTGTTGATAGTGGTCAGGCATTTTTCATCAAGTAACTCTAGCTCTTATAGGTGAGATACGCTATAATTTTCATCATTTGGGATGTGCTTCAATGATATATATAGAGAAGGTAACTTGACATCAATGGGAAGCATGGATATAGTACCATAAATGAGGGAATATGAAATATCTCTAGTTAGAGTATGGTAATTAGTGCAAAATGCTCAAACATCACTGAAGATTAGGAGGTGTCAATCATAGATAGCATCATTGGTAATTTTCTTAAGGATGTTGATAATGGTTTTATTGGATGCCTTTACTTGGCCATTACCTTATGGTTAATATATGATAGAAAAATGTTAGCTAACATTATGCTTGACACAAAGCATTTTGACATCCTTGTTCTTAAAGTATCTACCATTATAAAATATAATGTTGGATGGGATACCATAGCGGTAGATGAGATGATTAAAGATGAATTTGAAAATTTGTTTTCTAGTCACATAAGTGAGGGTATCTTCAACCTACTTAGTGAAATATTTAATAGTAGTAAGGATGTATTTATGGCCATTAGATGAGGTAAGGTTAATATTCCCAATGAGGTCAAGTCTTGATGTTACAAATGGACATGGTGCAAGCACTAGTTTTAATGTTTTGGCTGAGGCATGAATTATATTGGCATGCCTTTGACATTTATCACACCTTTTGACATAAGTAATTGCATCTGCATCCATAGTTACCCAATAATAAATAGTACATAGGAATTTTTTTGCTAGGCTATCCCCATTGGTGTGGGTTCCACATACTCCTTGATGATCTTCTCATAACAACAATTTATCAAATTTAAAAAATGAAGTAGAGTACCATCAAAGCTACGATGGAAAGGGTTGGGCCAAGTAAGGTATAATGTGAATATTTGTGGTTAAAGGCATTTTTTTGTTTTCATGATAGCTTAGGTGGTATGATATGGTCATGTATGTATGTAAAGAGGTCTAAATACCATATATAACTAGGAATAATAATAGCATAGATCATTGAGATGGTTGAAGGTTCATGAGTAGGTGTTAGAAGATTTTTGACAAGGACTTGATATTCGTTTGCCTTGTCTATGTGATAGATCAAATAATCAATGGTGGCCATGGCATGTACTATTTTTTTATTGGCCCTAAGTATGTGTTCAAACTATATGTCATCAATATAATTTTTGAGAACATTTATCATGGCCTTGTATGGTATCATATTTTCATCTTTGGTCTAAAATTGGTTAATAACTTGATTGGTGATTAACTAAAAATCACCATAAACCATGAGATGTTTAATATTCCATTATAGTACTTTATGAAGCCCTATAATAAGTGATTCATATTCTACCATATTATTAATATAAGGAAAGCTAATATAGAATGATTTAGGGATAAGATCCCCCTATGGTGTAATAAATAGTAGGCATGCCCCCTATCTATGTGATGTGAATGACCATCAAAATATAGCTTCCAGTGATACTCCTCAATAGATGTTTCAATGATGTTCATGATGGACTCATTAAGGAATTGAAAAGTGAGGGGTTTAATATCAATAAAGGGAGATTTAGCAAGCTGATCTGCAAGTTCTTATCCCTTTATAATCTTTTAGTTGATGTATTATATTTCAAACTCACTCAGAAGCATGATCCATTTAGTCATGTGGCCTTGTAAAGATATTGTGGATAGTAGATACTTTATCAAATCTACTTTGGAAATAATTATGGTCTTGTTGTTAATCATGTAATGTCATAGCTTCTAGGCTATAAAGATCATAGATAAACAACATTTTTCTATGGGTGTATAGTTCTGTTCATATGTGACTAGTGTATGTATTAGATAGTACATGATATGCTCTTTTACATTATCATCATGTTGAGGTAGAAGTGCCCATAGGGTTTATCCATAAAAGATAGGTATAATAGAAATAACTTTCTTGGCATTGGCAATAACAAAATAGGTGGATTGGTAAGATATTCTTTTATATTTTGAAAGGATTTATGACATTCTTCATCCCAATGAAATGTGACACATTTATTTAGTAAGTGTATAAATGTATGGTATTTATTAGCCAACTATGATATGAAGTGTCTGATAGACTAGGTTTTACCCTGTAAACTATAGAAATACTTTAAATTGGAAGGTGTTGTCATCTTGGTAATGGCCTGTACTTTGGTAGGATTGATTTCAATGCCTCTATGAGAGATGATGAAACCTAATAATTTTCTTGAAGTAACACCAAAAACACACTTCTTAGGATTGAGTCTAACCTTGTATTCATAAATCCTCTCAAATATCCTTTGTAATGTGTTTAGATGATTAGCATGGGTATTTGATTTACCCAATATGTCATTAACATAGTCTGCAACATTGTCATGCATCATATCATGAAATATGATAGTCAAGGATCTTTGATATGTGGCCCCAACATTATTGAGATCAAATGGCATAACCTAATAACAAAACATTACCCATGGAGTGGTGAACATTATTTTATGTTGGTCTTCTTGTGTAATCTAGATCTAGTTATACCCTAAAAATCCATCCATAAGTAAAATTATTCCATACCCTACTGTGGAATCAACTATCATATTGATATTTAGTAGCAAAAAGTTGTCCTTAGGGTAGGCCTTGTTTATATATTTGAAAATAGTGCAGATTTTGATTCCTTTTAGCTTCATACTAATAGATACAACATTGGAGATCCACTTTGAATAGTCTATCAATTAGATGCATATCACTTCTAATAGATTTTCCAATTCTTTCTTTACTAGTATAGTACAAGGATGCATCTTGCATAATTTTTTCTTTATAGTTTTGGCATCAGGATGTAAAACAAGGTGTTGTACAACCAAGGTGGGTTCTAAACCTGGCATATCTGGATAAGCCCAAGTAAATATGTCAACAAATTCTTTAAGAAGGAATGTAATGATCTCACATTCTTCTTCAATGAGGGGCATACTTAATTTGATCCATTTTGGGTTGTCAAGAGTCTCGATGTTGAATTTCATAGTATATTCTATGAGGAGATTCGATACATCTTTTAGAATGATTGGTAATGATTTGAATTAGCCTAAAACTACAAAGTCCTCTATTTGGATTAGTTCTTAAAGCTCACCTAAATAAGATGAATTTGAATAGTTAGTGATAAGAATGCCTAGGTAAAAATATTACTAGAAATTATTAGGCAATTTTATCAAAGGTATATTGTTTTGTTGAACTAAACTTAGACCCAAAAGTAAGTTCATTATTGGTGGTCTCTTAAGCTACATTTAAGGAAAGGTGAGCAACCCCATCTAATAGTAGCTCAAATAGGTTTCCAACAAAGTACTAGCCTTTCTCTTTACTTTCATCTTGGTCCAAAATCACCTTAAAGAGGATTTCACTTTGGGACCTCAATGTTTAATTCTTTTGTTTTTGGATAAGGGTGTTCACCCATTCTCCAAAATAGGTTGTAGGATCTAGTTTGAAAGAGAACCATTTTTTGTGGTCTCCTAATGGAACATTGTCTCTTAGGCCTATAAAATCACAGAAGACCTCATTATTCTCAAACTTATCTATAGGCATTGTGTATTGTTTTTGGTCCCATGATATAATTTGAGGATGTTATAGAGGAAAAAATTTACATTGGCTAACTAGGGTAATGGTAAAAATGGTATATGGGTTAAAAATGTTTGTATTGGTAAGGTATTCATAAATGTAATGATCTGACTCTACTTTCCTATCAATATTGTCATCACTAGATGTTGGTTTTGTAACTTGAATAAGCTACGTGGGGTCACCCCTAGGTGACTTAAATATGATACCATAAGTTCCTTTGTACCAAGTTATAGAAACTAGTTCCAAAGTTCTCTATTAATTTGGCTTGAGGCCTCCATATTCATATGTTTGGTTCTTCATGATCCTATTAGTAATGGGATATTTATCACTTTTATAGTAATCAACCAATTTATCATTATAAAAATAGGATTCATCATTAGAAAATGGGTCCTCTTTTTGGCTAATAGCTGGTGTGAAAATGACAAGAACTAGACTATGAAGCTTGCCTTTTCCTTTTCATTTACATTCCATTTAAGGTGGTTTAGCTTTAGGTCTTCCATAGGACTTGGGGTTATGTGGAAGCTTGGAAAAGGTGAAATGTGTATTGGGTAAAATACTCTCCTTGGCCATTGGCTGAGATGTTAAAATGATTAGACATTTCAAGAGGGGGCATATGAGAAGAGGATTCAAGGCTATTTAGGTCTATATAATTGGATTCTAACAATTCAATAAGGATTTCTATCTTTTCCATTTTTGGGAATTTGATCTAGATCAAAGTGGTAGTTGTAGCTTTCATACTCAGCCTCCAAATGTTTTCAATGTTCATAGGGTTTCAAATCTCCATTGAGAGTGACCTCCATGCTTGAGTGAGAGAACTTGAGATATTGGTGCAATGTCAAAGGGATTGCATGAATTTCATGTATCCAAGGTCTACCCAAGAGTAAATTGTAAGATAGGTCTAGGTATAACACATAGCAAAGTGTATTATAGGCCAAGGTCCCATCAAAAATCAGAAAGCATATGGTACCCTATGATTCTCATTCTTCATTTTCATAGGCCTTGATAGTAGTTTATATATATATATATATATATATATATATATATATATATATATATATATATATATATATATATATATATATCAGCTATTATATATCTAAGATGCTTAATAGGATTCATATCCATAATATTTAGGCCTAATCTATTGTCTATGAGGACATATTTAACTCTGTGTTGCATGATGACAACTTCAATATACATGGGTTTGTTATGGAAAGGTCTAAAGCATGACATATCACTTTGGTCAAAGGTTAATTATTGTCCTAGGGCTGGATGTCCAACCAAAGCTTGGAATTTGTCTGGGGTTATGTCATGTAGAACTTAGGATTGTCCTAGTAGTTATGTTAGGATGTTCTTGTGGATAGTAGACATATGCAATAAATCTAATATACAGATATATGCATGTGTATTTTGAATTTGTTACATGATGTCATGTGTCTTTATAGCTATCACAATGGGTTGGATTGGTTCTTTGGTAGGAGGTTATGGGCCTAGAATGGTTATATTAGACCGTTGAGTCATGATTGCATAATTAGGATTAGATGCAGGACCATTATTGCTATAAAATGATGTAGATTGGCTAGTTAGGATAAGTCTTGATTTTTGATGCACTTGGTTGTGGTTGGCGGGATGATTTATCAATATAAGGTCTATAAATAATAATCCATAGTTGTTTTTGTGATTGTTTATAGTCCCAAGTCAAGGAAGGATTATTGGTATATGTGGATTGATTGGAATTATTTGGCAATGGTTTTGGTCTACTATTAATTAGTATAGAATTAATGGTGATGGTTAAAATGTGACCTCCTACAATATGACCTACAACTTTGGTGTAGTAATGTGTAACTACATGGTAAGTATATTATTTGTTGGAATCATTTTGGCCTTGGTTCCTCCCATTTAGTTGACACTATTATTGTTGTTTTTGATATTTTTGTTATTGTCATGACAACTATTGATATTTTTATTATTGTTGTTCTAGCTTTCATTGTTATTATTGTTGATTGTTATTATTATGTTATGAAAAAGGGTTTTGGTATATACCAAAGTTCTGATTGGACATAGATGCTCTATTATCCAATGTAATCTCCCCATTTTCCAACATATTTTCAATGAGGTGTTTTATCTACACATAATGGAATATATTATGTCCATGAGCATGATGGTATTCATAGAACTCATTTTCTCTAGACTAATTTGGATACAGAATACCCTCAAGATAGTGTTTCAAAATTGGCAAACTAATCATATTAATTGTAGCTAGCTTGTGAAACGCTACTTTGATAGGTTATCCAAGGTCGTTTAAGACATGATGAGTGGGTTTCCTTCTTAGAGGATTGGTTTTAAAAGGTGTTAGTTACTAGATTTGTGGAGTTGATCTAGGTTATTATGAAGGTTGTGATTATTGAATAAGTTGATGATGAGGAGTAAGCTAAATTTATGGCATACATTGAGTAGATGATTTTTGCACTATTTGGACATGATATGAATTAATGAATCCATTTCCAAAAATATTCTTATTATGATTATATTTCTTGGATTTCTCATAGTTATTATCCTAGGTAGGTGCAAATTCTTGTGCTTTGACTTGGTTATGGTTCTAACTATGGCCTATTCCTAGATTTTGGTTATGATTTTGGTTTTAGGAGGTTGACTTTATAATCCCTTTATTAATAATATCCTTATCAATTATCAAACCTTTATCTATGATTTATTTGAAGGTATGCACACAATGAAGCTCTAGATGATTGGATATCTCACTGTGCAAATTTTTAATAAACATAACAACCAATTGTTTATCTAAAATACTAAGGGTGAAGTGACTAACAAGTGCTCTCCATCTCTATAGTTAGCTTACAAATCTCTCACCAACTTTTTGCTTGGCCTGAGTCAAATATACTAATGAAATTTAATGCTCAAGATTATAGGAGAAATGTTGCACAAATTTGTTAGAGGTCATCAAAATTAGATATAGAATTCTTTAGAAATTTGAGGAATGAATCTAAAGCCTATCCAATTGGACATCAAGGAAAAAAAAGGAGGAAGTAAATGTAACTATAATCCACTGGATGGCAAGCAAAAAATAACTCTTTCAAATGGGCCTTAGGGTCTCTATTACCCTTATATTTATCAAATTTTAGTGGTTCATAACCTGGAAGAAATGGTATCTAAAGATATTCCATGTTTAATAGATATGAACACATTTCATCTAAATTTAATTTATTGGTATACTTCCATGCTTGAATTGTGGCAATTGCATCCTTCATTTTCTATAGTTTTTGGGCCAAGAAACTTAAAGGAATATTTAGCTGAGGTGGTGGTTGAGTGGTCAAAGGTGGATTACCTTGACCTGGATATAATAGAGGTATGGTTTATTGCATAATATTGGCTTGATGAGGGAATTGACTAAGAATATGCATCTATGGATTGGGATGTAGTTATTGAAATTGCATGCATTGTTGTGTTATATTCACATTTGGATTTGGTATATAGCCTTGGTTTTGAGGTAATGGGGGTTATGATAAAAGGATATAGATTTAGGTAAAGTATTATACCTATTGAGGTTTATTAGGACTTATTATTAACTAGAAAACTTGGTTAAATAAGTGGAACTTATTATAGACCAAAGCCCTATCTTTAGATCTAAAATATGTGCTAAGTAAAATGTAATTGATACATGATCAGTACTTGTTGGATAGTGGTACATGTTTACACAAACATTTTTTGTGAACTAGAATTTTTTTGGGTGTTCAACATTTTTCTTTGACCAATAGAGACACATTGTTTTTGATAAAGTGAGGTGGCAGACCAGGGGCCAAACCCTTACAAATCAAAGAAGACAAGAAGGCAATCAAACAAAATATGCCTTTTGAGAAGAAATGGCACTAGTAGATTACTAGTAGACATAGGAAACAAAAATAAACAAGAAATGGAAAGATGAGAGTCAAAGAGGTCTCTCCTTACATAACAATTGATTTAAGAAGATCATTCAATTTCTTAGTATTCTCTACATTGAAAATAGGCCTAGTATTACCCACTTCTTTCAGCATAGACATGTTCAAGAGAATAGAATTTTGGAGCCCAGTTGTGAAGTTCTGCTCTAGCTTTTGAATACAATCCTTTAGGGCATCAATTTTAGATTTCAAACCAATCTCATTCTCAATTTCCTTGCCAACTTCCTCGACATACATTTTCCCCCTTTTTTTAGTAGTTTTCATAATGTTAGCACCATCCTCCTCAGTAACCTCAAATTCCCTAGTCTCTTGCTTCCCTTTAGTGTCCCCAAAAATTTCTTGAACTTCTAATTCCTTTGACTCTTCCTCCTAGGTGGCTTCCTCTGATGCACTCTTCAAATAGTCTATAAGCCTAGTATTAGGAGTGGGTTTAATAGAAATCCACCCCAACCTTCAAAATCTGTTGGAGAATCCCTCCTTATTAACCTTAGAAGACTTATAATATTTACCACCTTGACCCCCCGTGGTCCTACCAAGATTTTTATGGGACCCTACAGTGGTCCCCCCAATATTCTCTACCTCCACATCAACCTTCCTCTTCTTGGTCTTCTTACTCGCAAAGGAGCTAAGGGTGTTAATAAGGGTCTCTTCTGGGGTAGAGAAAGAGACTTCTTTAGTTTTGGTAGGAATAGGGGGAAAATATGACTCATCAATAGCATCACTAGACAAAGGATTAGAAGAAATATCCCCACTATCAATTTTGATAGTCTTGGATGGCTCAAGCGCTCAGTGAAAATTATACAAATAGAGAATGAGGCCCTAGTGTAGGGGAATGGGATTCATATCTAGTTTTTTAGACATTTTTTCTCTCACCCTAAGGACAAAATGTTCTAGAGAGGAGAGTAGGTAAAAAATAAAATTGATGAGAACATTAGACCTGAAGTGATTCAAAAGGGGGAGATGGTAATTATAGAACCTGGTAAATCATCCTTTGAGTGTGAAGTACTTCATGAGGATGAAACACACTCCATCCCATGGCTCAGGTAGTTTAGCACACTCGAATCCTCCTTGGTAAGGAATGAGTTCTTCACCTTCTCCTAGTAACAGTTTATGGCTTGAGAGATCCATAATTTTTGTCTTCCTTTAAAGTTTTATCCCCTACATGGACATTCTTGTAGCCATAGCAATCAGTTTTTTAGAAATCTCAAAACTAATTTCACCAACAGTGACTCACCTATTTAACCAAGACCTCACAAATTATTTGGACAAGTTTTCATCAAACCCATTGAGCCTTTCTAGGTATGGGCTAATCCCCCCTTCTTTATAGTAATGCCAAACTAGTGGATTATATTTAAACTCATAGCAAGAGACTTGTTCTATTTTAATTTGGTCTCTTCCCATTTTGGATTTATAGACCAAACCCGTAGAGTTCCTAATTTTAACCTTCAATTTTGAAGTGGTTACAAACCCTTGCTCCCTAATATGTATAATGATAATGTGGTGGCTCATAATTTGAAATACCATACAGAGATGTTGTTTATTACTCCCATGCTTGTAAATCATTTCCCAACGATCTTCATAATGAGACCCACGTGACTTAACATCTTGATACAATAAATCCTGAATGATTTTCAAAAGAGTACAATAGTTATCAAGTTATGAGATCCATGATGGCCCCCTACAAATAGACCACCTATGAGAGCTATCCTTCTCATAAGTTTGACTCATCCTTGATAATTCATCTCCTTTTTAATAATATCCCTAATGTTTAAAGGAATATGAGCAACTTGGCACCAAACCTGCCAATCTAAAAATTGCTGACCAAGATTGGCACAGGCATTAGCAACACTATTTCCCTCTCTGTAAATATGTGAAATATCCACTCCAAAAAACTTTTGAAAAAGAAATTAGATATCCCTAATGATATATTTTAGCTTAAATCCCACATTTTATGCTTTATTAACTACATCTATGACCATTTTAGAGTCTCCCTGTATACTCAAGTTCCTTATTCCTAGGGATATAGCCAATTTTAACCCCCATAGGAGAGCCATCGCTTCAGCATAATTATTGCTCTATAATCCTATTCCACTAGCATAGACAACACTCATCCATCCTTTATCATTTCTTATAATTCCTCCTCTACTAGCTTTACCATTAAACTTGGATGCCCCATCAAAGTTGAGTTTCATCTAGTTAGGCTTTGGGGGAATCCATTTAGTATTTAGTCTCTGTAGAATTTTGGAGTTATTATAATCAGGGATGCGGTTTAAAACCTTCCAATTAGATACAATTTGATTTTCAACTTGAGTTAGGGGTTTTTCCATAAAATGAATATGGGCAGTGGTGACACTTTCCATAATAGTCTTAACAAAAGAATGAAACACCTGAGATGCATTTCTAGCAATGTCCTTGAAAATTTTGTGGTTGTGCTCTTTCCATAAAATCCAACTCAAATAGGGTATATTTTGATTCCATAATTCCATAAGCTACAGATGTGTAAAGGTGGGATTCCAGCTGAGGAATACTTCCTTAAGGTCAGAGGTATAGACCCATTCAATACCAAAGTTATTTAGAATTATGCCCCATAATTCTTGGGCAAAATCACAATGAATGAAAAGGTGTGAAACTATTTCCTCTTTTGAACCACACAAACAACATCTGTTGACTAGGGTAAACCCTCTGTTTTGAAGGTTATCCTGTGTTAATATTTTGTTATGAGCAGCAGCCCACCAAAACATGTTAATTTTTGGTATAAGTTTATAATTCCAAACCTTTTTCCATAAGTATTTATTCTGAGCCTCAAGAATCAGTAAATGATAAGCAGACTTGATATAAAACCATCCATTCTTATTTGGTCACCAATACTATTCATCTTCATAGGGGAAGAGAGGGATTTTGGTCCCCTAAATCAACTACTGAATATCCCAAACTCTCAAGAAAAGCTCAGGCCAATGATCACAGCAATCCAATAGATTTTTCCATCTCTACATACCATTGTTATTATCCATGTAATCACTAACTCTATCTCCAAAAAACTAAGTAGCAATGTCAACAATCTCTCCATAGTTTCCTTATGTGATGAGAGCCTTGTCCTTTAACCAAATATCATCCCAAAATTTAATATGCCAGCGATTTCCTAGTTTCCATCTAATTCCTTACTTAAGAAGGCTTCTACTTTTTAGCATTTTATTCCATATCACAAATCCCTGGGGTAACCCCATCTAATGAACAAAGTTGGAACCATCAGTGCTATGCATATATTTGGTATACATTATTTCCCCCCAATCATTATTTTTATGGATCAAGTTCTAATTAATTTTTGAGAGAAGGGCTTTGTTCATATTCTTGATAGACCTAATATTGAGGCCACCATGTGATTTTGGAAGACATACTTTTTCCCATCTAACTAAAGACATTCTCTATTTATCTTCCAGCCCTATCCATAAGAATTTTCTTTGAATTTATTCTAATTTGTCAGCAAAATACATAGGAATTTTAAAGAGAGATAGGAAGTAGGTAGGAATCCCTTGTAGAGAGGCCCGAAGAAGCTACAGTTTACCAGCACTGCTGAGGAGTTTCCTTTTCCAACCAAGAAGTTTCTTCTGAGTTCTTTCCAAAATTCCATTCCAAAAACTAGGAGATACCTCTTTAACCATGAGGGGGAGACCTAGATAGGTAGCTAGTAGAATAGCTTCAACACATTCAAGTATATCAATGATTATTTGTCTAAGGTCATTAGGAGTATTGAAGAAATACACATTGCTTTTTTAGAGATTTATGCTTTGCCCAGACTCTATAGCATAGTTATTTAAAATATTCTTCCATCTTCTAGCTTCAATCACCGAGGAGATGCCAGAAAGGATGGTATCATCCACAAACTGCTACACTACCATAGGATAAAGGGAGGAGGTAGGTTTGATGCCCACTAAATTTTAGAGGCAAGATCAGTTTGTATGTATCTTGTCAGTGCCTCTACCATTATTATGAATAAGTAAGGGGAAAGAGGGTCCCCCTAGTAGATTCCTCTCGAAGAAGAGAAAAACCTTCTAGGGACCCCATTAACTAGAACCAAAAATTTTACAAAAGAGATAGTGTTTCATATCAAGCAAGACATTTTATCATTAAACCCAAATTTTTTGATGACTTGGAATAGAAAAGTCCATGAGACCCTATCATATGCTTTAGAAATATCTAGATGAAGAGCCATACTAGGGATTCTACTCTTGTCCATGTAGTGAATAGTCTCATGTGTGGTGATCACAGCATCAAGAATCTGCCAGCCTAGGACAAAGCCTTTTTGTGTAGGGGAAATATTTTTTTATAATAAAGGTTGAATCCTCATAACTAGCACTTTAGTGCAGAGATTATAAATAGTGTTACATAGACTAATAGGTCTAAAATCTATAAGGTGTGTGGGTTGTGACTTTTTAGGAACAAGTACTATGAAAGTATTATTATCTCATTTCAAAAGTTTACCTGATCTAAAAAAGTCATGAACAATAGCAGTAAGATCCACTCCCATGATCTCCCAATATTCTTGAAATAATATAGGAGGGAAGCCATTAGGACTTGGAGATTTGAATGCACCCATGGAAAATAAAATAGCAAAGACTTCCTCCTTAGATATAGGCTTTAGCATTTTTAGATTATCTCCTTCAGTTATCAAATAGGGGATTTTATCAATGAATTGGTTCATAGATCTATCATTCCCATCATCATTGTTTTCTTCAGTGAGCATTTTGTAAAAGAAAACCCTGGCTTGTTCCCCTATCTCATTATCTTTAGTTATAATGTTTCCATTATCCAAACATAGCTTTGTTATAGAGTTTGCCTTCTTATGTTTCATGGCTGAGAGATGAAAGAAGGCATTGTTCCTATCCCCCTCTTTAAGCCACTGAACATGAGATTTCTATTTCAAGAAAACCTATTCTCTTTCCATAAGATTCTTCCATTTAGAAGATAGGACCTTCTCTTCTTCTGAAGTAGCTTCTGAATCATCACCTTGAGCCATCCACTGCTGAATATCTATGAGTTTTCCTACTATGTTTTTCTTCTACTGAAAGACTTGACCAAAGCTGTATCTATTCCATCCATGAGCTTCTTGTTTGATATGCTAGAGTTTTTTGACTATTCTTAACATAGGACTGCCCTAAATAGGAATTTACCACCATTGGGCCACCATTTGTCTAAAGTCTTTATTTTTGATCCACATAGCTTTAAAATAGAATGGGAAAGGACCATGTTTTCCCTGATCTCTCCAACTGAGGAGGATTGGGCAATGATCACACATGGTTCTAGGAAAATCCTACACATGCATATTATGATAGTAATTCTAGTTACTTGAGATAATAAATTTGTCTAACTTAACCTAAGTCATTTGATCTCCTCTTCTTCTATTGGACCAGGTACAATTTTGATTTTGCAATTCTATATCCAACAGTCCCTAATCATTAATAAATTTAGCAAAGTCAAACATGTTATCTGAGTAATCAATAATCCCACCCTATTTTTTAGAAGGGTATAGAGGAGTGTTAAAATCTCTAGCTAGCATCCATCTTGTGTTCTAGGAGTTATTCTTGAGACTACTCAAGTATATCCATAAATTTTGCCTTAATGCTCTGTTATTCAGGCCGTAGACATTGATCAACAACTAGTTTAAAGAGTACAAAGAGAATTTTATAATCTATAAATTATTATTATAAGCCATAAGATATCCATAAATTTTAGCACTATTCCACATAGTTACAATCCCCTTGAAGCCCCTTCAGCTGGACTGATGCAAAAAGCAGCCTTAGGCCATATATAGTCAACAATTTTATTAAAACTCTCCACATTCATCTTGACTTCTTGGAGTAATAAAATATCTAAATTATCATCTAAAATTTAGTTTTTAACCTCAAACTATTTTTAAGGACTATTAAATCCCCTCAAGTTCCAAGATAAAATTCTCATTTAGAGGATTTGAGGGGATGGGTCTCCAGTGTTTTTTGTTTACCACTAGTAATCTCCCTGGCAATCTCTCTTTGTCTTGTTTCTCTTAGGGTTAGTCTCCCTTCAGTGCCAACATCTATATATTTTTTACCTTTTCAATTCTTTTTCTTTGAGGTAACCCATTCATCATGTTCATTGCTACTACCATTTTGTCATGTTTCACCTGTTGCTGAATAATTGCCTGCTTGGTCTCTGACTTTCAGAGCATGGAAAAGATATGTGTTTAACTGTAATGCTACTTCTCCTTTAGTAAGTAATATTTTTGGAGTTAATTTTACCTATCCATCTCTTAAAATTTTTCCTTTTGTGTTATCTTCCTCTATTAGTTAGACACTTATTTCTCCTTCTTCAGACAAATCGGTCTATTGATCTAAAGGGTTAGTTGTGTCTATTATAGCCTTCTAACTATCATTGTCAAATACCTTCTTGTTATTTTCCTCTAGGATAGATTTTCCCCCATTACCATAAACATCCTCCTTGCCAGCCTTATCCTTTACCTTTTTTATATTGTCAGGGTTTTCCACATTACCCCCCATTCCCTGATTGCTAGAATTACTGGGATTGTGAGACTGATCCTCACCTTCAACTGGGGAATCATCTTTCTTTCCCATTTTCTTTACCTTTCATTGTGTCATTATATGTCCCTTTCTTTTACAAATTTGATATAAAGTGGTAGCAT
Organism: Torreya grandis; assembly: GCA_037957365.1. NCBI lineage: Eukaryota > Viridiplantae > Streptophyta > Pinopsida > Cupressales > Taxaceae > Torreya > Torreya grandis. The sequence continues at coordinate 96,860 of JARHVA010006508.1, read as the reverse complement.
TTTCATTTATGATCGACTGAGTCCAAGTCCCATATTTAGAGTTTAGCTCTATAGATGTAGGGAAGGTCTAATTAATCTCAACATTGACACACAATCGAGCATACACACATCTAGACTATGTTATAGTTGTATGATCTATAGTGACATATTGGCCAATAGAATTGCCAATAGCTGTGAAAAAAAATTCATCCCAAAATTCCACTGGGAACCCTGGCAATCTTACCCAAGCAGGAGCAAACTTACTGAGGTCCGAGTTGAGATCAAATCCTAGTTTCCATGAACACAAGGCAAGAGAATGTGGACCATACAGCCATGGTCCTCTATTAATAATAGCTATCATATCCTCCCTATTTTTAAATCTAAATAAGAATAAGCCTCTTACAATAGTAGTGATTGAAACACTACCCTTAATTTTCTACCTAGACAAAACCCATTGCCTGACCATCTCAATATTAGGATGGAAGGAGAAAAACTTATTGACCAACACAAGGTCCATGGATGCCATGATTTCCTCCATCAAATCACTTGGGATGGTTAGGGCCATACCCTCAATGGAAATAGGGAGGCTCAACATGTTTTTAGTGGAACACATCTTTTCACTTGTTAGCACTTTCTTCCATCCATTGGAGGGAATGTCCTCTATCAGATTCTGATTTAGGTCCCCATAGGCACTACCACTAGCAGTAACCTCCATTGGATCTGTGATCCCTACAGTCGCACTCAAAGGGCCCTACTAGGTGGGAAAAAACTAGTTTCAAATTTTTCATTTAGAGTTCCCTATCCAATAGACACACATTGTTGATTAGACAATGTTTGTGATTATAAAGGTATATTGGTTTACAAATATATAGGTATGTTTGTCACTACCTATCTAGGTGAAACATTTTCCCCCCCTATTGATGTGATGTAGTGTTTTGCCTCTATTACAGTCATAGATTATAATTTGCCTATTATTATGGAATGTTAGTTATCACCTTCTAAGGTAAAGTAATAGTCATCACTTATTGTTGAGCAAATTAGTAGTTTATGCTTGATTACTTAATCCCTATGGTTGCATGCTTGAAGAAGTATCTAGTTGAGGATTATAAGTATCATGTTATGATTGGGATGTGGGAGTTCCTACACCTTATTGTTTTTCACCACTATGGGTATTAATCAAAGGCACTTATTACTGTAAACTATTTGTTGGTGTATTTAAACCACTTTGGCATAGATTAGAATACACTTGCATGTTATCCACCATGTTTGGTATATTATTTTGCATACAATCTATATTCACCTCTTCAATAGATGGGGCATTATACATTTCATCGACTAAATTTATTTATGTAAAAGGGTCTATACCCAAATTATCTTAACATGTCAACTCAATTAATACTCCTATTAAAGTATCTAACTCTATGAGTGGAGAATTTGACATGTTCATGGTATTAAAATTACTTACTAGATTTAAATAAGTTTGATATGCTTATTGCATTTATATAAAATGGTCATCCATGAGGCCCTTTCCTTGGAAAAAAATTTGGATCCTGATATGACATTAGTACAAGTGCCTAAGGATGGATAATAGAAGCATGCTCAATGGTTTGGGTATAAGGTATGTTTAGAGGAACTCTAACTAGGCTAGGTAAATTTTCATGGGGGAAGTCTGCAATAAAATTAACCCCTACCTCCATGGATCTAACTAAAACCTCATCCTTGTTTTTAATCAAGTGATGATGAAACAAATAAGGATCATATGTTGATGGAAAATTAATGTAATATAGTTGTTTTTAAACTTATTCTACAATTGATGATATGTTAGAAAGGTATTGTGCAATTTTCACTTAGTCTTGATCTAAATATGGAAGTGTGTTAACCAAATAATGGGCTAATAGATCTTGACTGTATTCCCTAGATTGATTAGTGTAAGGAGGATAATGATCCATCTCACAAACCACATCATCATTGTAAGGGTCTTGAATAAATTTATCATTCATGACTACATTATCATAACTTGGATTGTACATGGCTCCACTATGAGTGTAATGAGACATATCTAAATCAATGACTAAAATTCCATGAAGATAGGTCTAAAGTTATACAAACTCTTAAAAATAAGGTCTAAAATATAAATGGTTAGAAATTGGTCTAAAAATTGGAGTTGTTTCTCTAAAATGGCAATGATAAACTTGGTATAATGTGTTCTAAGGTCAAACATCAAATATCTTATATAGATAGTCAAGTGTATGGGTAAAACCAAATGCCAAACTTGGTAAAAAGTGTTTCAAATAATTTTAATCTAGTTCTAAAAAAAGAAAATGTTGCTAGGTCTTTGGGAATGAGGCACAAACTTAAACTCAAAATAGTTATGTCTAAAACAAAAAGGTAAGATGATTGGACTCCTAGAAACATGGCATAAGAGCTAAACTTTAAAACACACTAGGTCTAAGAAAAATAATATTTGTTAGGTCTTTTAGAAACAAGACATGAAATCTATACTTGAAAGAACACAAAATGGAATCTTCTAGGTCGTTTATAAATAAGGCATAAAATCTAGACTTTAAAACAAACTAGGTCTAAGACAAGACAATTAATCTAACAAATCTAAACACTTTGACTCAAACTAGGAATTTGGATTTAAACATACACTTGATCATTTATCTAAATACATTGGACCTTAGGCACATGGAAGATAAAATACTTCCCCAAATCTTAGGTGCCAAAATATTCTTTAAAATTGAGCAAGGAATTAGTCTAAGTTGCATAACCCAAAAGTGAGAGATAAATGTTTAAGCTAAAATTATGTGAGGCATAAGCACAAATCAATCAATGTTTGAATCTAAACTTATCAAGACTAATTTAAAACTCAATTTTGATGGCTAGGTTCCTCAAATAGACAACAAGATATACAAGAAGAAATAGTATGATGGTAATAGGCATAGACCAAGAAGTCACATATGATTTTGAAATTATAATTAGATCAAAGGAAACAAGTATTTGAAATAATGTGAGCAGCATAATGATGTTATCATGCTCTAAAGATATGATAAATATTTTTTTTCAAAAACTCTAAGGCACAATATTTGGAATAAATTGGGCAACATAATGATGCCCCTTTCAAATAAGTGACACACACACAAAATTTTGATAAATGACTAAGGTAAATGTGTGATGTCAAATGGATAGCATGACACCTCTTTAAATAAAGGAGTGATGTGAAAAAATGACTAATTTTGGACATGGTATGATCAACAAACATTTTTGACTCAAGACCATGTAAGTAAAAAGGAAAAATGACAAAAACACATAAGTATGTCCTAAATCCTAAAACTGACAAGGTAGATTCATACTATTAAATTCCATATATATACTTGCTCTTGAGAGGAAATTAAGTTGTTAATATAAAAATTAAAATGTGCATGAAAAGTTAGGTTTTTATGCCCCCTCTTCTCTCAAGAGTTTGTATGGAGACATGTATATTTGGTATACTCGCACTGCATCAACAATAAGTATGTGGCAAGTGGGGTTATCTAAACTATCAATTTTCATTCATTATAAAATGTCCCATATGTGTGGCTAACATTGGGTTGAAACACATCATTTGGATTCATGTTAACTAGATTTTTGTGAAGAGGTATTATCCTTTTCACAACCACTACATCCATTAATTTCTTAGTGTTGTGTGATGTCTGATTCAATCATACGTTCTAAGGTGGTCTCTTACTAACAAAGATTTTTTAACCACTCAAACAATAATCCTAGTAATATAACCTCAATTTTTATAGCCTTACCATGGATCTGGGTTGAAGTGATATTGAGAGATGAATTCTTAGTTCAACACTTTCCTAGATAACCTATCGGGAGGCGATGAACTCCTACCCACAAGCCAAGATGTATAAAATATAAATTGAGTAGAAGAAATTTAAGGTCATTTTTGGGTCACCCAAATCAATCAAATTTTGAGGAGGGCCTTAGCGACTTTTATTCCATGCTTTTAGAAAAAAGAGACAAATGTATTGAGTGAGCATTTTTTATCACCTAGGTTCCCTAATGGGGATAGGGGACAAAATACATACAACACTTGGCTTGAAAAATAAACACTCAATAATAAGCATAAAAATGAAAACATTTATTAGTATTTAACTAGAGTTTTAGATAATTTTTATATCACCAAATGAAATATGCCATAAATTTTGGCCCCTTAGCATTGTGTGAAAACTTCTGAAAAAATGAAAATAACTCAAGTAAAATATTTTAAATCACCAAATTTAAATGTAAGTTTTGAAACTTAGAGTGCTAAAAAAATGTCTTTTCTTGGCCTTTTGGTCCTATAAAATATGTTAGGGGGTCCTTGTGCTTAGAATCAAAGTATAAGTTAGTAAATGACTTTTTATTTTTAGCTCTCAACTTTAAAATTTTCTACACATAGTGCAAAATTGTATAAACACAGAGTAATATCACAACTTTACCTTCAAAATTTCAATTAGTCAACACAAAACTAAAACTTCCTTGTAACACAAAATAGTTAGTTCCAAACTATGATGGTTAAGGCAACACCATGACTTGTCATGCAAAACCATGACTTATCATGCAAAATAATGATTTATCATGCAATATTATGATTCATCCTATGACAAAAAATGGTTAGTGGTAAAATTATTATGGTCAAATAAAAATCATGAATATTAAGGAAAAATTGCTACTACAAAGATAAAATCGTGACTACAAAGTGTGATCAATAAATCTGAAAAGGGTGGTTAGATCTTTTGTTAGCTTTACAATGAAATAAAAATGAAAAGAAACACACTAACATGCATAACACTATATTTCCTATAACAAATAAGGGAGATTAGTGAATGAAACCAATTATCAAAGCACAACTAAAATGCAAGAAAAATAACCTTTATTACCTTCCTTGAATGCTTCAAGAAATTTCTTCATTAGCTTGTTGGGATTATGCTCAAGAGGTCTTTAGAAAATGGAGTTGTGTGGCTCCTTCTCCCCTTGGCACAATTCATTGGCTTATGCATTATAACATTACTATGTCCAAGATATCATAAATAAGAGGAAAATGGTTGTATTTATAGGTTTAGAAACTAACCTCAACCTAAGGTGAGTTAGAGTGTATTTAGAGATTGTAATGGGTTCAAACCTAACGTTTATGAGTTAATTAACCCCATTAGAGTTAAAAGGTATCAAATGGTCATGATTAGAAATGAATATGCATGGGTGGGATATTTTAGGATATTTGACAACTCACAAAAAGGTAATTATGAACTCCTATGATATTTATTGATTTTTTAATTTCCTTTTTGATAATTCATTTAATTTCTAATGGTTAAATTCAATTAGGAATTTGATTTGGTTTTGAATTTTAATTAATTTTGTTTAGGAATTTTAGCATTTTCCAACATTTAAATTAATTTCTTTTATATCAATGTTCAAGAATTAAAGGGTCTCAGGTCCCTGCACCATATATAAAATTAGACAAAAATGTGGTCTAGCTTAACATTATAAAATGTTAAGGCATGATTGACCAATCAAAACTAGGCAAGAAGATTTTTCAAATTTACCATACTGCCTTTAACAACAAAACATATAGATATAATGTCTTACATATGTCTATTTTTTAAAATAGTATCTTTAGATAACCAGGATTACTATAGACTATAAACTAAAATGAAGTATCAAAATGGAATAAATGGACCAATTATCATTCTAAGATTACAAGATCAACCAATTTTCCATCACATAAAATACTACCATTAAAAAAACCTATAGAAGGACCAACCTACACCATAGCCATGAGAGTTATGTCTGAAGAAGGCATCCTAATGTCTAACTATGTTCCAACTCCTACCACCAACTGGGGGTAGACCATCTTAAGCTAAGGATAAATATAATCCTTAGAGATTAGAATCTTACCATGTGACCAAGGAGGGGCTTCAAAAAATCCCCACACCACCCCTTTTACAAGACACATAATGGCTTTGAAATGATCTAGATTTATATAGGAAGCCCACCAATCATCAAGACCAAAGATAGTCTTTAGAACCTCATCCAACTCAGGTAGAAAAATACCCCTACTATGCGTCACTTCATGAGATTTATCAAAGGCCTCTTTCACTTAACAAAGTGCACTAAAGTCAAGAATCAAGCTTCTAATTCTCAAAAGGTTGATAAAGGGATGAAACTCAAAGAGTCATAACTAGAAAAAGGCATTATTGGAGAAGGGCCAAGAGATAGAGAAGCTAATTGAGTGAACCAGCCCTAGTGATACTCCAAAAACATAAATAACTCAACCATAATTTGAACTAGATCAACATTGAAAATCAAAAGATAGATATTACTACATAAAAGTGAGGCCAAATTAGAATTGACTCAAACATAGTTGCTTGTTGTTAGATAATCTATGCCCAAAACAAATTTGATTGCATCCACCACTTCTAATGTAGGAAGCCAAAAACATTTGAAAGGAAAGTTTTAGAAATTGGATCACAAAAACCCATTTCCCTAGTTTTAGCTTTACCAAACACTAGGGGCCAACACATAGACTCATTCAAAAAGTTATCCATCCTCACAAAAACTAGAAAAACTAAAATCCAACCAAATAGAGCCAAGGAAAAGAGCCACCATGCAAACATAATGGAAAATGCCATGTTTGGAAATCAATACCCTTGTTGTAGGACATACAGATCCATGTTTGTTAATTATGGTAGGTTAAATCCCATTGGATTACAAGACTTTATATCATTATGATTAGAACCTCAAGCATGTGATTCCACCAAACTCATAATGAAAAAATCCTACCACCTTTTAAATAGGAAGATTTTTATTTTTAATCATATTAAAAATAAAAAATTCTAAAAAAATGATTAAAAATTTACAAATCAATTTAGTTGAAATTGAAATAATCTACCCAACTTAAACTAACATTGTCTGATCTCATTTCCATAGGTTGATCAATAGCCACATTAGTCAAGAAGTCTTCCACCATATTACTTTCTTTGAAGTAATGTGAAGCTAACCAATTAGATAAAAAATGCATTTTTAACCATACTATATCTAGGATATTCATTATTTTCCATGATTTTATTATTTGCTTTTTTAGAGCTTGAATTATGACTTGTGAATCTCCTTCAATTTCAAGTCCTATAATACCACAATCAATCTCCAATTAAATACCTACTACCAGTGCTTAGACCTCTGCTTCATTATTAGTCCCATTAGGGAGCTTCAAATATAAGGCTCTAATTAAAGAACCAATACAATATTTAATCATTCATCTAGCTCCTGATGCTCCTAGATTTCCTCTATATGCCCCATCAAAATATAATTTAAACCAGCTAGGATTTGGGGGTGTCTAGATTGCATCTTTTCTATTTCTCTTGATTTTCTTATTTATAAGATTTGAATTAATTTATGGTGTGCATTTATCCCATTTAATTGATATAATCCAAATTTTATTTTATAAATCTAAATTTGAGAAACTTAGTTATTCTTACATTAGATTTTCAATGTTTGGTAAGAATCAGTCTAAATTCCAATATGAATCCATTGGTGGCCAAGTTTAGGTGTCTATATTTTGCACCTATTTGGGAAGGCATTATAAGTTGCAATCACAATAATGAATTCTCAAATAATGAAAAAGGTTATATGTGCTTACAACTTCAAAGGAAATGGATGAACTATAGTTTCCCCCTCATGGGAGCAGTTGGCAAAGGGGTCAGAAAATAGTCCCTTAAAAGAAGGAAATGAGTGGACCAAATAGATAAAATGATGGGGTGGAATGAACTAATTTTCCCAAAGGTAGTTATAATTAGTGGCATATAGAGTTTCCCTAATTAAGAAACATAAACAAGATGATTTGACCAAAGGCAATTAGAATCATTAGCATAGGTGGGATAAAAAAAAGGTGATTTTCTCAAATTCAATTATAATCATTAAAAAATATGTAGGAAGACAAGAGACAGATTTTCCCAAAGGTGGTTATAATCAGTTAAAGGAAAAATGATGATTTTCCTATAGGAGGTTGTAATCATTGGACAAATAAAAACATGACCCAATTTTATAAAATAAATTAAATGATTTTTCCAAAGGCGTTTAGAACCATTAACCCTCAAATTGGTAGAAACATAATGATTTTTCCAAAGGTGATTAGAATCATTGGAAATGCAAATGGGATGGTGTAAAATGATTTGCCTAGAGGTAGTTATAATCATTATATCTTGATGTGGAAAACATGATGATGGCAAACATGATGGTAAATTGATGCAGAGGATAAGTATGAATTAAGTAACCCACTATTAGGGATATGTTTATCTAAACTAATAAGGAATAAATTCTTTCATTATTCAATTACTCTATTTGGGATATGATTTGGATTAGGTCAAAAAATTTATTAGTATTAGTGCTAAGGACATATCATCACTACATTTTTTGTGCAGACTTCTTGAAGATGATTTTTACTATAACACATGATAGTAGGCATCTAATATAACACAAGGAGGACTTGGCTGAAATATGCATAAGGAATTATTCCCAATCCAATACTCGGTAGAAAATAATGCACTAATGATAAAAACCATGATGATATTGTTGATGCATGAATATGGATGGATTAAATAATAATGCACAAAGAATCACCCAATGAATGCATGTAGATTGAATCAAGACATAGTATTGAAATTAATAAAATAGGCACATAAATAAAATAAACAAATAAATAAAAATAAATAAATAAACAAACAATGGTTAGTCACAATGTTAGTACAAACAAGATGATGAACATTACCCCTATAAAATAAGTGACAACTTAATAAACAAACCATATGGGGGAATGGAAGAAAAGTAATGGGGTGGCTAAGTTGTCTCCATATTCACTATGCAAGTGGGTGTTACCTACATAGTTCCATGGACTTAATATCCAATCAAAAACATTAGACCAAATGTGGTTCTCTCAAGATATGGGATAGAAGAAAAATGATACAAAAGAAGAATATGATTGCATTATATAATAATGGGAATGAGCTCTCAAAATGTTAAGAGCATGGGATAAAAGGCCAAAATAGATGGGAATATTAAATGAAAAGTGGTTTTTTGTGACTTAATGAGGGTTCCCATAATCCTTAAGGCAAAGAAGTGGTCAATGTTTTTAGATTTTCTAAATAATTTTCAAATGTTTTTGGAATTTTTTAGGTATCTCAACTCAATCAATAATGATGAGACACTAAATGGTCTAAGCTCATAACATGTCAAGAGTGTGGCTTAGGTTGCTCACTAAATGTCAAGAGTGTTATGGAAAAGGGGGATTAAGCTGACCTTAATAAGTATGAAATGCTACCCACATAGTCTCAAAATGGCCTCAAGTCATAGCAGTTCCACTTTACAATGGAGGAAATTGACTATTTTAGCATCCAATTCAAAATATATATGCATATATGGCATCATGGCATAATACGACATAGGAATGGAAAGTTATTATGTCAAGGCACAATAAACAAATGTTACCCTTAGTTTACCCATAGTCAATTATAAATATTGACCAAATTTGAATTCTAGTAAAATTAGGTCAACCCCTACATTTATAAAATTTTAATAGTTTTCCATATATTCCATTGATGTGTCATGTTAGTCTATCATCTTAACTAGCCTTATCGTAGTCCTGGTCTAAGCCCATCTCCCTTGAAATTACCTATTCAACCAAATTCAAAAAAATTCAACCCTAGTAAAACATGTTAAAATTTCCAATTTATCTTTAAAATGTCATAATTTGGTCACATAGATGTTTTAAGTTATCCCTAGGTCATAAATTGGTCACTTGCTAGGTCTCATATGTAAAAAGGGTCTTTTGGCCACATTTTTAGCATAATAAATGACATTTACAGATGGGTTGAGTAACAATATTTGTCTCAAAGGTGATTTTAAATGTGTATAAGGTTAGGATATGTTAGGATTTGTTATAGGGTAGTCTAAGAGGTAATTATATGCAAAAAGGGGTAGTTTCTCCTTCTTTTTAGCCCTTTTGGGAACTTGTACCAACTTCTTGAGTTCACCATCAACTAAAAATGTGGGTAAGATGTCTATTAAGCTCCCTAAAATCCTTTACATGATTTTTTTTTAAATATAATGCCAAAAAGTTTAGTTGTAACTTCTTTTTCTTACATCTTCTCTTTGCAAGCCAAGAAGGTCATGTTCAAACACTTGGTGTGGACTGTACAACTAGAGTTGGGAAGAATGATTTTATGGAATTAAAGGAATATGAGTTTAATTTAAATCCATATCAAAAATTATCATTTTGGTGTCTCCTCTTTTATGAACAATCACTTAGACTCTAGGCATCTTTTTATGCATTTGTAACCATGAGGGGTCTCCTTTTTAGCTAGTTTTTTATTCTTGTGTTTGGTTTTGATTAGGTTTGATGTTTTCACATGTTTCTAAAGATATCTCCATATATTATATAATCATATTATTGGTTTTTGAGATATCAAATGCCTCACAAACCTCTTCTAGGCTTGCTCTTGGTCATAGAGCAACCTCATTGTTCTATACTCAAAAAATGACAACCTAAAGGTGCTATTGAAGGTGTTGTGAAGTTGTTTTTATGTTTTATTGATGAATTTTATTCAATTAAGGGCTAAAAGTTTAATTTTGAGGTGTTTTTAAATCCTTTCCTAAGATATTCTTGCTCCTTTTATACATATGCCTACACAACACAGTCCAAAAGACCATCTACAAGCCTCTGTTGATGTTATGTTGGTGCAAGGGAGGATTGGTGTGTGCCTAAATTTATTTTTTAGAATATATATAAAATAATAATTTATATGTAATCATAAAAACTCATCTTCATGATAATTCTCCATGGTTCCATTCTTGATCCATTTCCTACTACAACTAAACACCACCTTTAATTGGCCTAAACAAAGAGTATGAAGGTTATATGGTGACTTTGAGACACTTAAGAGACTCTTATTTTTCCTTGAAATGATGGATTGGCATGATAAATCCTTATGAAGTGGTAAAATTGACAAGTTAGAAGTTTAAATTCATGTTGAAAGACAAGGATTGAGTTGGGGAACTTTTCCCTAAATTGAGAAAATAGAGGTCCCTAAGATTCTTTGGAATGGCATATATAATAAAAAAGGACTTTCCAATGATATTTGTTATTTTTTTTATAATTCCATACCACATAAAACACATATTCCAAATATTAGGCTAAAATATTAAGGGGATAAGGATGTTTATGGTCTCAAAGTTGCCCTTAAACATACTAAATTCATTCAGTGTCATTTATAGTTGGAGACCAAAGGAAAGATTCTTTCAACCAAAATTGAAAGTTAGGCTTGTTTTCCATGTGGGAGTGATTTAAAATGATCCAAGTGATACTCATGATCCAATATTTCATAATATAATATAGAATTGTATGTGATGACCTCGTAAGCCTATCCCTTATCCATAAATAGCCCTCAGAAGGGACACCTATAGTAAGGGTTTCAAAAAATGAGGTAGAAGGTTGAGTTTTTTATGTTATTTTGAGATTTTAAGGTTAATATGAGGTATAAGGGTGTTTTTTTACTTTTTTACCTTCATGAAAATTTATATCATCATCAAGTTAGTTTTAAACATCACCATGACAACTATAGTAGGATTGAGAAGTGACACCTATAGGCAGAAAGGACTAAAATTGGGAAATAAATGTGATCAAGATACAAGAAGAAGGTAAAAAGTTTATAAAGGATTTATGTTTTTATGAGAAAAATAATATCTATAATTCCATCTCAAACACCATGACCAGGTCCATTTGAAGTCATGAACACATACAAGCAGAGGAGGATGAGAAAATGTCTCAGTCTAGGTAGGGTTCAAGATGGAGCATTGACTGTCAAGTGAAGAGTGAATCATAATAAGTAAAGATAGGATGGGTTTCAAATAATTAAATATTAATATGTCTAACCAACATCATGAACACCTCATTTAACCCTAAATCACCACCTACAGGCCTATTTAGACTGAGATAGGAAGTAAGTTAGAGTTAGTGCTTTCTTGATACAAATGCCACCCAAGGTTAATTGATGAGTTAAAATTAATATGGAATGAATTTTTAAATTTAAATAGGTGTTTAAAACATATATTTTATGACTCAAACATACACAAACACCTATAGGTCAGGAAACACATGTGTCTCAATCAGGGGAGATGAGACCTAGTCCAAGGTTTCTAAAATGCATAAAGGAGTGTGTGAAAAGATTAAAAAATGGAGAGGTAAATAATTTTAAAAATTATTAGGGTCACATTAAGTAAGATATAATAAACACAAATATATATAAAATAATATGTTATCAAGGTTAGATTCAGTTAATATTTTAAATACCTTACAGATAGTGTGCACTCCAAAAGTCTACCTAGAAAATGTGGAAGGTTTGGGGGGTCAAATATTGGAAATGGGTGCCAAAAATTGGTACATAGTACCCTTATGAGTTAAAAAATCTCATAAAATGTTCAAATTATCAATAAAAATAAGTTAAGTACCCCCATTTTGTCTTAGATAGGGGGTACCTTTCCCTTTGTGTAGACCCAACAACTTTATGGAAATAGGTGAAGTAGGTGACCATAAGGAAAGGAAAGCTCAAATTAGGGATTTATAGGATGTATCACACATTTAAAAATGTATTAAACCTCTCTATAAAGTTAGAGGTAAAATAGGGTGGCTTAGAAAAGGAGGTTTACAGGCATGTTAGCTAAATAAGGTATAAGCCTAAGCCCTCATGAGGGGTAATTTTCAATTTCAACCTTTACCAAGAATTATAATGTTTTGGATCATCTTCATGAAATTTTATATGATGTTTTGAATCTATCTTATAGGTTTATAAGGATAACAAAGATATTTCAACTACCAAGGTGAAGATAGACATATGAGGCAAGGTTTAGGCTTAATACCAAATAGGGTTTAGTTTCATTATAATATCTTGGTGAGATATTATAGTGATTAAAGCATGTTTTTATGGTATTAAAAAAAATAAACCTTTTTTTAATTATAAAATTTCCCAAGAAACCATTTTTGGCCTAAAGTTTGCTTAGACCCTACTAAAATGCAAAAAAGAAGCTTGAATGCCAACTTCAAATGCTTGGAACTTCCACCAATATTTTCATGGGACCTTGAAGTTATTCTAAAATTTATGGAGAGTCCATAAGAATCCCTTAGTGTAATTTTTAAAGGATTCTAATCTATTTTCTTTATGAACAAATGTTAAGAGTCTAGACCACTCTAAAACCCTTGAAAACCCTCCTTAAGGACCTAATGGAAAATATGAGGCAAATGAGGCATCCAAAGGAAGTTTAAAAGCCATTAAAGTGAATTAAAAATTTATATTACTCCCTAGATACCCAACCCATTCCAATTTTTTGTACTACACCTGTATGAATGGTGCAAAATAGGTCTTATTTTAATATTTTTTTATGTTTTGTGGACATGGAGAACTTTTAAATAATTAAAACACTTTTGGGAGAGATTTTATGACTTATTATAAGTGATCATTGTCACTTATTTAACTATATTATCTCTTAATTCTATCTTCCACCTCCTTCATTTTAGCCAGTCTAGTGGACAGATAGTGAACACTTAAAGAAAAGTGGTGAAAATCAATTAAGAAAGAATTTTATGATTTTTTTATGAAATTTATGATATGGAAACCCTTGGCACATGTCATCCCTCCTTTTACATGGATTAGACTAAAAAATTAGGAAGGTTCTAGGTGCCAAGTGTGAGAGGTGCATGGAGAGAGCTCATTTTGAGACTATCATGGATGTTGGTGCATGGCTAGAAGAATAGGAGTGATCAAAGACTAGTCTAATGAATTTTAGGACCTATTAGTAACCCCTCCCACTTATACCCATCATAATACCTAATAATTTTTATTTATAAGGTATTTTTGGGAGGCAAATCATGAGGGGTAATTTTTTATGTAAGGAAAGGAGTTTCTAAACCACTTTATAGGGCTTAGATGATTTGAGATGACACTTGTATCTCTTAAAATTACATGGATCTCCCCACACATCCCTTATATTCACAAATAAATAATATTTTCAATTATGACAAGTGTCTCTATGAATCTTGAACTCCCCTTCTCTATCTCTTCTCATATCTTCTATAAATTGAGCCTTTTTGGCTATTATATGATCTCTTTGCTTGGGTATGGTGAAACCCTAAAAAAAATTCCTTGAGATAATAAAGATAGTTATTTTTACATCATTATATATTTCACTAAGTGTACACAATGGTTGTTTGTCTTGTGAAAATTTATCTTTTCTTACCTTCACATATTACTCTTCTAAGTACCTTGTGTTTTATAATCTCTTTTTTGTAGGTCAACAAGGAGTTCTTAATGTAATTGCAGGTGTAGTGAGTAGCCTATCCAATAGTCTATCTTAGAATGCCTATTATCTGTGTCTTCCTAGCCTAAGCTATCTTTAAGGCCCCATATTCAAACATTTATGTGAGAGAGAAGGTTTTCATTTGATGAAGTGTATGTGCATACTTCTTCTTAGTTCTAAGTGCATGTCAAAGGGTGTGATTAAATCATATGTTTGGTGTATCACCTCTAATAGAGTAAATATATTTAAAATATTTTTTATCCATTTTCATCCCCCCAAGTTTTAGTTGTAGGATTGAGCTATAATGATGCATCAAGGGGAAGTATCCCCTCATCTAGAGATCCACCTCAATTTGGGGACACCCACATCCCTTAGGTGGTTCCATTGTCTCACTTGAATGAGGAGTGACTTGTCATCTCCTCACTAGCTGCAAGCTCAAGTGATAATAGTTTTTGGCATGCCTGGTGGGACTCTTGTTCTAAGATATTGAATATTTTTGGTGTTGTCCTCAAGATACTAGCCTTTAGAGGTAATTACACTAAGCACCAACGATGACTCCAAGCATAAATATATTGGTTAAGTAGTCTAAATATTCTTATTGAATTTTTTTTCTTATTTTACACACTTCTCACAAGTCTCATGGATTATTTTGATGTTGAGTTTGTCCTGACACAAGTTGAGGAGATATGTCCTACTTTTCCTATTCCCCCTCAATATGAACAAGTACTTGTCCAAACTTGTCATGATCCCTATCATTCATATGTTTCCTATGACCATCCCTATAAGCTTGTGCTTCACCTAGTCCTCTTTTTTCCTCTCTAAGTAATTCCATTACAAGTTTAAAAAAGACTCTTATTATATACCAAGACTACATGTTAGACCTTGACACTAGATATGGTTTTGGTCAAGTCATCCTTGGTGTTTGTATCAAGAGTGTAAGGGATGATTTTTAACAAGTCAAGAAAGAATGGATGCCTATAGAGAGAGATAATTAGAAATGTCTTTATAATGATATTCTTGATGTTTGTAGCCTAATTTTCCACCTAGAAGAAAAGTTGAGAGCTCATGAACTAGCTAAGTCTTGGCAGCCCCAATATATCTCACATCAACCTTTAAATGTGTCAAATTTTCCCACTCAAAATGCTAACCTAAACATGTTCCAAAATACACCAAGTCCTTCATAAATTCCCCAAAGTTTCCCTTCTTGGAGGTCCATCTAAGAGAGCAGCCAAAAGAAGGAGGACATCATGGTTGATCAATTTGATGTATTTGGATAATATTTTGAGAAAGGAGCTTTGATTTTTAAGGCTCATCTTAAAAGGAATATTTAATTAGCCAATCAGATCTTAAGGAAATATATCATAGCAACAAAAAATTAACTTTTTAAGCCTACTATTCCATTTTGAAATAAAAATTACAAGGCCAAGGAATATTCAAGTTTTATAAACATATCATTCACCTCTACATTATCATCTCATCCACATGAAAACATCCCTAAACCTACCTTCCTAAGATGGAAAGAAGTGGTGGCAGCTAGTGGAAAAAAGAACAAACTATGTTTAGTTGGAGAAGTTGGAAAGGGAAAGAAAATTGAAGCTCCTCAACTGCCTCCCACCCCTCCTCAAAATTCTATTTAACCAATCTTTACACCTTCTCAAACTGATCAATTTTGCCCTTCTAATTATGAGGATATCATTACTCCTTAGAAATATTCTTTGGATTAACTTCTTATTTTTGAGATGCCTAATATTGGCACTACTAAGAAGGAGGATGAGTTAAAGATTTTAGATTGGATTGAAGATAAAGAGGAGATAAATACTATTGAGGAGGCATTAGATTCTGAATATGAGGAGAAGTATCCTCTTTATGTTGAAGAATAGGTCTTAAAGGAGACTCTTTTAGAACCCAAAAGATAAAATTAAGGAGCCTCTCTTGTTGATCCCCTTCATGATGCTAACTAGTCAAAGGGTGATGAATTGTGGTATAAATTTGAATACATATGAAATGAAGTTGAAGCTCTCAAAGATCCTACAAGTCCTTTGGAGCTAACTACAATCCATGGCAATAAATATGTTGTGTCTCAAAAGGAATAAATGTGGAAAACCTATATGCAAATGCTCCAAGAGTATGAAAAATGTGAGAAGACTAAAATCTTAATGGTACAAGTCTAAGATGTTAGAGATTATGAATATATTAAAGAGAATCATCATTAAGAGATTCTAACTCATGATGGAGAAATATATTGTCAGGAATCCAGAACAACAAACATGCTCTGACTCAACTCGTTAGGATCTTGCTCCTCAGAAAGAGCACAGTATGATTACCAAATATAAGCAATTGAATATGCGGAAATAACCAGAAACACAAGTAACTAGAATTCACCAATAGCACAGAATATGAGAGACAATACACTATCTTGTATTAACAATATACAGAAAAGAATACATCAAAGAGCTGCCACACTCTTTCACCTTACAGAGATTCGCCACACCTCAAGTGTACAGTAATTCTTCTCACACACACTCTCCTACACAAAAACGGTCCCAACAACCAACTCACACACAGAATTGGTGTTCACCTCACCAACCAGTCAGTAATAACCCTGCCGGTACATCAAGCACTCTATAGCACTTCAAGCTGATCTCTCATGAACCTGCAACCTGCAATTCAAAGACCAAGCTTACATGTAGATCCCCCAATGAGCTTGCAACAACCTGCAACTCATAGATCTTACAACTAGAAGGAACTCTTCCTTTCTATCTCATGCCTTAAACAATACATGCCAATGGGTCTATAAATAGATCCCTAACTCAAACAATAACTAAGACTCTTAATTTAGACAATTATCCTCGCAACCCAAGACTCTGGCTGGTCTTAACATGTAAACTCATCGTTCACTTAACTAACTGTCCGTGAAACGAACACTTCGGGAACACACAGGCGACCAACGTCGGTCCCTGCTGGTCTAGTTCTGCCGACGTCGGCCGACTTCCTGCCATCGCCAGTTGCCTTCTGCACTGGATCCTGCTGACGTCGGTCATGCTGCCGACGCCGGTTCCTGTAGAACTCAGCAACCATCTGTTCCTAGTTTGCAAAGGTTGAAGCTTTTAGCTCCACAACCTAACAATCTCCCACTTGGAGATAAACAGCTACAACCTGTACCTGTACCTGTACACCATCTAGTTTGTTTCCTTGGCTTTGTATCCCTCCTCAAGATTACTCTTGAAGACCAACCACCACAAAATCCGTGATGCAAAACTTGTCACCCAAATTACCTGCCACATCCGCATCTACAACCATGTAGAAAGAGAACTTGACCCTGCATAGCATGTGCACTTGCTGCTGGTCCCACTGAACTGCCCTTCAGTATTACTCTCTCGGATTGACTCCAAACTTGTGACAACTCCCACTGCTTGGGAAAACTCAGGTTTAGTACATACCATGCACTCAACCTCACTATGTGAATCAAGACACCTGTTCTATGAACTGTCTTACCATCAGCGTGCTAACCGGATTCACACAATCATCCTGAAACAAAGTCAACAAGACCTCCATGTCTCCAGAACACACTCATGCCAAAGAATCTTGCTGCTCCCAGATTCTCCATGACAAACACCTGAACTAGCTTTACCTTTAGTTCAGCAATACTTGTATATGTAGCCCTGCAACAAGCACATCATACAGAAAATAGAATAGTGTAGCTAATACTATCCAACCTGGTAAAGAGAAACACAATGATCAAACCTCCATTGCCCTGCAGCTAATACAAGATCATATACCCTGATCTTCTATCTCATGTAACCATTTCCGCTCTTCTTCATCCTCAACATCCATTCATCTCTCAGTGCTTACTTCCAGCTGGCAACACTACCCAAAACCCCTGTTTGGTTCTCCTCCAAGGAATCACATCCTCATCCATGCCTAGCTCCCACTGTTTCCTAGATCTACCTGTTCTGCTTCTTCAATAACTTCCTGGTCCTATGCCATAAGTGAGCAACAAGTAGTGTAAAGAAGGGAAATGACGAATTTAAGAACTTACTTACACCTTCAGTCCTCCATATGGGCGCTTGAGACTCCATGACAACTCGCTGTCCACCCAAAATTCGTCTCAGTAACCGATGCCGGTCACATCTCAGTCTACAGCCGACCGATGTCGGTTTCCTGCGACTGCCTCCCTACCGACGTCATTTTCCCCTGGCCAACGCCGGTCTCTGTCTACCCCGAGTCACTGACGTCGGGCTGCACATAGCCGACGTCGGTCCCTGTCTGGACGCCGACGCCGGTTTTCCTGCCGATGTCGGTCTCTGTGTTTTTCTTGTGAGACCTGACTTTTTCTTGCGAGCTCTTTTTGGATCAAAACCTTGTCCAAATCACCCTTGCTCTGCTCAGAATTCCTCTGCACCTTATGCTGAACTCTGTCCGTCACTTTCTCCTTGAAAACCAAGGCTTTCCCGTTCTTGTCACTAACATCAGATTCCTCAAGAAACCTTACTTTCTTCTTCTACATATAGGA
The DNA here is from genome assembly GCA_037957365.1 of Torreya grandis. Lineage (NCBI taxonomy): Eukaryota > Viridiplantae > Streptophyta > Pinopsida > Cupressales > Taxaceae > Torreya > Torreya grandis. The sequence goes on along the minus strand of JARHVA010006508.1, from coordinate 77,995 downwards.
ACCACGATCCATGCCTTCCAAATCCGAAAGCATACTCTTTGACTCAAGAACCAGCATCTCCTTCTTATTTATGTGACCAAGCCTATCAAGCCACATCTCTGAATCTACAGCTGAAGTAGATAACCCAGAAAGAGAATCAGTAAAACAAGTAGATAGATAAAGCGTACCTACTTTCTTACCTCTAGCTATAACAAGTGTACCCTTGGTAACCTTCCAAGAGTCCGCTGCGAGAGTTACTGTGCAATTCTCTTCACCCAAACTTCTAACAGAAATCAGATTCCTCTTCAGAACTGGGACATGCATGACCTCCTTTAACACCCATGTGTCACCTGTCTGCAATTTCAGCTTCACTTTGCCTTTGCCAACAACCTGACAAGGCTTACCATCCCCTACACAAATTTCTCCAAAGTCTCCCTGGACATACTCATGAAAAAATTCTCTATGTGGAGATGCATGAAAAGAGGCACCAGAATCTAATACCCAAGATTCTACTTTATCCAAAGAACATACCAGAGCATCCTGTGCAACGTACCCTGCAACATCTGCTTCTTCTCCATGTTCTTCATGATGATCTTCACCCGATCTGCAATCTCTCTTTAAGTGCCCTTGCTTTCCACATTTCCATCAGGTTATTCTGCCATACCTGGACTTGGATCTCTTGCCTGTCTTTGACCTTGATCTCCCACGCTCTGTCCTCTCTCTTGGCCTTCCTCTTCCTTCAACACTCAAAGCATTTCCAGATAATTCACCTGTGCTTTTCCTACGTATCTCTTCATTCAAGATTACACTCACAACATCATCCACTTTTAAGACTTTTGAAGGAGACACAGTATTAGAAACTGCCATTACCAAACCTTCCCAACTTTCAGGTAATGAACACAAGATTAAGAGAGCTCTAAGTTCATCATCAAATACAATATTCACTGAACTTAACTGGTTTACCAAACCATGGAAATCACTAAGATGGCTATGAATAGATCCACCTTCCAACATTTGCAAATTAAATAAACGCTTCATAAGAAATACCTTGTTTGAAGCCGAGGGTTTTTCATACAAATTTGCCAAAGATTTCATCAACTCCACCATTGTCTTACACTGTGATAAGCTGGAAATCACAGATGAATCAAGACTCAATCTAACAGATCCCAGAGCCTTCCTTCTGATCAAGAACCTCCCATTCTTCATCTTTCATATCCAAGGGTTTGCTAGCAACCCCACCCAACGGTAAGTACAAATCTTTCTGATACAGATAGTCCTCAATCTGCATCCTCCATAATTGGTAGTTCTTGCCATTAAACTTTTCCATTCGTAGTTGACTATTTTCTGCCATTGCTCAACTCCCACTCAAACAGAAACCCTGTGAGTAACCTATAATCAAAACACACTACCCAGATCTACACCAATCTGTTAGTATCCCAACCAAAAGCTCTGATACCACTTGTTGGTATCAAGCTCAAGAACCTACAACCAAGGCTCTGATACCACTTGTCAGGAATCCAGAACAACAAACATGCTCTGACTCAACTCGTTAGGATCTTGCTCCTCAGAAAGAGCACAGTATGATTACCAAATATAAGCAATTGAATATGCGGAAATAACCAGAAACACAAGTAACTAGAATTCACCAATAGCACAGAATATGAGAGACAATACACTATCTTGTATTAACAATATACAGAAAAGAATACATCAAAGAGCCGCCACACTCTTTCACCTTACAGAGATTCGCCACACCTCAAGTGTACAGTAATTCTTTTCACACACACTCTCCTACACAAAAACGGTCCCAACAACCAACTCACACACAGAATTGGTGTTCACCTCACCAACCAGTCAGTAATAACCCTGCCGGTACATCAAGCACTCTATAGCACTTCAAGCTGATCTCTCATGAACCTGAAACCTGCAATTCAAAGACCAAGCTTACATGTAGATCCCCCAATGAGCTTGCAACAACCTGCAACTCATAGATCTTACAACTAGAAAGAACTCTTCCTTTCTATCTCATGCCTTAAACAATACATGCCAATGGGTCTATAAATAGATCCCTAACTCAAACAATAACTAAGACTCTTAATTTAGACAATTATCCTCGCAACCCAAGACTCTGGCTGGTCTTAACATGCAAACTCATCGTTCACTTAACTAACTGTCCGTGAAACGAACACTTCGGGAACACACAGGCGACCGACGTCGGTCCCTGCTGGTCTGGTTCTGCCGACGTCGGCCGACTTCCTGCCGTCGCCGATTGCCTTCTGCACTGGATCCTGCCGACGTCGGTCATGCTGTCGATGCCGGTTCTTGTAGAACTTAGCAACCATCTGTTCCTAGTTTGCAAAGGTTGAAGCTTTTAGCTCCACAACCTAACATATATGATGATCTTAAGCCTTTTGAGGATGACTCAAAATTTGATCCTAGAGCCACCTATGAAGTTGATCCTATCAACATCAAGGAAAGGTGTGATCAAGAAACACTTCCAAATTGTCATGATATAGTGTTTCTTAAAGACTTTGAAGAGGTTGTAACATGTGAGAAGAATGATGAGATCCTTTAATAAGACATAAATTTTCAACAAGTTGTCCCATATATGGATTTGTAAATTTTTCATGAGACAAAAGGATAGCAGTATGAGGCATGTTTCTAATTCCAAGAGGACTTCATCTACTTTGGAGACTTGTTTGAGATGACTTCATCAAATGACATGTTAAGTCAAAGAACAAAAATAAAAGATGAGTCATCTAACACCACATCCAAAAATAAGCATGCTTGGTAGCCTCATTCATCTAGTGAGGAGGGAGATTCAAGATACTTCCCTTTTGATCAAGTAAGGGAGGTATGATTAGGTTAGATGTACATATCTAGTTTGTTTGTAGTTGTGTCTTGTTTTCCCTAAGTGCTTAATAGAATAAGTGTCTTTTGATTCTTGTGTTTGCTTTGGTATTATTATGTGTTGTCCTTTCATTTGTGTGTTTTGAGTTAAACCAACTATTTTTTAGTTAAATAAAGGTCTGGTCCTACTATTTCTAAGTGCCTTTTGACTCCCTTTGCCCAATGGATTGGATAAGGCTACTAGTCCTTAACATAGGCAAGCATATTACCCCTATGAGTTTCCAAAAATGTTGAAAAAATTTGCATTTTAGTAAAATTGGTTCAACACATACATTTATAAAAAAATTTAGAGGTTTCCATATATCCCATGGATGTGTCATGTTAGTCTATCATCTTACTTAGCCTTGTCATAGTCCTGGTCTAAGCCCATCTCCCTTGAATTTGCCTAGTTAACCAAAGTCAAAGTTGGTAAACATTGGTCAAACAAGGTGAAATATATAATTTATCTTTAAAATGTCCTAATTTGGTCACTTATATGTTTTAAGTTGTACCTAGGTCATAAATTGGTCACTTGCTAGGTCTCATATGCAAAAAGGGTCTTTTGGCCACATTTTTAGCATAATAAATGACTTGTATAGATGGGTTATGTAATAATATTTATCAAAAAGATTATTTTAAATGTGGAGAAGTTTAGGATATGTTAGTATCTATCAGAGGTCAGTTTAAGAGGTAGTTATGTGCAAAAAGGGGTAGTTTATCCTTGTTTTTAGGCCCTTTTAGGCACTTGTATGGACTTCTTGAGTTCACCATCAGCTAAAAAGGTGGGTAAGATGTCTCTTCATCTCCATAAACTAATTTACATGCTTTTTTTTCTGATGTAATGCCAAAAATTTTAGATACAAATCAGTTTCTTACATCTTCTCTTTGCAAGCTAGGAAAAGTCATTTTCAAACACTTGGTGTGGGCCGTATAGCTAGATTTGGGAAGAATGGTTTTGGGGATTGAAAGGTGTTTGAGTGTAATTAAAATAAATATAAATAATTTTAATTTTTTTTCTTCCTTATTTATTTATAATCACTTAGACTTTAGGCAGCTTTTTATGCATTTACAACCATGAGGAGTCTCCTTTTGAGCTAGTTTCTAATTCTCGTGTTTGGTTTTGATGGGTTTGATGTTTTCACATGTTTATAAAGATATTTCCATAGGTTATATCATCATATTATTGGTTTTTAATCTATAAAATGCCTCACAAGCCTATTTTAGGCTTGCTCTTGGTAATAGAGCATCCTCACTATTCTATACTTAGAAAATGATAACCTACAGGTGTCATTAAAGGTGTTTTGAAGTTGTTTTAAGGTGTTATTACTGATTTTTTTTAATTTAGGGATAAAAATTTCATTTTGAGGTGTTTTGAAAGACTTTCCTAAACTCTTTTTACTCCTTCTATACATATGCTTGCAAACATAGTCCAAAAGACCATCTACAAGCCTCTATTGACATCATGTTGGTGTAAGGGAGGATTGGAGTGTGCCTTAATTTATTGTTTATACAATATATACATTATGATGTCAGATTAAATTGTCAAAACTAATCTTCATGAGAAGTTTCCATAGTGCCATTCTTGATTTAGTCCTGCTACAAGTAAACACCATCTTCAGGTGGCATAAATAGAGAGTATGAAGGTTATATGGTGACTTTGAGACACTTAAGAGACTCTTTTTTTTCCTTGAAATGATGGAGTGGGATTAAAAACCATTTTTAAGAGGTAAAATTTACAAGGCAAAATTTATAATTCATGTTGAAAAATAAGGACTAAGTTGGGGAACTTTTCCCTAAACTAAGAAAATAGAGGTCCCTAAGCTTCTTTGGAATAACATATACCATAAAAAAGGACTTTATAATGTTCTTGGTTGTTTATTTTAGAATTACCTACCACATAAAACACCTATTCCAAATTTGAGGCCAAAATATTAAGTTAAGAAGGATGTTTAGGGTCTCAAAGTTACCCTCATACACATTGAATTCATTCAGTGTCATCTATAGTTGGAGACCAAAGGAAAGCTTCTTTCAACCAAAATTGCAATTTAGGATTGTTTTCCTTATGTGAGTGATTAAAAATCATATAAATGATACTAATTATCCAATATTTCATAAAATAATATATAATTTTATGTGATGACCTCTTAATCCTATCCCCTATCTATACACAGGCCTGGGAAGGGACACCTACAATAAAGGTTTCAAACAATGAGGTAAAAGGTTGAGTTTTTTAACTTATTTTGATATTTCAAGGTGAATATAAGGATGTTTTGTGACTTTATTAAATTCATGAAAATGTATATCATCATCAAGTTAGATCCAAACATCACCATGACAACTACAACAGGCCTCAGAAGTGGCACCTATAGGTAGAAAGGACTAAAACTTGGAAATAAGTGTGATCAAGATACAAGAATAAGATCATAAGTTTATAAATGTTTTATGTTTTAATTATAAAAATATATATAATTACATCACAAACACCATGACTAGGTTTATTTGAATCCATGAACATATACAAGTAGAGGAGGATGAGAAAATGTCTCAGTCTAGGTAGGGTTCAAGATGGAGCATTGACTATCAAGTGAAGAGTGACTCATCATAAGGAAATATATGATGAGTGTAAAATAATTCAATGTGTGTGTGTGTGTGTGTGTGTGTGTGTGTGTGTGTGTGTGTGTGTGTGTGTGTGTGTGTGTGTGTGTGTGTGTGTGTGTGTGTGTGTGTGTGTGTGTGTGTGTGTGTGTGTGTGTGTGTGTGTGCACGCGTGCGTGTGCGTGTGTCTAACCATAATCATTAACACCTTAATTAACCCTATAGGCCTTTACGAATTGAGACAGGCAGTAAGTTGGAGTTAGTGCTTTCAATGATGCTAATGCCACCCAATGTTAATTTATGATTTCAATTTAATATGGAATGAATTTTTAAATTTTAATATGTGTTTAAAACATTTATTTTAGTAATCAAACATAAACAAACACCTACAGGTTAGGAAATATAGGTGTCTCAATCAGGGGAGATGAGACCTAGTCCAGGGTTTTCAAAATACACAAAGGAGTGTGCGAAAAGATAAAAAAATAAATAGAGAGGTAAATTATGTTAAAAATTATAAATTTAAAATTAATTAATCTCTCACAAACATAAATATATTAAATAGAAGACACTTTCAAGTGTAGGTACAGTCAACATTTTAAATACCCTACAGATAGTGTGCACTCCAAAAGTCTACCTAGGAAATATGGAAGGTTTGGTGATAAAATATTGGATATGGGTGCCCAAAATTGGTAAAAATTTCCCTTAGGATTATAAAAATGTCCTAAAATTATAAAATTTTCAATAAAAATAGTGGAATTCCCCCTATTTTGCTTTAGATAGGGGCACTTTTCCCCTTGCATAGACCCTACAACTTTATGAAAATAAGTTAATTAGGTGACAAAAAGGAAAGGAGAGCTCAAATGATGGATTGAGAAGCTGTATCACACCTAAAAAACATGTTAAACCTTGATATAAGGTTGGATGTCAAACAAGGTGGCCTAGGCAAGGAGGTATGTAGGCAGGGTAGCTAGGTAGGGTATAAGCATAAGCCCTCATGAGGGTTCATTTTAAATTTTAACCTTTTATAAGAATTATAATGTTTTGGATCATATTAATAGAGTTAAATATGATGCGTTGAATCTATCTCATATGTTTATAATTATAACAAAGATATTTCAAATACCAAGGTGCAGATAGACATATGAGGCAAGGTCTAGGCTTAATACCAAATAGGGGTCAGTTTCATTCTAAGCTCTTGGTGAGATATTATAGTGATTAAATAATGTTTTTATGGTATTTATAGAAGTATTTCATCCTCTTTTTTTCAATAAAATTTCCCAAGAAACCATTTTTGGCCTAAAGTGTGCTCAGACCCTAAAAAAATTCATTAAAAAAGCTCAAATGCCAAATTCAAATGCTTGGAACTTCCACCAATATTTGCATGGGACCTTGAGGTGATTTTAAAATTTAGGTAATGACCTAATAATCTCTCAATGTAATTTTTAAAATATTCTAATGTCTATTTTTTATGAACAAATGTAAAGAGCCTAGACCACTCCAAAACCCTTAAAAACCCTCCTTAAGGACCCAATGGAAAATATGAGGCAAATGAGGCATCCAAAGGGGGTTAAAAATCCATAAAAGTGACTTAAATATGTATAAAACTCCCTAAAGACCTAGCCCATGCTAGTTCCTACAGCTATATGAATGGTGCAAAATAGGTCTTATTTTGATAATTTTTTATGTTTTATAGACATGGAGAAATTTTAAAGTATGAAACCAATTTTTGGAGATATTTCAAGACGTATTATAATTCTTCATGGTCACTTATTGAACTATATCAGCTCCTAATTATATCTTCCATATCCTTCATTTTAGCCAGTCTAGTGGACAGATAGTGAACACTTAGGGAAAAGTGGTGAAACTCAATTTGGGAAGCCTTTTAAGGATTTTTTGATGAAATTTATTATATGGGAACCCTTGACACATGTCATCCCTCATTTTTCATGGATCAGACTAAATAATTGGGAAGATTTTAGGTGTTAAGTGTGAGAGGTGCATGGAGAGAGCTCATTTTAGGACTATCATGGATGATGATGCATGGCCAGAAGAATAGGAGTGATCAAAGGATAGTCAAATGAATGTGATGAAATTTTAATAACCCTTCCCACTTATATCCATCATCATACCTGATTAGTTATATTGATAAGGTAGTTTTGGAAGGTAAATCATGAGGGGTAATTTTCTATATAAGGAAAGGAGTTTCTAGACCACTTTGTAGGGCTTGGATGATTTGAGATGACACTTGTAGCTCTTGAAATTACATGGATATCCCCATATATCCCTTAAATTCACAAATAATTGATCTTTTTAGTTCTGAAAAGTGTCTCTATGACTCTTAAACTCCCATTCTCTCTCTCTTCTCACATTTTCTATAAATTAAGCCTTTTTTGGCTATTATATGATCTCTCTCCCTAGGTATGCTGAATCCCTACCAAATTTCTTCCTTGAGATAATAAATATAGTTTTTTTACCTCATTAAATATTTCACTCACTATACACAATGGTTTTTGGTCTTGTGAAAGTGTAGCTTTGCTTACCTTCACATGTTAATCTTCCTAGTACCTTATGTTTTATAATCTCTCTTTTGTAGGTTAGAAAGAAGTGATTAATGTAATTTAAAGTTTAGTGAGTATCATATCCAATAGTGTGTCTTAGAATTCTTATTGTCTAAGTACTCCTATCCTAAGCTATCTCCAAGGCCCCATGTTGAAACATTGATGTGAGAGAGAAGGTTGTCATTAGATGAAGTGTATGTACATACTTCTTCTTTGTTATAATTACATGTCAAAGGGTGTGAGTAGATCATATGTTTGGTGTATCACCTCCAATATATTAGATTTTCATTCATCTATACTTATCCCTTTTCATCCCCCCAAGTTTTAGAAGTAGGATTGAGCTATAGTGATGCATCAAGGGTAACTAGCCCATCATCTAGAGATCCACCTCAATTTGGGAACACCCATAGCCCTGAGGTGGTTCCATTGTCTCACTTGAATGAGGAGTGACTTGTCATATCCTCATTGGATATAAGTTCAAGTGATAATAATGACTAGGAAACAATGGCATAGATCACTAATACTAATTTACCCATAGGTAGTTATAATTAGTAGCAAGACCGGTAAGACACTGATTTGCCCAAAGGTAGTTATATCAAGCCCATAAAAATAAGGCATGATTTATAATGAAATAAGAAATGAAGGATGTAACTAATAAAAATTCTATCATACTACTCCAAAATATGGACTTTATCTAGAATACCTAAAACAACTATTGAAACTAATATTATTGGTTGTGCTAAAAACATAAATAATGGATGAACCAAGGTCAAACAGGATAGATAAGGTATGGTATAATAGAGTGGTGGAATGGAAAAGTGATATAATGGTATAATGGTATGGTACAAAAAATAATATTGATAATATGGTATAACTTGAAAGGGTCCTCATAGACAATAAACAAAATCACTCAAATGATGTAACACTTGAGGTGTATTATGTTCATCATCTCATCAAGTTCATCCCCATCTATTGTAGTGAGCCTATATATTCCAGTGTCATAGTCTGTAACAATTATGAAAGGACCTGCCTAATTGGATTTGAATTTTCCTTTATGCTTCTTCTTTACCATGGTATTCTTTCACTTCTCTTTAAGGATAAGATCACCAAGCTCAAAATCTCTATGTTTCACATGCCAATTGTAGTGTCCATAGAGTTGATTATGATATGATTGAAGACTATTTACTACATCTATGCATTTCTCATCAAGTAACTCTAATAATTGTATGTGAGCTACTTGATATTCTTCATCATATAGGACATGGTTCAAATATATGTGTAATGAAGGTAACTCAACCTCAATGGGAAGAATGACCTTAGTACCATAAACAAGTGAGTATAGAGTGGCACCTATGGGTCTGCAGTAGTTGGTATGATATGCCCAAAGGGCATGGAATATTTGGAGTTGTCAATCATATTTGGCATCATTGACAATATTTTTAAGTATTTTGAAATCACATAAGGTAAACAAATTGAAATACAACCTATATAGTTCAAAAAAGGTTATACACATGCAAAATACCATACATTTGGATGCACTCTACATGGCATGTTAGACTAAAACTCCTACTCAAAATATGAAGGACAAAGGACACAAGGATGAAACCATCACTTATTTTCACTCTATGTCTCTTACACACTCAATAAATTGTTCAAAACTTGAAATGAAAAATTCTATGCTTAATTTCTTAAAGGTAGAAAATGACAAAATAATCTAGCAGGGCTTCACTATACTTTTGTCGATGGATTTTACACTAGCCCAAGGGTTGTATTTATAGAAAATAGAAGAGAGATAAGAGGAGGTATTTGGTGATATCAAGAGGAATAATTTATATTGTAATTATCCATATTAAACTATAACTAACTTTTCTAATGATGTTCATTATGGCATTGTGATTGCTCCATGTCACCCTCTTCAATGCCCTTGGATTGCCCTCTTGGAGATGATTTTTAATAGCTGATTAACAAAATATAGATATGTGGAGATGGCACCAAAAAATGTTTTTACTAATGGATATACCTATTGGATATTTGTTTCAGTGCCCAGTTTCTTCTCATTGGCTTGTCATGATACACAATGATGTGGAAAGAAATCATTTTTATTCCGTTTCACTTTGTCTTTCCTTTTTGATTGGTCCTCAAGGAATGAATTGGATTGGTGATTCTGAGTCATTGATTTTTTTGGAATGGATGCCTATGGATCATCCCCCATCTATCTTTGACAAGCTAACTCTGCTCTAGCTCATGCCATGTGGCAGCTTCTCATTTGTCTTAACATGATGGTGAACTATGTCATTGGACCAAGCTTATTAAGTTAAGCATCCTTTGAAACATGATTTTCACTTATATTTTATTTAAGTCTTTAGGATTTTTAAGGCTCCTTACTTTAGGTTTTTCATGCTCCAAGTCTTTGGGCATTTAGAAAGTGACTCTTTAGATTTGTGAAAATTCCCCTTTCAAAGGGTAAGAGACCTTCAAAACTTTGGAAATGTACCCTTAAGAAGGATGGAGTTGCCCTTTAGAAAATTTGAACTACCCTTTGAAATAATTGAACTATCCTTTAGACTTCTTAAAATGGGCCTTTCTGAAGGGGATGTGCCCTTTGAAAATGTTTAAGACTTTTACCTTGGGAAATCTGAGAGGCATTATCAAGACCATTTCAGGTTTTCTAAGACCTATAACTTACTCACTTCGAACCTTTCATTTATTTCTACATATAAATCAATTTAAGAATTTCTCCTTAGAAAACTTGAAGTCATGCATCATTGGAAACCCATAAAGTATTAGAAGGAATAATTTAGGTTCATAAACCTGAATCACTTCTACTCATGAAATTTTTTTAAGTCAAGTCATTTAGAGAACCTGACTTGGTCTTGAGTAACTTGGGTTTATGAGGGTCCAAGACTTGACTTGTGGAGAACTTGAATTATACTATAATGGATCCAAAACACTTTATCCTCCTTGACTTGTAACTTTGGACCTCTAAAATGACCTATTCTTGTAACTATTTTTTTGGCTCTCCTTGAAAATGATTGAACAAATTATACTAAGGTTAAATTTGGTCAACATTCTTAGTAATTCTGAGGGGAGGCATGCCTTCTATGTCAAAGACCAATTTCCTAAATCCTTCTATTAGGCATCAAGTCATGTATATAGGCACTTTAAAGAGAACTAAACAATTTTGGTTCGAAAACACACTAGCTAGGTTGATTACACATAAAGGCAGAGACACACACCAAACAAAAGGAAGGAAAACACACATGTGCTAAAAAGCACTTAGGGATCACAATAGTGAATAAAAGGAAACACACACAACTAAACTAGTATTTAAAATAAGACGAGAAAGGGCTAAACACTTCCTCCTATATCAAAGGGGTAGCTGGAAACCTTCTTGGCTTCATGAGATAGAGTGACAGATGAGGCATGCAACCTTTTAATCCTTGGCATCAATGCCTCCATATTTTTCATGGTGTTTAACAAGAACCAAGTAGTTCCAAATAAGTTAGCCATAGAAATGAACTTTTCCTATAACTCAACAACTTCAATCCCCTCATAATATTCTTCAACATTGACCTCCAATTGTGATGTAGAAAGGATTGCATTCTTGGTTTCCATGGGATTCTTAATTAGATTGGTCCTCTCATCAATTATAAGATCTTCAAGCTCACTAAGGAGCTCTGCATATTCTACCCAATCTTGGTCATTATCTTCCATGGGAAAGTTTTCATTCACCTTGTAATGAGCTTATCCTTCAACTTGGTAGAGGATTTCAAGCTCTTAAAAGAGCTCCATTTTCTACTACCAATCATTTATCTTCCTTGACATCTTGGATCACTACCTTCTCTCTCTTTTCTTCTTTACATATGTGATCATCCAGTTGGTGTTCCTTATATTCCAATACATCTTGATTGTCCTCCTTAATAGTGCATTCCACATCATGCTTGAGATGGTCATCCAAAAACTTTAGGATTAAACATGGGATCTTCTCTAAATACCTCTCTTTAAAATTCTAGATTGCATTCCTTATAGATAGCTACAAAAGAGTCTTTGACATGCTTTTCTTCACTTAAGGAGATATGGATGTCCTTTTATTCATCAAGATGAGTCTCCATGGTGATTTCTTCTTTTTATGTTTCCCTTGAAGGAGTTTATTCTTCAAAGAGAGGGATGGTGGAAGAGAGATATATAGGTCTATGGGTTGAGAATGGAGAGTGATGGTCAATGATGGACATGGAGATGGGTGAAACTTATTGAATGGGTTCTTGGATAGGAGGAAAAATATGAAGTATATCTTCTTCATACAAGCTTTCATCATATTCTTCATTTTTTTGAGGCTCTTTATAGCCTTTTGGAGATTCTCTTTTAGTTTTAACTTATTCCATACCCTCCCAGGTTTTCATACTCTCTTGGGTTTCTCATCTCTCTAACCAATCAATCCACCATTGAAAATATCTTATAGCCCTAGACAATCCTTCACCAATGAAATATTGGTGCTCTTCTTCAACATACCCCAACATGTCCATTAACAACCTAGCTAAAAACCTTAACCAATCCACAAAACCAACAATAGTTCTATCATTAAACTTATCTAGCACAATCATATGCTCTTCCAATTCTAGAAACCTTGGCATAACTTCCCACACATTTTGAGAATGAGAGGGATAGTAAGCTTGGACAAAGTGCCTAGGTTTTTTAACCTCTTCAATCAAGGATTTAAAAGGTCCATATTCTACCTCCCAACTAATGGTGTTTTCTAACTCATCATGACAAGGATGAGGCAAAGATGGGTCATATGGCTAGTCAACAATAGCATACTCATTTGGAAAAGGACTAGGTTGACCATAGGGCTGACATTACTCATAAGAAGGATGGTATTATTGGTAGGGCTATTGAGAAGGGTATAAAGGGTCATGATAGGGAGGTGTATGGAAAATATTCTCCCCATAGCCATCCATATCAACTTCACAAGTCACATGAAAAAATAAGGTTTAATAAAAATCTTTAGCAATAAATACCTAATATGCTTACAATAATAAATTCATTTAGAATCACCATTGGTGTTAGCTTGGATGCTTCCAAAAGTTGATAAGAGATAAGACACACCAACAATCTTCCCACTATTTAGATCTGGTCCCACCAAGTGTGCTAGAACTATTATCTCCAAATATTTCACCCTAGAAGAGAGTGTTCAATCCTCTCCTAGATTTAGGCAATGATGGAACATTTATAAGCCTATGGGTATGCCTATATAGGATATGGACCTCTATAGGCTAGCTCCCTGTATATGTCTCTGCAATACAATCTCTACTAAACTATCTTGTTTAAGGGAAAAGGGTTAGAAATGCATAAAAGAAATATAATCTAAAAATTGGAGATGCATCAAAATTATCCTCCACATGAATTTCATACATAATTACATGATACAGTAGAATGCAAGCCTATTTCAAAGATATGAAAAGTTTTAGCATAATTTTTCAATGTAGAGGTGAGATGTATGAAATCACACAATCTAAAAAAATTGAAATACAACTCGTATAGTTCAAAAAATGTTATACACATGCAAAATCTCATACATTTGGATGTACTCTACATGACCTATTAGACTAAAACTCCTACTCAAAATGTGAAGGACAAAGGACACAAGGATGAAACCATCACTTGTCACTCTGTGTCTCTTACACACTCAAGTAATTATTCAAAACTTGAAATAAATAGACCTATGCTTGATTGGTTAAAGGTAGGAAATGACAAAACAATTTAGTACGAATTTATCATACTTTTGTGGATGGTTTTTACATTAGCCCAAGGGTTGAATTTATAGCAAAGATAAAAGAGATAAGAGGATGTCTTTGGCTCTACAAAGAGGAATCATTTTTTTTAGAAGTCTCCATCTTTAGCCATAACTAACTTTACCAATGATGCTCATTAGGGAATTTTGATTGATCCATGTCACCCTCCTAAATGCCCTTGGATTGCCCTCTTGGAGATTTTTTTCAATGACTACTTAAAATAATAGATCTATGTGGAGATGGCACCAAAAATGGTTGCTACTAATATAGCCACCTATTAGATATTTGTTTTGGTGCCCAATTGCTTCTCTTTGGCTTGTTGTGATGCATAATGACATGGAGATAAGTTATTTTTATTCTTTTTGGATTTGTCTTTCCTTTTTGATTGGTCCTCAAGGAATTACTCAAATTGGTGATTCTAAGTCATTAATTTACTAGGCACAGATGCCTATGGATGATCCTCCATCTATCTTTGATAAGCTGACTCTACTCTAGCTCATGCCACGTGGTAGATTCTCATTTTTCTTAACATGATGGTGAACTATGTTGTTGGACCAATCTTATTAAGTTAAGCAACCTTGGAAACTTGATTTGTACTTGTCATTTCTTTAAGTCTTTAGGCTTTATGAGGCCCCTTTGGGTTTTTAATGCCCCAAGTATTTAGGCTTTCAAAAAGCAACCCTTCATATTTGTGAAAATACCCCTTCTAAAGGGTAAGAAACCTTCAAAAATTTGGAAATATAACCTTTGAAAGGATGGATTTACCCTTTAAAAAATTTGAATTTCCCTTTGGAAGAATTGAATTGTCCTATAAACTTCTTGAAATGAGCCTTTCTAAAGGGGACATGCCCTTCAAAAATGTTTAAGACTTTAATCCTAGGAAATCTAACAGGCATTATCAAGACCATTTTGGGTTTTCTAAGCCAAATTACTTACTCACTTCGAACCTTTCATTACTCACTACTTATAAAGCAATTTTAGACTTGCTCCTTAGAAAATCCAAAGTCATGCATCATTGAAAAGTTGCAAATCCTTGGAAGGAGTAATTCAAGTTAGTAAACCTAGATTACTTTTACTGCTGAATTTTTTATAAGTTAAGTCATTCAAAGAACCTAACTTGGTCTTGAAGAGTAACTCAAGTTTATGAGAGGCCAAGACTTGACTTGTGGATAACCTGACATACACTATAATGGATCCAAAACACTTTAGCCTCCTTGACTTGCAAATTTAGACCTCTAAAATGACCTATTATTGTAACTTATATTTATCCCTCCTTGAAATTGGTTGAAAATTTTGTACTAAGGTGAAATTTGGTCAACAATTGTATTATGAGAATACTTGGTATAGATTTGAGCCTTCAATGGGTCGATAAGGATGAGACCAAAAGACTAGATTTGGCCCTAGACCTAGTTATTCTTCTTGGTGTCTCTAGTGCAACTCAAACATAGGAGATATCCTCTTTTGTGGATAAAAACATGGATAAAGGTTCATTCCCTCCTTATATCACTAGAAAATAGAATGTTGATATAATTTTTATGCACACCTAATTCATGAATGAAGTAGCCTCTAATATTTTGGGATCATTATGGAGGTGAAATCCACTCTAGGGCATGAGTTGCATATATGGGTTAAATAACCAAGTGGTGTAATAGTCATCTAAGTATGTAGGTTATTAACTAGGTTTGCATGGGTGAGTGAAACCTAAAAGAAGATCAAAATCCTACTTGGGTTGAATGGGTGATAATTTAAACTATGGTGGGCAGTCTTTAAAACAAATTTAAAATAGGGAAAGAAGATTAAAGAGGAAAATATACTTTAAAACAAATTTAAAATAGGGAAATAAGATTAAAGAGGAAAAGATATTCGTGATTAAAGAATGTTTTTTATTCAAACTAATTTTAGATAGAATAAGGATATGAAACTAATGCTTAAAATTGCCTATTATTGCATACTAACCCAAAAACATAGTGAGGATTCTAAGGAAAAGGACATAATTAACTCCTATATTATGGCCAATGGTTTCTATCACCAGGATTGTTGTTACAAGACCAAAGTGAGAGGTTATGACCAAGACACTAAGAGCACATAATTTTTTTGTTTCAAAAACTAGGAGGCTGCATCAAAAATACCCTTATACATAATCCAAAATCACTCAATAGCCTTAATAATTATGATATATGTAAATTTAAAATAGTTATTGCTAAATCTAATTTAGACACCTTCAATAATCATGTAAATAAGAAAATTCAAAACTGATATTTCATATAATGAAACACTAAGTCATTATCTTGAAATAAATTCACAATAAAATCACATGAAGCTTAGAGAAGAAACTCATATTACACAATTATATGACAATACAAAGATATCTTCCTATATTGACAAAATTTCAACTCTCTTGAAATGGGAAAATTAAATGTATATATAGATTTTGGTAAGGGTTCATCTCATCCTCCAAATCATGCATAAAATTAGAATTACATTCTAATTATTAGAATAAAAGTTCTACTTTAATGTAGACTCTGCTTGTATAATTAGATACAGACAAAATTATATCTTTATAAAAAGATATGAATTTACAATATTGTGTACTATGTGAATTTTACAAGTCTATATAGTTACTTATTACATACAACATGAATATCACACAAATAAAATCAAACCTTAGTTTACATACATTAACTCTCATGCAAAAAATGTATATAATATTAACTCAAGAGACTAAGGTTTACTCATCATTGAGGATTTCATGGTCAATGGAGTAGTACTTGAATTTTTTGAGGGAGCAAGAGTGGTAGGTAGAGTTGAACCCAAAGGCATACATGCAGCTTGTATCTTTAGCATTATATTCTAATAGCATTTATGTACCTAATCATATTGAGGCTTGACTATGCTCATATTTAGAAGGGATGGCCTATGTAATCTAGAGACATTCATCAATAGGCATTTGTGCTCTAATTTTATAATTATGAACTCCACTTGGAATATCTCTACTTCAAATAGCTTCTCCTGGTAAAGCCAATTTCCTACTCAATCTCTTCCAATGTATACCCTTGAAGACCCTATTTGAAATTTATAGATGCCTAATGGAGTAAATTATCAAAACTAGCATTGTCTATAAAATTTCCCATAGTGTCCCTAGCTTAAGATAGCTTAAACCCTTCCAAAATATGTATAACCTATTTCTCATTCTCATCAGCATTATAACTAAGGATTGTGCACTAAAAACCCATTGTCTGGCTTTTTGGGTGGTTATAACCACCAAATTGAGGGATTTTTTAACCTCCAAAGGAATCATCAAATCTAGATGGTTGAAGGCCTTATTGGTAGTGTAGGTTATGATAAAATGTAATTTATTTTCATCCTCTTTTTAAATAATTAAATAATTTGGATGTCTCAATCAAATGGGGAGACATATCTATTTTCATTGTATTGATGGTGTCCAGAATGTTGTACAGTTTGAGGGTTGTATTCTAGACATCATACTTAATTTCTTGGGGAACATGAAAAATTTATTTTTGTTCTATCACTTGATTCAATTACCACTAAATTTATTCCCCATATTTCTCAATACCTCTATAGAGTTCCCTCAAGGTTTTGGTATGTGTTCCCAAGTAAGCTAAAAAATCTTCATTGTAGGGAGACTCTCTAGTTCTCATATTATTCCTCTTAGATATGGAAAAGGCATCCTATCTTTCCTCAAGGATTAATCCCCTACCAAATTAATTTTGAATTTTCCTTTTCTTAACCCTCTAGACTATCCATGTTGATTTATCAAGGATATAACTTATAGTTATAAGCTCTGTGATCACCAAATTGAGTCTTTGGGATATATAATATTTCAAGTATGTTTCCCATTATATAATTACCAATTAACTAGAGTTAATTAATTGATTATTATTAGTAGTGTCCTTAGATAAAAATTCCTCTAAAGAAAGCATGAGTGCACTTATTTATAGTGGGTCTGATAAAGATGGAAAAATGATCGTCTACCAATCCAAGTTACACACCTGGGGAATTAGATGCATAGTATAGGTTATTTTCTTGTTATTTCTAGTATATGATACAATTTAATTTGGATGAGATGTAGTATAATGTGCCATAGTAAAACCTAATTGATTAGATGGAATAGTCAATTATTTACTTTGATCCAAAATTGAGAATCATATTATTGACTTGAAATAGACCTTTTTAGCCCTCGGATCTCTTATCAATAGTTTGGAAGTGGAAGTAATAGTACTTATAGTAGTTAATCCATTATCCTTTGGGTATAATTTTTTAGTATTATCTAGATACTACTAAAAAGGATCAATGGTATATGATACAATTAAATTTGTTGAAGGCAAACTAGAAATAACAATAGTAGGGACATCACCTGATTTATCTATTTCCATTGGTTCCTTCCCTTTGAGTCCTTGGAGACTTATAACCTTATATTTTTAAGTTTCTTATTCTCCATCCACTTCTTTTGGTGCTTACCCTTGAGCCACAAATTCTGGTTGGGATTATGTCCCAATAATTGAACTCATAAGGTCCCTAGGGGATCTTGGATTCTTCTTATAATAAAGTGTGGTTTTCTCAACTGATGGAGTGTGTTATTGAGTATTAGAAGATGAAACCTATATTTCTATAGTATCATGTTTTATTATTACAATAGAAATATAAGAATCAAGATCTATTGGCTATTTTGGTTCTCTTAATGAACTTGTTGTAGCACAGGCCTCATACATACCTTGTTCTTGATTTATAGCCATCATCATATCTTATGGTGGTGCTTGGGAAGACTCCCCTTCTAGTTAAACCAATTAGGAAGGTTCTGAGTACCAATATTTAGATTTAGTTCATCCACCTATAGATGGAAGTTGAGTTTGTACATTTATAATTTTAAGTGAGGGATCCCTTTGAATTACTCTTAAGAGATTTTCTATCAACCTAGTAACTTGTGCCCTAGATAAGACTTCAACATCATCTTTATAATTTAGTAAAATAAATTTATGCTCATAGGGATCATATTGGTAAGGGATGCCTAAGTCTACTACATGATTTTGAATGCTACCATGTGGGTCCCAATCTCTATGTTACAAGGATGCCAATGAATATAATTCTATTATGATGCCAATAACATTAAAGTGATTCTTACTTGTAAAATTCATTTAACTTATGATAATAGAAGACCCATGGAATAGACCTTTATGTTTATGTTGATAATTTGGCCTCCAAAGCCAAATTTCAACCCCTATAATTCAAAACTTTCTCATGAGACCCCCTAAACTTACACATGGATGTCTAGATGCTTTGTGATGTCCTATTTTGGTCTCATTTAGAGTCTTTTAACATTATTTAAAGTGTCATAGAATGTGTCAGGCATTGCTTAAGGGATCATAATTTGATAGGATGATGTGTTAGGTTGTCATGATGTTCCTTGAGTGAGTGAGGTGTGTCAAATGTCTTTTGAAGCCTATAGAATGACCTAAACCTTATTTAATAAAATTAAGGTAGTTTAGCAAAAATTAAGGTATTTTGAGAGATTAATGTTCTTGTTTTCATAATATATATGTTTTTTTATCCTTTTCTTGTAAGAGAGGCCTTTTCAATAGGATAGGAAGGGTGAAAAAACTTGTTTTAAGTCATAACATGAGGTCTAAGTTATACCCCATGTTATTTTCAATGGTCTACTTGATCAGTGTTGTTTCAATCCCTAATTAACCCTCCAAGCCATCATGTACCCTTCAAACATGTCATATGAAGAGATTTTGAATTTATAAATCACTTTAGAGAAGGTGTCACATTTAAATTATGGGTCTTAAAAGGTTTCATAAACATTATAAGTTATAACAAAGTGGTTTTATGTGTAAAGGGTCTCCTTTTAAAATCTAAACACATCTTTCATTCACCAAAAGGGCCCCACACACTTGTAAATATGACTTTTCAACTTCCCCCAACCATACCTTGTGTTTTTAAATATTTTGGACCTCCTTATTTCCCTCTTCCTTCCCACCAATGGCATTTAAAGATCTTAAACTTTAGAAAATGTGGGAAAGTTATAGGTTACAAGTGTTTTTAGGCTAGTACAGATTTGTACAATATAATTATGGTTAAAAAGTTTATAAATATTTAGGGGGAAATTAGAGTATGAATCAAGAAGGATAATTTATGAGTTTCAAGGTAAAACATGGCAAAAACTAACCCCTTCTCTCCATCAAGCTCCTTGGTAGCTTTGAATAACCAGTCAGGTTCTTGCTCAGTACAAAAAAGAGAGGGAAGATGGTTACTTGATATCTTGTCCATAGGAAGGGGGTATAATTTCATTTATATATTCTTAATTGTTTTCTATATTTATCCCCTGTGATTTATGAACAAATGTTAAGAACCCAAGCAAGTAGATTTGTCTATTGCATCTACATAGGGTCATATTTACAATAGTTTCAATGCATTTATGGTTTTTTTAATTTAATAAATGTTTCTATGTGTCTTACATAAGTTTACATAGTCCATATCCATAATTATTCACTACTTGTTCACCTATGTGAGACCTAGAGAGCAAAGAAGCCTCCATGTTATCACATATGCAAATTGTATGCAATATTTCCTCATAACTTTTAATGCATAAATTGAAGTGAGCAATAGTTTTAAATGGATGGTGGGTTTCTTGGATTTAATTAAATTTAAGTCTTACATAAATACTTAGTTGATTCATTAGACTAAACAACTCCTTCAAATCCATGTCCCAAGGTGACTACCATGTATATTGTATAACCTCGTGTGTAAGTGTGAGTAGGGTAGTTATAGATAATAATCATGTTGTTTTAAAAACACACATGAGATAAATGTTTTAGTCATTATATATATTATTTCCATCCTAATATTCATTATCTCTTACCCATATGATCCATTCCCATACTCAGCCCTAGAGAGAGACTTGCTCTCTTTTGAGCACCTATAGACCTACTATGAAAATGGAACTAATGGAGTGTTGACTATTGGTATGGGGTTTATAAATCATTTAATAAGTATTGAGGAGTCATAAGTACCAATTAATAGGTATTATTAATGGATATAATAGGTTCAAATAATTATCAACACCTTTAATTCAGCCCTAAAGAGATAAGCTCAGTCAAGATTCCTATTGCATACATATGACTGGTTGATAAGTTGAAGAAATTACAATGGAGTAATGAGTATAAGGGATATAGAGGAAAGGAAGATAATTTTCATAATATAAGAAATAAACCCTAGGTTCCATTAATATTTAAACCTCAACTTTCATTTCACTCATAGCCATAGTAGGACTAGAATTGGGCATCTACAAGGTTGACTGTAGATATAGGGCAAGTTGAGCATAGAAACCCATTTAGGGATCATTGAAGGTGTATGAGGTTAAATGGGGTTGAAAATAAATATAATAAATGAGATATTTTATTAATTATAAGGAATTTTTCATGAAGAGCAAATTCACCACCCTACACATAGACAAGATCATAAGCTACCATACACAGGCTAGTCATGAGGAAATAAGGTAGCTAAGTGGAAGGTGCCCTTGATATGAGATTTAGATATTCCATGAATAATATATATATAATATTCCTCATGATATACTATTAAAAAAATAATCTCAAGGTTTTAACAAACTAATAAACTCATACTCATAGTCTAGGTTGGTTTGAGAACACCTATAGGTAGAATGCCAAAGATGAGCTAAAGTATGTTGAACCCTATATAAAAGTGAAATGATAAAGTGAAAATTGGTCATATCACTTTTTTTATTAAATATATTCATATAAATTGAGTTATTTTTTCCTTTTAGATAAGTAAGAGAGAGTTTAATGGCTTAATTAAGCTTATTAGGCCTAAAATTAACATGTATAGGCATGTTCATAGAAATTGAAGACATTTAGATGTTTGGAGTTTGTTTGAGGTCTAAAAACATCAAAAGGGAGAGTGATAAATACATAATAAGGGTTTATTATATTATAATAACATAAATTTGAGGAGATATGGAACTAAACCAAGCCATTAGAGCTATATAGGCCTAATTACTCATAAACCCTAGGCAAGAGTATGATAGGTATGCAAAGAGTAGAATTTAAGGGAGTCTTAATCGCAAAGGGTATTATAAAACTTTAAAATTTTGTTACCAAGGCCCTAATTCCATCAACAAGTAGATAATAAGAGAAGATACTGCTCATGTCTCTAACACCAACTGGTTTAAGCACTTGGGCTTAACAGTGTTGAATATGGCGGGCCTACATGAGATAGGTATAGAGATGGTTTTCTGGGTAGATGATGGAAATTGAAAAGGGTTTAAATTAGGTATATAAGAGTGATATGGTGATATTTAAACCATAAATTCATTTAAAGTTGGTTTAAATTCTTAAGACTCAATTTAGATCTATAAGGCCTAAAACCACTTGTAGGCCTCAAATCCCCCAAACTCCCCCTTATGACATATGAAAACCCCCAAAAGTAGACTTAAGGTCTTTAAAAGACATATGATGATGATAAAATCCTTGAGGAAAATGTTTTAGATGGAATAAGGCAATAAAGTGTCAGACTTGGACTCATTACCAATCTTGAGATCTGCTACCCTAGTCTACCACATCAAATTTCCAAATCCAATGATCATATATCATATGTAAATATGACTCAAGCCCAATGATTTGATGTGGATTTTTGGGTCCCTTGCACTCAATATCCATGGAGCAAAGAGTGGCATTCAGGATCTCAATAGTATAAACAATCCCTAACACTGCAACCCACATAGAATTCTTAACAAAGAGTTTGAAAGCTACCAACTTTCATTCAAAACTCACCATAAAAGTTGCATGGGAAAAATATATATTAAATATTTTTTAATGCATATATGAAATAAACATCCATGGCAATAAGTTTTGGTTTTGAGGCCTATACTCTATGAACCATCTTTAATATGATATTCCACTAATACCCTAGAGAAACCCTAATAGATACCCAATGGAATAAAAATTTATTAATTTTCGCTCAAATTCCCTTTATTGTCTTGGTAAACACTTATAACTCATTGTGCACTCAAAGTAGGTACTATTCATGGCATTGGTATGTATAGATAATTATATGGATAAATCAAAAACATTATTTTTGTAAGGTTTAATGATAATTTCAAGGTGCAGAGTTATATGAGGAATTTTATATCATGGAGGATTGTAATTTGAAGCATATTTCACCCTTTAAAATCATAAACTACTCACAATTATTCTTATAAAATGTTTTATATTTCTAAACTAAAGGGATAGCCTAGAAATACTAGTGAAAGGTGACCTAGTCATCTAAATACACAAAAGTTGTAGGTGTATACTATTTAAAAGTAAAATATCATGGTATAATATGATGTTTCAGACATAAAACATTATCAATCATCCACATTTAAGGCTATATTCAATCCCCATGGTCATATAAGCAGTTAACACTAAGAGACTAGGCCTTGTTGCCTAATAGGCCTACTTGGTCAACTAAAGAAGATGTATATCGGTATAGAGGGATGATAATGGAGTCAATATAGGGTCATAACACATTTTTAACTACCTCATGAAGGTTAATATACATAATTCACACCCATAATGGAGGATTGGGTAGTTTCTTATACCTAGTCAACATGCACAAGGGGAAGAAGGCTACTTAATGATCCATGAAATCTAATTAGACCACGATATTACTTTTATAACTAGAAAAATAAAAATTAATTGAATAGGTTGGTTTTCTCATCCTATTTATAGGGTCAACCTTATCCAAAAATAGACACCTAATACCCTAAAAGGCTCATTAAAAACCACTCATCACTAAGGCAATGCATGAGAGAAGTGTGGGACTACTTGTAACTACTCATGGAGTGGATTATGGTCATTCATGACCTCTTCATTCCATAAAATCTATATTTCCCTCTTTCACCTTCTCATTTTTCTATGAATTGAGGATCTAAGGCTATTATATGGATCCATCTATGGGGTATGAAGAAATTATGCACAAATTTGTAACTTGTAACCTCCTAAACTAATGCAAAGACTGATTTAGCTTCTCCATGTTAGTTTATAGTGTGTTATATGTTTGTTTTATTTGAATAAGTGGTATTTTTTCTATTTTTACATGTCCTTTCCTCACCTAGATGTTAATATATTATTTTATTCAAGTCAAATAGTGTTTGAAGGTGTTAGTGGTTGAGGTTAGAGTGGATTTTCACTAGTAAGTGCCTTGAATCAGACCTTCCCTTCATGACTCTTATGTTCTAATCATATATCATAGCCTCTATGTGAAACACTAATGATATAATCCCTTAGAGAGAGTGGTTTAGTTTCTTGGCTTGTTCATTATTTTTCTTTAAAGGTCAAATAGAGTGGATACATCATATTGGTGCATCACCTCCAGTAGCATAGGTTTCCTTTCATGTTTCCCTTCTATCCCTTTTCATCACCAAGTTATCAGTATTAGTAATAGAGATAAATTGATGCATAAAGGTAGCTATCCCCATAAACAATAGGTTTAGTTTATCCATAGTTCACCCACAACCTTAGACTAATCCCATGTTACCGCAAACTTGGAAAGGTCTGAACATCCTCTCCTAAGGGTAAAACTTGGTGGTTAGCCATTTTGACATGCCTAGTGGGATGAATATTCAAGAAATTAGATCACTCACTTTAAAAATTTTGGTGATATCAAGAAGCTTCAAGCACTCTAGTGGTATATTTTTAATTAACATCTCATGTTAATGGTCATTAGAAGGTCTCCACTTAAGGGTAAGAACATCTTGTTTTTTATAGTTCAATTTATTATTAATTTGTCTCATGATGTGTAATGGATACATATGACACAAATTTATATCCTACACCTCCTTATCAGTAGCATTATGAATTGTACCTACCTCATCATGAGCCTTACCAATCTTACATTGAGACCTATTAGTAACATGATGGATCACATTAGTTTTACGATCCTCCTTACTACTAATAATAGCACCCTTACCCTCCTTATGACCCTTACCATTGTCTTTGGGAACCCACCTATCCTCTTGATCAGTCTTGGAAAGATAATGATTCTCTTAGTCAATATAGCCATGTTTTAAATCAATCTATTTCAAGCCTTAAGCAAACTCTCTTGGGTTATGAGATATATGATTAGGATTGATACATAAATGGGGTATGATCAATAGGTCCCTAGTCACCTCATTATGAATATGAAAGCCTCAGTGCATCATATCAAGAGAGAATGTGCATATATTATGAGGGAGAATCATTCAATGCCCACTAGTGATATTTTAAACATGGGTGGTCTAATTTCAAGAATAAAAAAGAAGCTAGTTGTTCATGATCATTAACAAATCTAGAGTCATTATCCTCATGTGCCCTTCCCCATATTATATCAGTCCTCTTTTGATTATCCCATCCTTCCTCAAAAGACTAAGTCAAATGAGTGTCAAAACCTTCCAAGTTTCCCACAAGATCCTCAATCCTTCCCTAATTATAAATATATTCAAGAGACTATGTAAAATAAGGAAGAATTGTGTGTTAAGAGGATTTAATATCATGATTCAAATAAGACTTGGTAGAGCCTATCCATTCCCAATCAACCTAAGGAGATTTGTGATCGCATGAGACTTGATTTTAAAGCTCACCTAACTAGAGATATTAAACTTACAAATGAACATTTGTCTCAGTTAATGGTATTAAAAATAAAAATAGAACCTAAAGAGAAGGTGGTGGAGATATTGTCTAATTATTCACTCATCCCTCAAGCTATAACACATGTTTATAGTGTCAAAATGCTAACTTGGAGCCAAGTAGTGAAATTTTAGGAGAAACAAGGAAAATAGATTCAAGATCAAGAATATCCTAGTCAAACCTCACTCCCTCCTCCCCAAGAACCTAAATCTTTCCCATATTTTAGGTCTATCTAATAAGGTTTAAAAATTAATAAGGATGTTACCTTAACTCCCAATCCAACTCATTTTTACATCCATTACCCTCCCACCCTCAACCTCCTTGTTAAAGGACCTATCATATGAGAGGTAAGCAAATAAATTCAAGTGTTAGTGTCAGTTGAACAAAGTGATCTAGGTGAGTTGGAAGAGGATATTTCCATTGGTACACCTCTTAGTGAAGAGAGGTATATAAAAGTCTTCAAGTATGCAAAATAATATGGACTTAAGGAGCAAGGTGAGCCACAAGAGGAAAGCATATTAGTTGACCAATAATAAGGTGATTTTTAGGATCTACTTAATGATATAGAAGTTAATATCTTTCATGATAGTCCTAATGAATATGTAAATTGGGTATTTATCCAAATTTTAATATTTTTATAATAAAGAGACAACCCTCAATAGGTTTTAGTGGGTCGATAAAATGCAAACTAGCTTATCAATATCTTCATGAAGGTAACTTTGTTGAGATACAAGTTGATCAAGTTATTATGATGGATAAGAGATATTATAATGATCTATAAATGGTGTCATAAAGTTACTTAGAGTCCCATGAGCATATTCAAGTATGATTTTTATCACTTTCTAGTCTCAGACATAGAAAGGGGTCAACCTAAAGTCTTAAAACCCTAATCCACCATTAGTTCTCATGGTTGTCATACATCCTTATGAAATAGGGTTGTTTAAATAGGTTCACTATCTTTTTTCTATTAAAACATACTTGATTATACCTCTTACCTCAAGTTTCAACTTGTATTATATGTTTTTAGAATGTTTGGACATGTATGAAGGTCCTTGGTCAGTTTTGATGAGGCCTCAACATTTAGAGGTGCCATGGTGAAGGTGAGTTGATAAGATAGCTAATGAGTAATCATGAACATCTTTGATTTATTCATCATGTAATGTATGGTTCATTTTTAATCTTTTAAGAACATTATGAAAGTGTATTGGGGCCTAATTGAAGCCCTTAATAGGTTCTAAAGGTCTCTCATATGTGTTGGCATGATATGTGTTGACCATTTTGACCATAATTCAAAATGGGTCAACCCCCTATAGTCCAAAACTTTCATAGGGTGATATTATAAAGGCATGATTTGTGTCATGCTTCATTTAATGTTATTTAATAACTTATTAGCCTTGTTCATAGTCTAATTTAGTCCTTATGTCATTTTGAGACACTTAGTGATCATAAATGAAGGTGGTATGGTTTTCTTAGGTAGAAAAGTGTTCTAAAATCCTCATCAAGTCCCTCATGTCAATTCCTATCATATTCCTTATCTATAATTTCATTATTAATATGAAATTTTAAGTGTCAACTAAAAATCAATAAAATAAGTGAAAAAGAGGGAGTTTCAAAGGTTGTACGGCCTATGGGAAAGAATGACACATCGGAGAATCTTGCGCAATGGCCTTTCATCTTCCCTAACTCCATTTTCATGCTTTATATGCTTTATAAGTGCCAAAATTTTACTAAAATTATTCTATCTCTCCATCACTCCACTAGGCAAGTAAAACTAGTCAACAAGTTTCTTTTTGGTATAAATAGTAGGAAGTCTTATAGGTCAAATTCTCTTGGTTATGGATATTACACTTCATCATATTAATTTTATTTTTTTTAGTTTAAATAATGGTTTTTTATAATTTATGAACCATTCTTAACAAGTTGATTATCCTTTTATGCTTGTTATTTCCCACACCCTACATGTTTTGTTTCTATGTGAGTTATTACATATAATACTAGTAAAATGGTTTCCATAGGATGATCCTCATTTTCTCATATTTTCAAAAAAAAAATCATGATTTAAATTTATTTGGTGGGTCAAATAGTTCAAGTTTCAAGGAGTATGCTAGTGAAGTTACAGTCAATTTTCACCAATTGTAGAAGGTTTATTTCTATTTAATGGCTAAAATCAATGTGTGATGTGTGTTTCATTCCTATAATATCTTCTTTCCCATTCTTCCAATCTCACTCTCCAATATTAACATCATGAAGGTTGTAGTCAAATGTGAGACACAATTAGCTTATTGTTTACTTTTACTTGTAATCATGGCATGTGGGGTCCTAAACATGTTCATTGAGGTGTTTTAAGAGTTAAAATGGAGGTTAATACATTAATTTTTCATGAAAAATCAAACCTCTCTAATGCCATGAAAATGATGATTGGATAGTCAATTCCCATATATACACAGTCATACACCATTGGTGTGCATCTACAGTAGACTAAGGACATTGGGATGGTGGTATGGAAACATTTTACAAGCATTTAAAGGTGAAGGGAACCAATTTTAATTATTATTATAAGTTTTTAAACAATATTCAGGAAATATTCCATGTATATAACCAATCTCCACACTCACTGCCTTGTATGTAGAAATGCACACCTATAGGTGGATTACACAAATATATGAGTGTGATATGGAGGAGTTTAACATGTTTTGAGATTCCCATGAAGTTTTGGGAAGTTGGAGACACCTTTAAAAAAAAATTGAAGTATTTTAATATAATACAAACTTGATATGTCTCCCCAAATGAAATTATTTGAATTCAGGAACAAGTTTACCTAAAACACCAAAATAGAGGCCCAAGTACTATTGTTGATGTTATATAATGTTATATAGAAATTTTTTAATATGTTTTGATGAATCCAAGTACATATATATTATATCCCTATCCTAGGAGAAGATCCTTTAAAAATGGAATGTATTTGTGACTAAATTAAAGTGATGTTTGAGGGCCTCCACTTTTGATATTTGTTCACTACAAACACTCAGTGATTTCTATAGGTTTTGAGCTCTCAAGTGCTTTGTCAACCTAAAGTTTAAATATGGAGGCATATCTTCATGACTGAGTGATCATATTGAGTTTATAAAACCATTTATTTTTCAAAAATCAATCAATAAGGGTTGGCTTGAAATATGTTATCCTCCATCAACACCTACAAGTGTGTCATTGCTCAAGAAACCTGACCAATAGCCTAACTGTAGGTGCTCATAAGTATATCAAATGACTTATACCTTAGACAAATACTAGTCCCTAAAACATGAATATTCTTACATTGTAATTTTATCTAAGACATATAATGGTTTCATAGACCATGTATCACTGATTTTAAGGTTGATGTTCACCTATAAGACACCTGTTTAGTTAACTATAGCTGATTGTAGTTTGACAGTAAGCTAGAAGCATTATAGTGTTGGTGTTGACATAGTCAAAGCTTGGTATGAATGGATCCAAGTGAGTTTAAAAATTTAATAAGGACTTAAATATGATATTATATCATTTCATGCAATATCTAAGACCAAATATACACCTACAGGCATGGTGAAACACATAATACAATCACATACAATCAACACCTATGTCAAGACCACCACAAAGTACGTAATGAAGGAGTTGGAAAGGATAAATTGTGTTTTCATGATATAAATCATATTTATTATTTTTTCCATCATATAAAAGTCCCAAATAAAGATAAAAAATCATTAAAGGGTCTAATTACCAAAGTCAAAATCAACCTATAGATTAGACCAGTTAATGTGAAAGTAAGCAATGAGAAGTTGGTAAAAGGATTAAATTGTTAAAAGAGTTTGAAATAGATCCACATAGTGATAATTACCATAAAATTACACTCTAATATCATGTAAATAGGTTATGGAGAGGTTTCCATATAATCAACCTACAGTCCATAGGTAAATCCTGCACACAGTCATCTTTCTCAAAAGTCTATCTTATGTTTTTAAACATTTAGAGGCACTAGAGACATAATCATGCCATGAAAATGTGTAAAAAACATAATAATAACTTGTATTTAACCATCGTATATTCATTTATATTGATTATATATGGGAGATGCCCTTTATTTTGTCTCAGATATAGAGTAATCCCTAAAGGTGAAAACCTATAAGTTTTGAGGAAAAGAGATGACAAGGTAAGCTAGAATATATGGAAATATTGGAAGAAGATGTCATGAGATATGATATACCTAGAAAAATATTAAAAACCATTCATAGGTGACTGAATCATGTTAATTTGGTCCAAACCCACATGAAATCATATAGACCTATTAGGTCTCAACTAGGTTTAAAGCCCAAAAAGGGGTCAATTTCACTTATATCATTAGATGGACATTTTAACCCATTAAAACATGTATTTATGGAGTTATAAGGTGTGTTAAATCTTATTTAATGTATAATAATCCATAAATAAGTCACTTTTGTCTTAATACCAACTCAAGCCTATGCAGAATGCAGAACCAAGATCGAGAGGCTCATTTGAGATGCTCACACCTACTTGGAGACTTTACATGGGAGTCTAAGGAGTTGGGGAATAATTAAGGAGACCATAAACATTTTTTTTATGGAATTATTTTTCAAATCCATTTCCAAACCTATATAAATAATATTTAGAGAGAAAAAATACTCTAAACTCTCTAAATCCCTTAGTAGTGACATGATTGGGAAAATGAAGGAGAAGGGACATATAGATGAACTAAAATGGCTTGGTAGATGATTTGAGGTTACAAAGTAATATCTAAGGGCCCACCCCATGAACTTGAGTTGTACCCTACCTATATGGATAGGGTGTAAAATGTCTTTTCTGGACTGATTTTGGTGTTGTACAGGTATAGAATGGTTTCAAAGGATGTAATCCACTTTGGGACTTTAATTAACCCACCATGTTAATTTCATACTTTATATAATCTCATAAGTACATTTACAAGATAATCCTCCTTGAGAAAATATATCTTATTATCTAACATCATTTTTATCCATAATTCATTCTCTTAAATGTTTAACTCCTCCTCTCAACTTGAAAAGTGTTCTTATGACTCTTGGACTTCTCACATCTCTCTCAAATTATATAAGTACTAGCCATTTTGGATCTTGAAAACTAATACCACATCTGGTATGAAAAATCCTTTCTTTTTTTATGTCATATTTTACTTTTGAATAATATAAACAATCTAGTTTTGAGCTCATAAACATATTGTTTGAGTATGCAAAGTGATGAATGGTTAAGTTTTATGATTATATCCTTTCTTTTCCTTATCCTTTCATGTATTATACAAGAATTTATCATTATAACATGTCATATATGGTTTATTTAGTGTATTAGTATCCCTTAAAGTGTGCAAGTGTCCTTATATTTAGCAATCTAATCTCTAGTCTACTTATCTTGAGTGGTCTCATTACATATCACCTCTATATAGAAACACTTATGTTAGAACATCTTGAGACTTTAAGACTAGCTTGTAGATCTTGTTCTTATTGAGATATAATATGATAGCATAGTTTATATCTCCATAGTGTATCACCCACCTAGATTAGCTTTATTTTATCCATACTTATATCCCTTTTCCCTCAAGTAATCAATAGTATAGGTGACAAGCACTTCAAGACAAATTTAGGGAGCTAGCCCTTAAACCTAGAGGTTTAATTCTCCTCTATGTAATCCCACATACCTATAAGTATTCCAATGTTTCCCATATCTTAGATTAGGCTTGAACAACCTCCTCTAGGGTGAAATATTGTGTGACAATAATATCTATTTGTTATGTCTCCTTAAGGCCATGTATGTATCCTAAAAGCAATATTTTTAACCATAATGAGACCTCATTTGACCCTTATGGGACACTAAATGATGTTCCATACCTTTAATATGTTTCATGGACTTCATTAGGCCATAACTAAGGTGTTTCATTCACTATTGATCCCCATTCCCATAAAGGTCAATGCTTAATTTATACTAATAGGCCCCACACATGCCAAATTATGCCTTTTCAACTTCTCTAATTTGTACCTTAGACTTTAATACATCATTTGAATCCTATTTTCCCTCCATCCTACCTATTAACAATGTATTTTGGTCTGAAACATGAGAAAACGTAGGTAAGTTATAGGTTTTAGATGTTTTCCAAATGGTACAAATTCATACAATATGGACTAACTTAGGTGGAGTCATAGATCTGCAAGAGGAAGTCAATAATGGAATGTATGGAAGAAATAAAGGTTTTTCAATGCTTTAGGATCTCAAAACCAATCCACTTTCCCATCAAGCTCATTGGCAAGCTTGCAGATCACTTTAGATTTGTGTTTAAACCATATGGAGGAGAGAGAAATAAGACCCAAACTACTATCTAGATTAAGTAAACTTGGTCACATTTTATTTATGGGAATTTATTTTAGGATTGGGTCCCTGAGATCTATGAATATTCATTAATAAATTAAGGGGTCTTAGCATCATTCACATCTACATAATCCAAAAAAATGTAAAATGGTTTTGATGGATTTTTTGTTTATTTGATTAAATTGATGGTTTTTATTGATTCTTCATTTCTTTAAGGAAATTATCATGACTTTTCTAATGTTTATCCCACATGTGCGAGCTTATATAATTAATAAACACCTAAATTGGCAAAGTTTGTAGTCTACAAGCAGAGTTGTTAAAGTGGAGTGTTAAGCGACTTCACGTAAAGGTTGATAGTATTAGAGGATAAATAGGGTGTTAAAAACTTTCCTATGTATCTTTGATCCAATTTGATGTTCACATAAACATATTATACTCTTAGGGTGTCTTCAAAGGAAGGGTTATATACACATCTGGGGCTCACTATGTGGGAAGATTATGTGATGTTCAGTGGTGCCCTAAAAATCCTTGAATATAGTATGAGCATGAAATAGAGTGTTTTAATCATTCAAAGTAATCATTATATCCTTATGTGTAGTTTCATAACCTTAATAATATTCCCATGGGTTTTTAAACCACCTTCTTTCCTCAAAATATTTTCACAATCACTTTAGCATAAGTTAAGGTTTCTTAGTTCATGTTAAGGTTCTTCATATAATCCTAGGTTTTATATTCTGACTATATATAACTTTTCCTAGAATAAAAAGTGATATGTATTTATAGGTATACATATTAGGGTCTCCAATTTCTTTGTGAGATATCTCAGGTAGGTCCCCACACTTCATTTCAAGTCACAAAAGTAACCCTACTATTTGCTGATTCTTTCATTGCCATTTCATTATAGTTTAACGCCTGCACTCCATGTTCAAATCCCATATTCCTCCATTTCCATTCCACATAAGTCATTCATCCCTATTTCTAAGAATAAAACATATTAAAAAATCCTTAAATACCCATTTTACTATCACTAACCATAGATTCATAAAAGGATAGACCTAATACCCTATTGAGGAAACAAATAGTCACCTACAAGAAACCATTTGGGCCTACTATGAAAAAACATTCAAGATTAATGTGTATAGACCACACCTAGGAATATAAAGTGTATATCTCAAGTAGGTGTTATTTTTATATAGAGTCAAAAAAGGTTTAAAATTTATACAAACACCCTCGTCTCTTAGAAACTTATTCTACGGACCCCTATAGATAGTCAACATTTGCAAGAGAGTGCCTATAACACTGTTGATGTGTGTTGAGATATAAATTATACCTATGGTAAGATATAGTATATATACATGAATATCTAATATTAAAAATAAATTATTAAATATACATAATTTCCACCCCATCTAAAATCAAAACACATTGAATATAGACTTGAGGGTCAAACAGGCCTAGTTGGGCATAAAACCTAGCCTAAAGAGGAGAAGATATATAAAGGAAAATGATATTGACAAACTACTACCTAAGGGTGTCATTAGCATTTAAATAACATGATAAACATCTTAATCTCATAATTTTTTAAATATAAATGGATAAATTCCTACTCATAAACCCTCATACTAACAAGCACCCAGACTTGTAGGAAGGCCTATAGCGAGTCATGAGAAAGTTATTGTTTAAGGCCTTTATAGGTGTGACCAAGCCTTAAAATTTGGTAAAAATGGTAATTATGAGTATATAAATGTGTCAATGATCTAATTTAGGTTATAAAATTAGTATTTATACCCACTTTTTTGTCTCAGACCTAGTCCAGTCTGTTGAATGTCAATTTTGAGGCTAGGTAAGTGATTTGAGGCCTTAAAGAGCCCACAGGAAAGCTAGACTTCATGAGGGGTTTATAAATAATTATAAAATAATGTTTAATATATTAATACACCCTCTGTGGTAAATAAAATTTATGTTTTTATTTAGACACCCTTGAGTTTAAGTCAAAGGAGATAGACCTCAAGCCTGGCCTTAAGCCTTCCTACCATTTTGAAGCATCTCCTAGCCTTCATAGTAAATTTATAATAATGAAGATGTGGGAGGATTTTATAGGCCCTGATATATTATTTTAAAGTATAAAAAAATAGGAAAAGGTTCAAAATGGTCTCAAGGCCCTGCTCGAGTCACAAATCTCTAGACAGCCATCTTGAGGTGCACCTTCAAACGTTCATACCCTTCACCAAAAAGAGGCCTAGGCTCAAGGATTTTGGGGAAATTTTAGTAACCTTATGGAATAAAAATACATGAAATAATTCAATCCATTAAGGGGTTAAATTTTATCAATGATCCCTAAGAAACTAACCTATTATAATTGGTTGACAAAAATCTTGAGAGTCATCTTCTTAACACTCTTATCTCAACACACCTTATGCATGGGATCCCAAGCTATTGAGGGAAGATGGAGGGGTCAATTTAATAAAATTCCATGCAATTAATTTTGGTTTATATGTCTTAAACCCTACCTAATGGTTTATATGAACCATGATTAATATGGTGGATGTCTTAAACCCTTCCTAAACCATAGATAGTATATGATGGTTGATTATTGCCCCAAAATGCATCTAGATGGAGTTTTTTAATTATGAAATGGACTTTTATGTCCCCTCAAGTCTTCTAAGCATCATAATGACCTATTGGTTGGCATGGTATGGATCATATTATATATATTATGTTTGAGAAGGCTAATCTGGTCCTAAAAGTGAATAAATGGAATGTTTTTATATGTATCCTAAGGTTAATGAGAGATAATAGGTCCTAAAGCTTCCAAATATCCCTTTAATATTCATCTATAGGAACCTTCATGACTAGTTTTGTAAGTAAATAAACTTGTTTGTTGAGATGAAGGGCTACATAGATTCAAAAGAGGCTAAATGGCTTAATCAAGCCAACATTTATACTCTAGGGAAATTAGAGATGATATTTAGGATTGGAATAGTGTAAAGTGTCTCACTACCCTAGGGTTAGGTCCAAGACTCAAGAACCATTCATTTAGACATACTTGTCTAACACCTCTATTAGAGAAATACCACTATAAGGTGTAATATAAGGTAAATTAATAGACAAATACACTTCAAATCCTCATGGAGGAGGTCATCATGATGTTTGGGAACCTATTGGTCACATTTATTCCTAGGATAATTGTTATAGTTAGCCTTTTTGGCCTGTAGACATCCAAAGGCTATCCACAAAGAATAATTCTCACCCAAGGGGAATTTTCACATGCTCATAACTATATATAACATCTTCATGGGAGGATGATCACTTTAAGAGATATAAATGGGTTTATCAACATAAATTTAGTGTAATTGATTCATAGGTTTAGGCCCTAACCTTTATGAACCATCGTTAAGAGTCCTAAGCACTCTTAAACCACTCTAAAACCCCAATAAAGACTTGGTTGGAGATATTTGTTTAAAACTACATCTAAATATGTAAGAACCACTTTTAAAACACTTGAATAATGTTTTAAACTCATAGGAGATAATTTTCATGGTACTTTGTGTTACAGATGTTGTTTGGACACCTCTAAAAATTATATAACACTTCTTATGACTTAGAACTTATGACTTCTACTTAAATTATAACTTTTTAAATAATAATAGAAGTCATAAGTTCTAAGTCATAAGAAGTGTTATATTGAGAATTATTCCACCTCTCAAAATTTGGAGGTGTTCTCTCATTTACTTATAATTATCTTTGCTAACTTTTTCTAATCAGCCAATCTGTTAGGCTAATCTAAATGGCCTAGTCATGTAAGGAAGATGGATTTTTAGATGATAAATGTTTGAAGATCCAAATACTATTATATATGGTTAATAAAAGAGTAATTCAATCCTTATTATATGGCTTGAAGGTCTAGTTTAGGCATCTTATTCATCCAAATAGTGAATAAGTAGAAGAATGAATAACTTGTAAGTGAGGCCTACTTAATCAACAGAAAGAATGTGTTAATATATGTATAATGGAATCATGAAGATAATAGGTTACCTTGGGAAATTTTTAAATACCCATTAAGGTGAGAATACCCTATTTTGAAGAGTATAATGAAGGTTTTATGTGGTTTTCTAATTAAGGTCAACCTATATGTGTGGGAAGACACTTAATGTTCATGAAAAAGGACTCCATTAAGCCATTTTTAATGTTTGTAATTGATGGATAGGGAGGGATTTGGATGAAGGTGGAATACATTTGTTTTCCATAGGTCAAACATTACCAAAATTAGACATAAACACCTCAAAGGTCCCATTTAATACACCTATCCACTCAACCAATGCATGGAGAGACTAATGGTGACTATTTTAACTACCATATGGACAACTTGGTCTCTTTATGGCCTTTCCTATGCTTAGATTATTTTCTCCATCTCATGAAAATTATATATATTGAGGCATTGATATATTTTTTATAATCCCTCAACTAGATGTAGTAAAGCTCTACCAAATTATACCTTATACCTTGAGTCAATAAAGAAATATCAATTACAAACTTTTGTATGAGTGTTAGTGTGTATTATGATGGTTTATTTTCATAAACACCTCAAAGGTCCCATTTAATACACCTATCCACACAGCCAATGCATGGAGAGAGTAATGGTGACTATTTTAAATACCATATGGACAACTTGGTCTCTTTATGGCCTTTCCTATGCTTAGATTATTTTCTCCATCTCATGAAAATTATTGTATTGAGGCATTGATATATTTTTTATAATCCCTAAACTAGATGTAGTAAATCTCTACCAAATTATACCTTTTACCTTGAGTCAATAGAGAAATATCAATTACAATCTTTTGTATGAGTGCTAGTGTGTATTATGATGGTTTATTTTCATAATGTATGAGGTTAAACTTATTGTTATGTCCTTTATTTCACATAATATCATACTCTCAATCTATGTAGGTTGTATGAAGTGTTGATAGGTATTAATGGCCTTTGAAGTGTTGATGGGTTAATAGTGTCTTTTGAAAACCTATATCCTTAGCCTTTAAGTTGCATACTTTCTACTTGACCTTGATATGAAATATTCATGCCTAGGATTATGTCAATAGGTCTAATCATTTATTTACTTTCATTGAGTTCATAAGTGTGTTTAACGGATAATCAAGAGAGGATAATTAAGTATTGGTGCATCGCAACTCTTAGCATAGGTTTTCTTTCTAAGTTTTAATCCTTACCCTTTCCACACCAATAGATATATGTCTTAAAAGGATAATTCAAGCTAATAAATTAGGGTATATATCCCCATAATCTATAGGTTTGACCTAAACTACAATTATCCCACAACCTTTAGGTTAATCTCATTTTAGTCCAATTTTGAGGTGGATTTGAATAGTCTTCTTCAAAAGGGTGTAATTTGGGTTGATAATAGTTCTAGCACACCCAGTGGGACCAGATTTCAAGTGCCTTGAAACATGATTTGATATCTTTGGAGGACATTTGAAAGATAAGGACATTTAGTGGTAGATATATAGATAGTTACATGCAAAAGGTGTCCACTAATCTTCTTCAAAAGGTAAAATTTTTGAGTTTGTTGAATTTCCATTGGACATTAATAGAAGGAAGAGGTATCCTAAATTCAATCCTAATCCTACACCTTCCAATTCTTCCAATTATATACAAATAAATGTTGCTTCAAGTCCTCTAACCCCAATGGCTAGGCCTAGGATGCAAACTTTTATGCCTTTTAATGGTGGTAGTTACTTTAACCTCAAATAGTTTGATGATATCCCAAATTTTTCCCTTAAAATTCTTCCCTACTTCATAGGATAGAACTCAACTACCCATATAGAGCATATAGAATACATATCTAGCCTATGTTTAGTTCATAACATAACCCAAGAGAATGTAGTTATGATACTTTTGGAAACCTCCTTGAGGGGTAAAGTACTCTAGTGGTATAGGGGTCTCACACCTACATCTATAAACACCTAGGATAATTTTTGAGAGCACTTATGTAAGAACTTTGAGGATAGGAGTGACCATGTCTCCTTAGTAGAGTAACTCACTACAATCAAAAGAGCCCCTCAATAATTCATGGTAGATTTAAATTATAGGTTCCAAAAAACTTGGGATAGGATTCATACCATCATCAATCATACCCCTAACTATGTATTATTATACTACCTAAGGTCATTAAACTCTAATGTAACTATTATGATATATTTAATGGGGGTAACTACCTTGTCATAAGCCTATGAGATAGCCATACAAGTAGAAAACTACCTAATCCAAGTAGTCAAACTCAATCCTAGGCCTCTCATGCCCTTATTCTTAGAAATTCATTATCATATCCCTAACATTAATCCATTACTAGCCCCAACTAATCAGTATCAGTCAAATGAAAACTAAGTAGATAGGTTGGGTAAGTATAGGGACTACTCAAGGCCTAAAATAAAAATTTAGTAGTCTTGGAGAGGTATTATAATCCAACCTATAAGCCTTATCAAACCCCATACCAACCTCCTTATTATTATTACCCATATAATAGGCCTTATTATTATCCTAGCCATTAAGGCCAAGGGAAAATGACATACGCAAGACCCTATAATAAATTTAATCCTAATACTGCTAGTAGTTTTAGAGCTTTGGTGCCAAGTAAGAATAACTATGCATAAGAAGGTCTATGGTATGCTCCTTGGGGATAATAAAGTGAGATGATAATGGATTCAAGTTGTGAATGGTGTCAAGCATCCTATATATAGTAGGTTCCTACCTTTCAAACACATGACAACATACCTCCTCCACAACACAACAAAGGTCCCATCATACCTCATGGAGACACTCCTTTCATAACCTAAAGTGAGATTCAAATACAACAAGGGGGAATTGGAATCAAGGTACCCTCTAAAACTGATTTTGTCAATTTTAAGGAAGGTGAGCATTCATTTGAGTAGGTGGCATCAAATTAGGGTCAAAATGTGACCAAGGTAGACAATTCAATTACAACCCATACAAGGGATAAAAGAAGGGTATTTTATGATAATTTGGGGTATTCTAAGGCAAATCCTACACCTTATAACATAACTCAAGTGTATTTCACTAAAAATACATTTAATAAGACACTTCCAACTTAGTGAATACCATAAGGACATGGGCAGCATTAGAAAGGTCATTTTATTCCCTAAGTTACATAAGTTTCAAATGATGTTTCTACTTCTAAGTTACATTCCAAGATAGTCAAATCTCCTTTTATCATTGTGTACTATATTAATAATGATGATGTTAATATTCTTATGTGAAATGATTTACTCATTATAGGGCAAAAGGACCTCCTTTGATAATATCTCTCCAAGATTCATATCATGTATATACAAGCTGATAAGGTAAGTGTATTCTTTGATAATTATATTCAACCTCATGAATCCTAAGAATTTAAATTATTCAAAACACCTAGCGTATACCTATTATTCATAATATGATATTCCCTTGTTCATAATTACATGATAGATAGTGGTGGAAGTACTTCTATCATGCCCAAATCCATAACTAATAAGTTGGAAATTAAGTATGAACCTAATGAAAAGGGGGTTTCACAATTATATGGGTTTCCCAAAAAGACTATAGGTGTTCTTAAGGACCTCAATATTATATTGGTTTCCTATCCTAATTATACCATATCTCAAGATGTCATGGTAATTGACCTTCCTCCCTACTTTTCCCTATGTTTATCTAAGGATTTCACTACTAAAATTAGGCGGTATCTCTCTTCTTATTGGTCATACATGATTTTTCGGACTAAGTATGGTATAATGGTTACCATAAGTTCTACACCTATTTCTAGGTTCCACTTATAACCCTACACACCCAACCTATCTAATTTCAACCACATTTTCTTAGATGAAGATACATATCTCAATGATCAAGAGTCTAAAGAATCACTTGAAAGCATATTTTATTTTCTCTTTGATGAATGGGAAGTAGATAATAATGGTTATGACCCCTAAAAAACCATTTAATAGTAGGCTTAAGTGTATATTGTTTGCATGAAGAAGGATCTATTATTCTTAGTCTCACTAGCCCAAGTCAAGATCATGAAGGTATATAGAATGTATTCTTTGATGGATCAAGGTCAAAGAATGAGAGTGGGGTAGGTGTTATTCTTGTATCCCCTTTTAATTAGATGTATTATTCTACCATAAGGTTTTATTTTAGCTTCAATTCAAATATGATAGAATATGAGGCCCTCATTCATGGGCTACAATGGGAAAGGAGAAGGGGTATTAAGCTTTTACAAGTAAAGGGAGATAGTGAAATAGTGGTGAAAAGGGTAAGGGATATAAGTTTAGTTAAGAATCAAATCCTATAATCACTAAGTTTGGGACCTATTGGAGGACTTCCAATCCTTTGACATTCATTTCATACCTAAAGAATCCAATCATCATGCAAACTATTTAGCTACCATTAGTAAACAATATGACATAATTAATGGATTAAAAGACACAAAAGGGTGGCCACAAATCAAAGTGGTGTACAAGCCCTTAGTACCTAATAATGAGGTAAGTTGTTAGGTTTTTTATAGTGACAGTCAAATTGTTTATTTCTTCCAATATGGAGCGTAATTTTACTCAAAGAACCAAAGTAAAATGCAACATCAATTTGAAGATTAGATTGTATATTTGAGGATGAATAAGTTTACTAAGGGCTTGGTGACAATGGAAATTATATTCAATGAGTATTACCAATTGAGTAGAGACAAGGTAATTATCTCCACCAAAAATAAACATTATGAGAAGGTTGTTATATTTAAAGACAAATTCTTTAAGTTGGGGAAAATGAATACCAAAGATGAGAGAGTTTCCTTCATAGAATTATGTCAAGAGTTTGAAAATGTATTTTTATGATATTACCATGAATTTAAATTTTTTGACCCTAGGTTGTCACAAAATAACATATATTTGGAGGAGAATATAAAACTAGTGAGATAAAAATAAAGACCTGTCAACCCCAAAATTGAGATACTCATGAGAAAGGAATTGACAAAACTCAACTAATCCAAGATCATCTTACCTATTAAATATTCCTCATGGGTGTCAAATATTTTTCCTATAAGAAATAAGAATGGGGAGATGCATTTTTATGTGGACTTTAGGGATCTCAACAATGTGTCTTTGAGAGATCATTACTCCCTACCATCCATGGATAAAATTCTTCAAAAATTTGTAGGATATCATAGGTTCTCCTTTCTTGATGTATAATTCAAGTATAATTAGATATTGGTGATATAAGAGGATAGACACAAAACTACCTTCACATCCAAGTGGACACCTATGTATACATGTAGATTCCCTTTAGACTATCCAATGTAGGGGTAGCCTTCTAAAAGGAAATGGATGTAGCCTTCTAAGAACTCATAAATGAGATGGTGCTCATCTAAATTTATGAAACAAATATATTTTAAAAGGATCCTAAGGATTACATGTCACATTTAAGGTTATTATTTTATAGGTACAGGTAGTTTGGAGTCTCCTCAAACCCTAGAAATGCATATTTGTAGTCCATAAAAGAAGACTTATAGAACATATTGTGTCAAATGATGGCATCTCCATTGACCCTAATAGGATAGAATAAATCCTTAACTTACCTCTACCCAATCACAATAAAGGATTATAAAGTTTTTTGGGAAAGATTAACTTCATAAGGAGATTCATTCCAGGATTTGTATAATTGGTGAGACCACTCACTCATATGCTCAAAAAACATAAAGAAATATCATGGAATAAAGAAGGAAAAAATAAGTTTTGATTCCATCAATAAATCCATCTCCTAATCTCCCACCCTCCTCAACCTTGATTTTAACAATTATTTTTTCATATATGCCTTCTCCACAAGTGATGCCATTTCTTATATGCCCATGCAACAAAATGATGAGGGACTAGATCAACCTATTTCTTTATTTAGTCAAACATTAGAAGGGTATGAAGAAATATACCCCTTTTTTTTATAAACATTTCCTTGCTTTCATGAGAGGGCTAAAAATGTTCAAACACATGGTGTCTAACAATAAGGTTTTTATGATGGTAGTTCACCCTAGTATAAAATATTCCATACTTAATAGGGACTTAAGTTAGAAGAGGGTTGGTTGGGTGACTAAGTGTATGGAATATTATATTTAAGTGAAGGTCACTAAACTAATGAGAGGTATAGGAGTATATGAACATATTTCATCAGATGTTAAAGAAGAGAAATAGATGGTATAGGTCATTCATGATTGTCAATAAATAGTTGCAAGCATGACCCCTCTCAAATGGACCCAAGATATGAAGTTTCTTCAAATAGGGCAATGTCCTATGAGATTGGATAAGAAAAAAATAAGGAACTTTATACTATATTCCATACCTTACATCTTGATGATGGAGTACTCTTTAATAAGGACATAGGTGTCATGCTCTTAAGGTGTGTTGAATCAAGTCAGATTGACAAATTGTTAAAGTAGTTTCATGATGGGCCAGTAGGTGGTTCATTTTCAGCCAAGACCATAACAACCAAGGTTATTAGATCAACATAAATTTTTCCCACCTTATTCAGGGACTCACATGTTTGGTTTAGAATATGTCCTAAGTGTGATATGTTTTTTTTATAATTAGATACAATTTTCCTTACCTCTATAACTCATCTAATTTAAACAACCCTTCATGCAATGGGGCTCATATTTCATAGGCATGATCCATCCCTCCTCTATTTTTGTGAATAATTGGGTTTTGATAGTCACTGATTACTTTATGAGGTGGGTGGAGGTACCTACACTCAAAGAAGCAAATGAGAACTTAGTTTTGGACTACTATGACAGTCTTATGACTAGATTTGGGGTCCCCTCTACCATTATATCAGATAACTCCTTAACCTTCAATAGTTATAAAGTGTGTGAGTGGGCCCTTAACCATTTAATTTATATCAAATATTAATCTAACTACTATCCATAGGGTAATGGGCTAGTAGAGTCCACCAACAAAAACTTGATTAGGATCATTAAGAAGACAATAGAGGATAGTCAACGAAAATGGCAAACAAAGCTATGGAATACCTTATGGGAAAATATAATCACTCCTATTAGGTTTATTTCTCACTCTCATTATCTCCTTTTTATTATTGAGAGGAAAAACTACCCATCTCACTTGAGTTGTCAGCCTTAGAGCTTACACACCAACTTGATCTCATGGAGAATGATGTAATAGAAGTAATAATGAGAAAGCTAAGAGAGTTGGAAGAAACAAGGGATGATACTATGCATATTATGAGGTTAATAAAACACTAATTAAAAATATCATTTGATAATATACCTTCATCCAAGACCTTTCAACAAGGAGACATTATGCTTAAGTGGGATGAAGACCATGACAAGCCAGGTACACACTAAAAGTTTATCAATCTTTTGAGTGGACCATATGTCATTACCAATTTCAAGGAGAGAAATGATTTTCAAATATATAAATTAAATTGTGAGCAAATACCCATATTTATCAATGGTTTTTTTCTCAAATACTATTATTAGCCAACACCAAGTCCTCTTGTACATCATAGTTAGTATTTGTCTCTTTCCTCTAAGTGTTTTTACACATACTTGGGTATTTATTATTGTTTTATCTTAGTTTTTTATTGTTATGTGTGTTTTTATTTTATTATATATTTTTTTTTTCTTTTTTTGTCTCATTTAGTCTTAAGTTATGTAAGGTATTAGTAAAAGTCTATGTACATTCAAAGATTCACTTGCTAGTAAAGAAGAGCAAATTAGGAGGTTTTGAGTTCCCTTGACTAGCAGGCTGGTCAAGCTAACTAAGTCATAAGAAATGTTGACCAATTTCTAGTATAAAACCTATAAATGGGTCAAAATAAAGTATTAAAACCCC
This sequence comes from Torreya grandis, assembly GCA_037957365.1. Classification (NCBI taxonomy): domain Eukaryota; kingdom Viridiplantae; phylum Streptophyta; class Pinopsida; order Cupressales; family Taxaceae; genus Torreya; species Torreya grandis. Next base: position 34,226 of record JARHVA010006508.1, on the reverse strand, counting down.
AATACACAATTATTTCTCATGGTTGTCATACATCCTTGTGAAATAGGGTTGTTTAAATAGGTTCACTATCTTGTTGATGTTATAATAGACTTGATGATTCCCCTCACCTCATGTTAAAACTTGTATTAGGTGTTTTCATAATGTTTAAAAAATTATAAATGTCCTTGGTTAGTTTTTATGAGGCATTAACATTAAAATTTACCATGGTGAAGATGAGATGATAAGGCAACCAATGAGGAATCATGAACATCTCTGATCTATTCATCATGTAAGGTATGGTTCATTTTCAATATTTTGAGAACATTATGAAATTTTATTGGGGTCCAATTTATGTCATTAATAGGTTTTATAAAGGTATCCTCATATGTGTTTTCATGATACCCATTTTTTAGGTCTCCTTAAAGCCATGTATGTGTCATAAAATCAAGATTTTTTTAACATAATGAGACAACATTAGACCCTGATGGGACACTAAACCACCATCCATGCATTTAATATATTTTATGGACTTAAATAAGCCATAAATAAGTTAATCCATGTACTATTGAGTCCCATTGCCATAAAATAAAATGATTAATTAGCATAAATTGGCCCCACATGTGCCAAATCATGCCTTCTCAGCTTCTCCAATTCATACCATGGACTTTAATACATCACCTAAATCCTATTTTCCCTCCATCCTACCCATTAACAATGGATTTTATTGTGAAACATCATAAAATATAAGGAATTTATAGTTTTTAGAATTTTTCAAATGGTAAAGATATGTATAATACAAATTAACTCAGGTGGAGTCAAGGTTTTGTATGAGGAAGCCAATAATGACATGTGGAAGAAATTAGGGTGTTTTAGTGCTTAAGGAGCTCAAAATTGATCAACCTTCTCATCAAGCTCATTATAAATCATGGAGATCACTTTAGGTTTATGCTCAGACCATATGGAGGAGAGAGAAAAAAGACCCAAGCTCTTGGCTAGAGAAAGTAGACTTAGTCACTTTCATTCATGGGCATTGGTTTCAAGATTGGGTCCTTGATCTCTTTGAAAATTCATTAATAATTTAAGGGATTTGAGCATCATTCACATCTACACAAGCCAAAAGGAGCAAAATAGTTTTGATGGGTCTTTAGTCTATTTGACTAAACTTATGGTTATTCCTAATTCCTTAGGTCTTGAAGTAACTTCTCATGACTTTTTGAGTGTTTGTCCCACATGTGTGGCATTTTAGAATTAATAAACACCTAAATTGTAAAATTATATAGTCTAAAAGTTTAGTTGGATGGTAAAGTGAAGTGTTTAGTTCTTTCACCTAAAGTTTGATAGTATTTAAGGATCAATAAGGTATTCTAAACTTTCCTAGGTCTCTTTGATCTAATGTTATGTTCACATAAATATCTTATCCTCTCAAGGTGTCTTCAAAGGAAGGGTTACATACACATGTGGGTCTCACTATGTGGGAAGATTTTTTGAGGTTCAATTGTGCCCTTAAAACCCTAAAATATAGTATGAGCATGAAATAGAGTGTTATAATCATGCTAATTCATCATTATATCCTTCTATGTAAGTTCACAACCTTAATATATCCCCATAGGCCTTAAAACCACCTTCCTACCTCCAAATCTTTTCATATTCACTTTAGCATAAGTTAAGGTTTCTCAACTAATGTTAAGGTTCTTTGGATAATCATAAGTATCATATTTAGACTGTATATACCTTTTCCTAGCCTAAAAAGTGTTGTGTCTTGATACGTATACACATTAGGGTCTCCAAAGTATTTTTGAGTTGTCTCAGGTAGGTCCCCACACTTCATTTTAAGTCACAAAAGGATCCCTAGCATTTTATTATTCTTTCACTATCACTTCACTATAATTTAACCCCTACACTCCATGTTCTAATCCCATATTCCTCCACTACCACTCCCCATAAGTCATCCACCCCTATCTCCATGCCTAACCCATATGAAATATGCATAAAATCCCCTTGGGACTATAAATAACCATAATTTCATAAAAGCATAGACCTATATGGCCATATACCCTAGTAAGGAAATAATTAGTCACCTATATGTAACCATTTGGGCCTATTTTACAAAAACCTTAAAGATTGTTGTGTATAGACCACCCCTGGGAATAGAAAGTGGATATCTCAAGGAGGTGGATGGTAATTTGATAGAAACTTATAAAATGTTTCAAATGTATACAAACACTATCCTCTCTTAGAAACTTATTCTATGAACCCCTTAGATAATCAACATTTTCAAGTGAGTGCCTACAACACTTTTGATCTATGTTGAGATCTACATTCCACCTGTGGTAAGAGATAGTATATATAAATAAAGGAGGTAATAATACATAATGTATACCTCATCTAAAATTAAAGGATGTTGAATACAAACCTGAGGTCACACATGCCTAGCTAGGCATAAAACATAGCCTAAAGAAAAGAAGATATATAAATAAAAAATATGTTGACAAAATAATACATAAGGGTGTCACTAACCTTTAAATAATATGATAAATATCCTACTATCATAATAATTTAAATATAAAGGGACAAATGCCTACTTAGAAACCCTCATTCTATCAAGCACCTTGACTTGTAAGCAGGCCTATAGCCAATCATGAGAAAGTTATTATTTGAGGCCTTTGTAAGTGTGATCAAGCCTTAAAATTTGGTAAAATTTGTCACTATGAGTGGATAAAGGTGTCCATTCTCCCATTTAGGTTAGATAATTAGTGGTTATAACCATTTTTTCTCATACCTAGTCTAGTTTTTGATAGTCAATTATGTTGATAGGAAAGTGACTTGAGGCCTTAAAGAGCCCATATGAAAGTTAAAATTAATGAATGGTTTATAAAGAATTATCAGATGATGGTCAGTCTATTAATATACCCTCTAGGGTAAACAAAATTCAAGGTTTTATTTAGACACCCTTGAGAGTAAGCCAAAGGAGATAGACCTCACTCCTAGCGTTAATCCTTCCTACCATGTTGAAGCATCTACAAGCCTTCATAGAAAATTGATAATCATGAAATATGTGTAGGGATGTTTTAGGTCCTAACAGAGTAGTTTCAAGTGGAGGGAAATATAAAAAGGTTATAACTAGTCTTAAGATCCTACTCGAGTCACAAATCTCTAGACAGCCAACTCAAGGTGCACCTTTAAATGTTCATACCCTTCACCACAAAGAGGCCCATGCTTAGGGATCTTGTGTAAATTTTAGTACCCTTATAAATTAAAAATCCATAAAATAATGAAATGCAATAAGTGGTTTAGTTTTATGAATTATCTTAAGAAACTAACATGTTAGAATTGGTTGATAGAAAACTTGAGAGTCATATTTAAACACTCCTATCTCAACACACCTACTTCATGGGATCCCAATCTATTGAGAAAAGATGGAGGGGTAAATGTAATTTAAGTTCATAGTAATTAGTTCTAGTTTGGATGTCTATACTCTATGAACCATCATTAAGATGGTGGATATCATAAACACTTCCTAAATTCATCAAAATTCATCTAGATGGAATTATTTGATTATGATATGGTCTTTTAGGTCCCCTCAAGTATTTTAAGAATCATAATGACCTATTGGTTAGCACATGTGGGGATAATATTATAAATAATATGTCTAATAAGGCTAATTTGGGCCTAAAATAAAAGAAATGGAAAGTTTTTTTAATGATCCTAAGTTTAAGGAGAGATAATATGTCCTAAAGCTTCAAAATATCCCTTTAATAGTCATCTATATGAACCTTCATGATTGGTTTTAGAAGTAGACAGACCTAGGTGTTGAGATGAAGGGTTGAATGTATTAAAAATAGGCCAAATGGATTAATCAAGCTATCATTTATACTCTAGGGACATTAAAGATGATATTTAGGATTGAAAATAGTTTAAAGGTGCTTTACTACCCAGAGATTAAGGCCAAGACTCAAGAACCATGAATTTAGACATTTTGGTCTAACACCTCTATTAGATCAATACCACTAGAAGGTGGAATATAAGGTAAATTTAGAGACAAGGAAACTTAAAATACTATGGAGGAGGTCATCATGATGTTTGGGAACCTATTGGTCACATTGAGTCATATGAGAATTGATACAATTAGCCCTTTGGTTGATAGATACTCAAAGGCTATCCAAGAAGCATAATTCTCACTTAAGGGGCATTTTCACATGCTCATAATTATACAAAACCTCTAAATTGGAGGTTGAGGACTTTAAGAGAGTTAATTGAGTTTTTCAACATGTATTTAGTTTAATTGGTATATATTTTTAGGTTCTTACCTCTATGAACCATTATTAAGAGTCTTAAGCACTCTTAAACCCCTCTAAAACCATAATAAGGACTTGATTGGAGAGATTTGTTGAAAAGTGAATCCAAATAGGTGGGAACCACTTATAAAACACCTAAATAATGTTGTCAACTCATATGAGGCCATGTCCATGGTACTTGGTTATATGGATATTATACAAACACCTCTATAAATTATAAGTTTTCAAGGTTTTGAGTAGAAAATGGGGTGAAAAGCCTAGTCATAAGTTATAAGTCATATAAAGTGTTATATTGAGACTTATTCCACCTCTAAAAATATGGAAGTGTTTACTCATTTACCTATAATTTCCTCTGCTAACTTATTCTAATCATCCAGTCTATGAGGTTAGTCTATATTCCTACTGATGCAAGGAAGATGGATTTGTAGGTGATAAATGTTTGAAGAGTTTAAGTAATGGTATAGAGGGTTAATACAAGAGTAATTAAAACCTTCTTAGATGGCTTGAAGGTTTGGTTTATCCATATTAGTTATCCAAATAGTGAATAGGTAGAAGAATGAATAACTTGCAGGTGAGGCCTACTTAATAAACAGAAAGAAGATTTATATGAATGTATAACATCATCATGAAGTTAATGAGCCAACTTGGGACATGTATAACTACCAATTGAGGTAATTATACCCCATTTTGAATATCATAATGAAGTTTTTGGGTTATTGTCTCATCAAAGTCAACCTAAAGTTGTGGATGGCCACTTAATGTTCATGGAAAAAGGCTTCATTAAGCCATTTTTTAATGTTTGTAATTGATTTGATAGGGAGGGAGTTTGTTGAAGGTGGTGTACATGTGTTCTCCATAGGCCAAACACTTCTAAAATTAGACATCAATGCCTCAAATCGCCAATTCAAGACATGTATCCACTCGAAAAATGCATGAGAGGAGAAATGGTGACTAGTGTAACTATCATATGGCCACCTTGGCCTCTTCATAGCCTCTCCTACACCTATATTCTTCTTTGCCTCTCATGAAAAAATCTATATATTAAATTATTGAAGTATTTATTATAATACCTTAGCTAGGTGTAGCTAAGCTCTGCCAAAATTATACCTTGTACCTTGAGTCAATAGATAAAGTTCAATTGTAGATGTATGTATGAGTGTTAGTGTGTATCATGATGGTTGATTTGTATAATATATGTAGTTCACCTTATTTTATAATTCCTTTCTTTCACCTAATATCATACTCTCAATCTATGTAGTTTGTATGAAGTGTTGATAGGTATTAGTGGCCTTGAAGTGTGTCTAGGCTAGTAATGTCTTGTACATACCTATATCCTTAGCCTTTAATTTTTATACTTTATACTTAACCTTCATATGAAGTATTCATTCCTAGGACTATGTCAAGAGGTCTAATTAGTTTCTTAATTTCATTAAGTTTATAAGTGTGTTTAAGGGATAGTCAAGAGAGGATAATTAAGTATTGGTGCATCACCACTCTTAGTATAGGTTTTATTTCTAATTTTTCATCCTTAACATTTCTATCCCAATATAAATAGGTCTTAGAAGGAGAATTAAATATGATAAATTAGGGGAGATAACCCCATAAGCTAGAAGTTTGACCTAAACTATAGGTATCCCATAACCTTTAGGTCAATACCATGTTAGTCCAAGTTTGAGGTGGATTTAAACAGTCTTTTTTAAGCAAGTGAAACTTGGTTTGATAACATAGGTATAATTTCCAAATAATTCTCAAGTTATGTTATGCCTACTTCTACATCAGCCCTTATCAAACTTGAAGAAAGTCCAAGCAAATTAGAACTATGTAAGGACCAATCAAAGGACTTGTTTGACATGATAAGATTAGGTTACTTTCTCCTAGAGGCATGTCATGATACAATTCACCTTCATGAATCTAGTTTCACCAAACAAGAAGAAGTTGTCTCTCTAAGCATGCCATTATAAGAGGTCATGTCATCTGATGGTGACTTGATTGAGGTTTTTAAACAAGAATAAACCACTCATTTCATTTATAAGTGTCTCTTCACTCTTGGGGAATGAAACTAAACTTCAATGGTATTAATATTTCATGAAGAAAGATTCATCTCCATTTGAATTCAACCCTATAAATATGCCATAAGATCTACCTCAAACTAATCAACTTGATCAAGAGTACCCTAAGGATGACATAGAAATGAGACTATTCATGTAAAGTATATAAGTTTGGAATGAATATGATTAGGTATTCGATTCACATAGATAGCCTAAGCACCTAATAATAAATCAAGAAGTTTTAATTATTATTCTAAGAGACTATGATTATGCCAACTTTTCTAGATGCAAGTGGAAGTTCTCATTCAATAAGCAACACTTGATTAGACTTCAAACAACACATGATAATTTGATGTCATGGTGTCATGGTGATCAAATAAGTTTCCCATTTGATCTAAGAGGATAAATAAGTGGGGTTCAATTAAATTTTTGTAGTATTTACTTGTCTTATGCCCAATAAGTATTGTCAACACAAGTATGGTGTTAGCTACCTTAGTTAATTTGTTGCCCTATCTTGTTGCTTCTTAGGTGTTTTAGGTGTTGTTTTATTTTTGTGTTTTTGTGTTTGTAGAATTATATTTTATCCCTTGAAGGTTTTTTAAGGTTATAAATTTTATTTATAGTCTACGAAGTGTGGTCATCCAAGTCATATTGACATACATGAGTCTTGTGCCTATCATAGTGAGATAGTTTTCTCTTGACTAGCAGGCTAGTCATCCCCTGTGAATCACAAAGAATGTTGATAATTTGTCCTCCTAGGCCAAATTTAAATCCCTATAATTTAAAACTTTCTCATGAGACCCTATAAACTTATACATGGTAGTCTACATGCCTTGTGATGTCTTTTTTTGGTCTCATTTTAAGTCTGATAGCAATGTTTAAGGTGTCATAGTATGTGTTAAGCATTACTTGAGGGATCATCATTTGAGAGCCTTTGTTGAGTCTTTAGATGATGTCTTAAGTTTTTATGGTGGTCCTTAACTGAGTGGAGGGGTTTCGAATGTCTTTTGAAGCCTAGATAGTGGCCTAAACATTATTTGACAAAATTAAGGTAGTTTAGCATAAATTAACATATTTGGAAAGATTAAGGCTTTTGTTTTCATATTATTTATGATTTTTTTATAATTTTCTTGTAAGAGAGTCCATTTCAACAATATTGGGAGGGTTTCCAAACATGGTTTAAGTCATAACATGAGATATAAATTGTACCCCATGTTATTTTCAATGGTCTACTTGGTCAAGGTTGTTTCAAGACCTAATTAACCCTCCAAGCTATCATGTACCCTTCAAACATCTCATATGAAGAGACTTTGAGATTATAAATCCATTTATAAATAGTGTCACATTGAAATTATGGGTCTTAAAAGGTTTCATAAACATTCTTTGTTATAATAAGGTGGTTTTAAGTTTAAAATGTCTCCTTTTAGAAGCCAAACACATCTTTCATTCACCAAAAGGGACACACACACATGTAAATGTGACTTTTAAACTTCCCCCAATCATACCTTATGTTTTTATAAGTTTTTTACCTCTTTATTTCCCTCATTATTCCCACTAATGGCATTTAAAGATCTTAAACTTGAGAAAATGAAGGAAAGTTGTAGGTTGTAGGAGCTTTCAAGTTGGCATAGATCTATACAATGTGGTTATGGTTAGAAAAGGTATGAAATTTTCAATGGGAAGTCATATTAGGAATCAAGAAAGATAATATATGAGTTTCAAGGTCAAACATGGCAAAAATTGACCCCTTTTCTCTATTGAGCTCTTTGGTAGCTTTAGATAGCCAATTAGGTTCTTACTTAGTACAGAAAGGAGAAAGAACATGGTGACTTGAGATCTTGTCCATAATAAGGGGGTATAATGGCCTTAAAATAATTGGCATTGGTTTATATATTGATCCCCTATACTTTATGAATAAATTTTAAGAACCCAAATAACCAAATTTATCTCATGCATCTTCATAGGGTCATCTTTACAATGATTTCAGTGCATTTTTGGTTTTACTTAATGTAATAAATGTTCATCTATGTCTTAAATAGGTTTAAATAGTCCATATACATCATTATCCACTACTTTTTCACATGTTTTATCCTTAGAGAGTAAGTAACCCTCCATGTTGTCATGTGTGCAGGTTACAGTCAGTGTTTCCTCATGTTACAGAGCCTTTGATAAATAGATATGAAAGTGAGTAATAGTCTTAAGTGTATGGTGGGTTTATTGGATTTAATTAAATTATTTTCTACCCTAAACACTCATCTAAGTCATCACACCAAATAACTCCTTCAAATCACTATCACAAGGTGATTTTCATGCATATTGTGTAATCTCCTATGTAAGTGTGAATAGGGAAGTTGTAGAAAATCATCAGGTTATTTTAAATAAATACATGATCTTAATATTTTAGTCATGATATATATATTTTCCCCTTATAATCCTCTTTTCATCTTACCCATATAACCCATTCCTATACTCAGCCCTAGAGAGACTTGATCTTTTTTGAGTGCCTATAGACCTACTATGTAATTGGAACTAATGGAGTGTTGACTATTGGGATGGGGTATATAAAGCATTGAACAAGTCTTGAGTATTCATAAGGACCTATTAATATTCATGATATATATATATATATATATATATATATATATATATATATATATGTATATATATATGTATGTATGTATGTATGTATATGTATATGTATATATAATAGGGTCAAATAAAGATCAACACCTTCCACTCAACCCTAAAGAGACAAGCTTAGTCAAGATTCCTATTACACATACAAGACTATGGTTGACAATATGAATAAACTCCAATGGAGTAATGAGTGGAAGGGATATAGAGTAATGTAGGATACATTTAATAATATAATCAAGAAACCCCAATTTCCATGAAGAGGGAAACCTCAACTTTCATTTCACTCATAGCCATGGTAGGCCTAGAATTGGGCATCTATGGGCCGAACTATAGATATAGGGAAAGTTGAGTATATAATCAAATTTTAGGAAGCCTTGAATTTATATAAGGTGAAATTGGGTTGAAACTCCATATCATAAATGATATATTTTTCTAATGATATTGAATTTTCTATGAAGAGAAGACTCACCTCCTTATACACATTCAATATCACAAACTTCCATACACAAGGTAATCATGAGGAAACAAGGTAGCTAAGTATAAGGTGACCTTGATAGGATATTCATAGTGTATTTTCATAATATATAATTCATACACCTCATGATATACTATTCAAAAAACAATCACAATGTGCTAACAAATGAATATACTCATACTCATAGTCTAGGATGGTCTGAGAACACCTCTAGGTAGAATGCCAAAGAAGAGATAAAATATGTTGAACCCTATATATAATCTAGGTTGTTTTCTTAAATATTTTATTATACATTAAGTTCTTTGGTCCTTTGAGATAACCAAGAGAGAACTCAATGGCCTAATTTGGTCTATTAGGCCTAAAACTAACATGTACATGCATGTTCATAAAAATTGAAAACATTTGCATGTTTCAAAGACTTTTGAGGTCTAAAAACATTATAGGTGGAAGTTATAAAGACATAATAATGTTTTATATGATTATAAGAGCCTCAATTTGAGGAGAAAAGGTACTAAACCAAGCCATTAGGGCTATATAAGCCTAGGTATGCAAAGAGCATAATTGAAGGGAGGCCTAATCCCAAAGGGTGTTATCAAACCCTCAAATAATGTTACTTAGGTCCCAATTATATCAAAAATTATAAAATAAGATAAGAGACCACTCAGGTCTCTAACACCAACTAGTTTAAGCACTTGGATTGAACAGTGATGAGCATGGTAGGCTTACATGAGATAGGGATAGATATGATGGTCTAGGCATATGGTGGAAAGTTAAAAGGGTTTGAATTAGTTATATAATGGTATTATGGTGACATTGAACTGAAAAAATCATCTACATATGGCCTAGAGTCCTAAGACTTAGTTTAGACCTATAAGGCTTAAAACCACCCTTAAGCTTCAAAACCCCCAACCTCCTCCTTGTGGCATATCCAAACCCCCAAAGTAGACTTAAGGTCTTTAAAATTCATGTGAGTATGATACAGGACATGAGGAAGATGTTTTGGATGGAATAAGGAAAGGAAGTTTTAGAATTGGTCTCATTACCCCTCTCAAGCTCTACTACCCTAGTATGCCATATCAAGATGCCAACTCCAATACTTATATCTCATATGGAAACATGAATCAGGCCTAGTTATCTTAGGAAGAGTTGGGGGGGCTATTCAATCACTATCCATGAAGGAAAGAATGGAATTTAGGATCCCAACTCTATGAACAATCCCTAACATTGAAACCCACATAGAAAGGTTAACATAGAGTTCAAATGTTACCAACTTTCACTCACAACTCACCATAAAATTTTCATGGTAAAGGAGATGTTTAGGATTTTTCAAGGGGTATATGTTCTAAACATATATGGTAATAAGTTTTGGTTTTGATGCTTGTACTTTATGAATCATCATTTAGATGATAGGACACTAAAACTCTGCATAAACCCTAATAGAGACCCAATGGACTAAAAATTAAGTAATTTTCACTAAAATTCCATATATTGTCTTGGTAAACACATATAACTAATTTTTCACTCAAATGAGGTATTATTCATGGCATTGGTCCGTACAGAGAGTTGTACAGATGCATCAAAAACATTATTTTTTCAAGGTTTAATCATAAATTAAAGGTGAAGAGTTATATGAGGAGTTTAATATCATTTAGGAGGTTTGTTTGAAGAATATTTCACCATTTAAAATCATATACTACTCATAATACTTCTTGAAATAGCTTCTATAGGTCTGAACTAAAGGGTTAGTCTTTAAATGCTAGTGAAAGGTGACCTAGTCACCTAAATGAATAAAATTTGTAGTTATATACCACTTGGAAGGAATATATCATGGTATAATATGATTTCCTACACTTGAAACCTACTCACTCATCCACCTTTAAGGTTATATTCAATCCCCATGGTCATCCAAGTAGTTAACACTAAGAGATTAGGCCTAGTTACTTAGTAAGCCTACTTGGTCAACTAAAGAAGATGTATATTGGTATGGAGGGCTGATTAGAGATTAAATATAAGGTAGTAATACCTTTTTAAATACCTAATGGAGGAAAGAAAACACAATTTTATGAGACCATAAAATGGCTCGTTGTATACATGAAATAACATCCTTTTTCTTACATTAGAATTGAATCTAAATGTAGTTTCCAAACTTTTTTATTTAGATTAAAATAGAAAGTATATATCATGTTTATTTATTTAAAATTCATTTTTATCTATTTATTATTTATTTTTAATTATTATCAATGAAAATATGTCAATATGTGTATACATAGTTCATACTAAGATATAATGATTCAAATTATGAAGAGTAACCATTCAAGAACAAATGTTAGAGTAGTGTTAGAATCTTTTATAATAGATATAGACTTAGTCTATAGATATTCCTAGTAGCTCCATATTACATCATACTAGTTATATATTACATTAGACTAGATATATACTACATCATACTAGATATGAACTATATCAGACTATCTATGAACTACTTTAGACTAGCTACGGATTGCATCAGACTTGTTATGGATTACATCAGACTTACAATGAAATTCATTAGATTTACTATGGAATACATCAAAAATGCTACAAACTTCAACAAAACTATTAATAACTTGTTTGTAAAGTATTTCTAAATGTATTCTAATGATTGCTTGGTCTATTTCAGCTATCACAAAAATAATTTCCATTTGGAGTCTTTCTATGTATAGATTTCTATATATATACTTTCCATTTATAGATTATATTCAAATATAGATTTATGTAATTTTATTTCAATAAATATCTCTCTCCATATTTTAAGGATATTGATAATATGTTGTAATAGATTACATTCTTATAATAAATATCTCTCTCCATATCTTATGGAGATTGAGATAGGCTAAAATGTCTAGGTTGTTACTCCTAGATAAAGTGCTTTTTGGAAACATGAGATTATAAATTCAACCTCCCAAACCCTAATTAAATTAATTTATATAATTTTATTTCCATCATTCTAAGTAATCTATTCTAAATCTTGTGTTTTGAATAAATCCTCTTCCAAGGAATGAGTTGGCCACTCATTCTAAGGAAGATGGATTAATGTATTTTTATTTATTTATTTATTTATTTATTTTGTAATTATCAATTCATTTTAAATTTTTATTTTGTTTTTTGTTTCTATAACTATTCCTTTTTATATTTTTTTGTGAACCTATAGGTTTTTTATTTGTTTTATCATTTTTTTTCAATTCAATAATTTATTTTCTTGCAAGTGTGATTTAATTTCATGCATGAGTGATTTAATTTATACAAGTATGATTTTAAATTCCTAAAACTGTGGAGTATGATAGAAGGAACCATTTTATAAATATATTTTTTTCCTATTACATATAGCCTTTGGACACTATTCCTAAATTGATAGTATTAAATGAAGGGGATTGACAACCCTCATCACAATTCACACCCATAATGGAGGATGGGGTAGTTTCTTAAGCCTAGTCAATATGCAAAAGGAGAAGGAAGATACGTGTTTATCCATGAATTCTAATTATACCATGATGCCACCTTTGTAACTATCAAAATCAGAGAGAATTGACTAGGTTTTCATGCTCATCTTATGTATGGGGTTAACCTAGGCCAAAAATAGACATCCAACACCACAAAAGGCTCATTAAAGACCACACATAACCAATGAAATGCATGAGATAAGTGTGGGACTAATTTTAACTATTCATGGAGTGGATTATGTCATTCATGACCTATTCATGCCTTCCATTCCAGATTTCCCTCTCTCATCTTCTCATTTTTCTACAAATTGAGGCTCTAAGGCAATTATATGATTCCCTCTCCTGCATATGAATAAATTCTACCCAAATTTATATCTTGTAACCTCTTAAACTAATGCAAAGACTAATTCATCTTCTCCATGTTATTCTTTAATGTGATATATGTTTGTTTAATTTTCATAAGTGGTAGGTTTTATCCCTTTTCATTTCCTTAGTTCACCTAGATACTAGTATATTATTATATGTAGGTCACAAAGCATGTGAAGGTGTTGGTGGTTGAGATTATAATGGTGTTTGACTAGTATGTACCTTGAACTAGACCTTCCCTTCTTGACCCTCATGTTATAATCATCTAGCATAGCCTTTATGTAAAACATTGATGCTTAAAAGCCTTAAAAAGATTGGTTCAATTACTTTTATTATGTATTAGTTTTTTTGAAAGGTCAAATAGAGTGGACACATCATATTGGTGCATCACCTCTAGTGGCATAGGTTCTTTTTCATGTTTCCCTTATATCTTTTTTCATCACCATGTCAGTAGTCTTAAGAATTGAGCTCAATTGATGTATTAGGAGATTTATCCCCATAAAATAGAGGTTTAATCCATCTATAGGTAATGCACAACCTTGGACTAATCCCATCTTACCCCAAACTTGAAAATTTTTAAACAATCCTCTCTTGAGGGTGAAATTCAATGATAAATAGTTTATTTTTTCTTGTCATCATCGATACTCCACCAAAGATAGTATGCCATCACTTTCTCTGACAACTTATCTAAGACATACTTGGGAAAACATAAGGGTCAAAACTTGGTTCCCAAAATCATTACCACTATGTAATTTGGGTATAATTAGTATTCCCCCTTGGCCAAAAGGTGTTTTTGATGCTATTAGAGACTTCATTGAGTGGGTTCTCATGAATTTCCCTCTAGACTTGAGGATACACATTCTTAGTAATTCAAATAATATTTCACATGTAGCAATAAATATATAGAAAAGAATATAATTCACATACTATATTATTTATACAACCTAGGGATAGAGTGATCAATTATGTACATACATTATGCCCATGATAATTTTCAATGGGTAGGACATCATGAAAAAGTGGCCTCCAACTATTATTTTATCTTTTTTTAACATTTTCTCCTTGATTTTGGTGTTGGTGATTTCTCCCCACATAAAGGTCAATTCTAAGGTCATCAATAGGTCTATCAACGTAACACACTCAATTTAAAGGTAATAGATGCTAGTGCACCCATACCTCCTATTCAGTAGGTCCATCTTGATGTGAACTCCCTATTGGTTCCCAATTATACACCTCCCTAATTTATCCTATCACACTTGAATAAAATGGATAATAATGATGAGAAACCCACTAGAATGTTATTGTAGTCGAGGAAGGGTTTGGCATCAAGAATGGACCATACTGAGAAAATGACTAAAAGGCACTGAGCAAAGGTATGGTTAACTCCCTGTTGCTTTTGGCTCTACCTGAACCAAGGTGAAAGAACTTATGGAGTAGCTTTCTCACATGGAGGGATTTTTCAATTCAATTTCCATGGGAATTTTTTGCATAAGGGACAAAAATGACCAGAGGATAACCAATGTTTTCACACTTCACCCATGAAGGGTTGTCACACAAAATTCACAAATTCTCTAAGTCATACACAAGCTACTAAAGATAGATGAAATTGTGAATATAATCTTCATTATGAAGAATATTCAATAGTAAAGGGACTAAATAAAAGATTTGAATGCTAGGATTTAAATCAAAAAATACAAACACATTCTAAATAGGTGAGATCTTATGCATTTTTAATATAAATAATATGTATAGTATGCAAGGGATGTATTATTTCTAGGGTAGGATAGGGTATAACAAGTTAGATGATTAAAAATAAGGAGGATAGTGTTTTGGTGGTTTCCAAATAGCAGGGTATCTAGTAGTATTTCATGACAATGTTCCTTAGTAAAGATGCAAAAAAACTTCAAATTCAAGATAATGATAAACACTAAATGATCCTTGAGAGACTAGGACATACACTAAAAATATAATCTCAAATACTTTCTCCTGCTAAACTCATGAACTCAGGGTGCCCTTAAGAGGTATTCGATAACACATTTCCAAATATAACTATAGAGAGGGGTTTTAAACCTAGGTACATACTTAGAATGGAAACTAGTAATAAACACAAACCTAAATGTCTAATCAATAGAAACTATAAAACATATTATAGCATTTGATAAATAAGATATAATAAAGAACCACAAATGTTTTCTAGTGACCTAAAAAGAAATATTAAAAACGTCAACACTTCAAAATGTTACCATGGGGAAAAGCATGGAAAGATTTCTCTTTTGACAAGGGATACATAAACATGATCTCAAAGCTTGATAATGGTTGTATAGATGTAACCACCTTAGCAAGGGAGACAAAATATACACATAATAATTGAACCAAAAAAAATTATTTGAAACCTAGATTTAAAGAAAAAAGATGCCTAAATTAATGACCTGCCATAATCAATAGCCAACAAACACCTTAAAATAGAAGATACACCTTATATTTATATATTTCTCAATCCTCACAAGTCTATGACTAAGGGCTATAATTTGCAAAATTTGCATAACAAAATTTTCTAGTCCCATCAAGATGCTCCCAATCATAAAATACCTTTTGTTATGCCTAAGATATTCATCTATTTTGAAGAAAAAGCATTGTTTTAAACTCCTCTACAAGGAATTATGAGGACTTGCAACCACCTCAAGATGTTCTTTTACACCTGCCTAGAAGGTGAATTACATGGTAGAGGTCAAACAAATTTTGTTACTATGTGTAACTACCTAGAGATGCTAGTGAATGATTACCTACATAAATATAATCTCTTAGATAATTTCCTTACTTTTTATGCATGCCATGGAATTACCTATTCTTGTAATGATATCTTATGAGTGATCTGATTGTGACATGAAACTAAAAATGATCTATGATGAAGATTGGAAATATTTACTCTATAATGAATTCATGGACCTTATTCTATGCTTTGACTCATTTCCCAATTATGAAAGAGCCATCAAATTTAACTTTTAGACCAAAGCTTTCCACATATTGACATCTAAAATTCCACCTTAGATCCAACTGGGCATCCATGTAGTTTAAAATTAACTAGGCCACTTCATTAGTTTTAATCTAGGCATGTGCCACTCTCTTGTTGGTTTTGAGCCTTTTTTAAGTTCCATCTTATCTCTCACCATTAGATATGATAACCTAAACAAGTACATGTCATTGATCCTGATCCAAAGGATCAAATTCCATTATCTATCTATAGGTCTTATGCTAAAAAGGTGCCACTTATCAGCTTCACAATATATTTGCATCATGCTCTATCAGTCCCATTGGGCTAATGCATTTTTTTAAGTGATGATCTCACATTCACTCTAGGATTCATTAAAAATACATGAGTCAATATGTACCATAAATTGGATAGTGTACACTTGAACACATACCATTAATCTCTGGGAACATGCTCGATCCTTAAATCATACCCCATAAGCTTAACACTTGTCATGCCTACACTTGTCCTAGGTTCCTTTAACTATTTAGCTTTGATCACGCACTATTATATCATCCTAATCTATTAAAATTCATGTCATTATATATGCCTCCATTTTAAAACAAATGGCAACTTCACAAGGTTTAAAATTAATGCTCATGCAACCATCCTGGAATATTTGAATCCTAACGGCTACTTACCAAGACTTAAATTTAACATCCACGTGCATGTCTTGAAGCATTTTAATTCCAATGGCTAGTCCCTATAACTTAAATTTGACATAAAAGATGTCTACAAGACCGTCATACTTGTAATTCAAAAATACTTCGTCAAGGGCTTTGTTCCATGATAATTTGATTAGTGGGCTCTTTGTCTTTAGGATTTCTATTTGCTTCAGCACTTTTATCTTTGGCTTCTCTTTATCCTTATCACTTATAATTTGGGATTTTATTTGGCACAATTATCCCATAATAATTATTTTTGTCATTCTATTGAGATAATTATCTCAAACAAAATATCCGAGACAATTTCCCCAAAGGACTTGACTTCACACTTTTCCCATAAGAATTGAGACTTCAAATTTTCATCTTTATTAGAATAATTGTTTTATACATTTTGTTTGAAACAATTCCCTTGAATAAAATAGTCTCTTGCACTTTTACCAAAGGAATTGGGCCTCTACACTTTTGCTAAAAGGATTAAGACAGCTCCTTTTATCTTCATTAGGATAATTGTTTTAGACATTTTGTTTCAAATAATTACCTCATACAAATTGAACTTGGTGCTTTCCCAAAGAAATGAAATTATTTCAAACCTTTTTCTTAGGAAAATTTCCTAAAGGAAATATGACTTCTGCTCCATATCAACTTTACTAAAAGTACCTTTCAGGCCCTTCAAACATACCCTTCAAAAATTTTGTCAAGGGCACTTGCCCTATAAAATTGCCTTTCGACCTTTTTCAATGGCCCTTATATCACTTGAAAGTGCCTTTTATACTTTCTAAAAGTGTCCTTTGAATCTTCTAAAATTGCCCTTTAGACCTATTTAAAGTGTCCATCCTCTTGAAAGTGCCCTTCAAAGTTATTGGAAGTGTTCTTTGCCATCCAAACTTATCCTTTGGTCTTTTTGAAAGTGTCCTCCATATTCTTAAAGTGCCCTTAAGGGATTTTTCAAGGGAAAAATCTTATAAATAAATGATCCTTCAAAAATTTTGAAAAGGCAAAATGACCCTTCTTCAAGTGTCATTTGGGAATTTTTCAAGGGCAAAATGCCCCAAGGAAATGACCCCTCAAAAATTTTACAAAGGCAAAAAGACCCTTTTTAATGTTTGTACACACTTTAGCCAAAATATATAAGTCTTGATAATTCTTTCAGTATTCTTTCACATGAAAAATGCCTAAAGAGCAAGTGCCCTTCAAACATTTTTCCTTGGATAAAAAGTCCAAAATAAACAAGACTTTGCATTTTCTCTAAAACAAATGATTTATTTCAAGATTTTTGTGTAGGTAAAATGCTTGAAGAACAAGTTCATTTTAGACCTTTTTCCATGGACAAAAAGTCCAAAACAAATTACCCTTCATATATTTTGTGAAATATTTATCCTAAAATAAATAATACATTGAATTCTTTCTGATTTTTTGTAGTAGACAAAATGTCCAATAGAAATAAGTCTTCAGACATTTTGTTTGAGATAAAAGGCCTAAAGACCTATTTTTGTCATACATTATGTTCATGTAAAAAGTTATAAAAAGTCTAAGGAAAAGACAAAAGGATATATTAGGACTAATCCAATTTTACATGAACTTTACCTTCCAAAGGAATACTTTGAAACGGTAGTTGGGCTAATGATTTAGACATTGATACTCACTTTGCCTAAGGGCTTGAGAATTTTCACTTAATAAGGGACCAATTTATTCAGTGTAATTTTGGGAACTAACACTATATCTCACCTAGGGATGCATACCCTCTATGGGTGTGTAAAGAACCATAGAATACAAGACAATGTGCCAATCCATTGGGCTATGGAGTTAAGACTTAGTAATTTTCAGCAAACATCTATGAAGACTCAATAAAACATGGTGGTATTAACAAAAATAGACCAAGAGGATATGGAATTGAAAGCACAACAAAAAAATACAAAGTGAAATTATAAAAATAAAGCTCGAAGAAGAGGGTAAATAAAATAACAAAAGGAAAAAATAACAAAACATTATACAATATGGTACACAGTGCAGATAGACTCAATCAAGAAAGTGTTTTAAATGTCTGCTATTGACTAGTAGCTCTAGTATTTCACCCTCTAGGTCTCTCAAGAAGAAATTATACTCCCCAATCTATTAGTTAAAGGAATAGGGACCCATCCATAAGGCATCAACTTTCAATGCTTTCTTTTCTCCTCATTATTGCTATCCCAAAATAGAATCAGATCACCTACTTGTAAGGTTATTGAAGTGACCTTCCTATTAAATATTCTATTTATATTTTATTTTAACTTGAGGTGTCTTTCATGATATTATCTTCAAGTTTGATCAAGCTCAATAATCTAATTCACCTTGATTTCATATTGGTGGAATTGCTCATCATCCTCTAGTTGTTGCATGAGCTGATGGATGGGCAACTATAAGTTCATAGGCAAAACTATTTGAGCTCCATAAACAATCTCAAAAATGATTTTACATATATATATATATCTCTTAGGTGTGATCCTATTATCCCATAAATCAAACTTTAGTTGTTTACCCCACTTTTTCTTGTTTGATTCCAATGTTCACCTAATGATCTTGAGCAAGTTCTTGTTACTTAATCTGCTTGCCCATTCCCTTGAGGATTATAGTTGGAAGTGTATGTCAATTAAATCCCATAGTATTTGCATAATGTCACCAAATTTTTGGCTTAGAATTTCATGGCATTATTAGTAATTATCTTGATATGCACACCAAATCTATAAATAATTTGATTTAACAAAAAATCCTTAACTACCTTGTGTTTTGCTTTCTTTATAGGGATTGCTTCAACCCATTTTGTGAAGTAATCAATTACAACTAGGATCCATCTATGTCCAACACTTGATAAATCAATAATTTATCCAATGAAACCTATTCCCCATGTCTGAATAGGCCTTGAATCATCATAGGTTGCAAGGGAAGAGAAATTTAAGCTCTCATTCTCTTATAAAAGCATTGACATTTCTCACGCCTTTTGACTATTTGAGCAAAATATTAAAACAATAATGGCCACCAATAACCATATCTCAAAATTTTATGATCTATAACTTTAGGTGAAAAATGTCCCCCATAAACTCCACTATGAAAACCTTCAATCAAGATAGCAGTATTTTCTTATAACACACATCTTAGGAGAACCCCATCTATATTCTTCCATGTTAGTCCATCCTCAGTCAAGAGGTACTTTTGGGAGACAAGATTGAGATTTCTTTGATTCTTATTCAAGCTAGGGGGATAGTTCAAATTTTTCAAGTAGTAAATAATGTATCTATACCATGTAGATGTGTTAAACTAATTCAAGCAATCATCAAAATTAAACACCATATTATTTACCTCAATAGCTTGCAAATTGGTCTTAGCCATAAGCTTAATTAGACCCATCCCCCTTACTAGACGGTATGGATATCCATGTCATACTCTTGTAGCTTGTTTACCCACCTAAACCTCTTGCTAGATACTTAAATCTGAGTTAAAATGTCCTTTACCATGGTGTGTAAGATGTAGGAAATAATCTTTGAACTCAAAATATATGGCCTAAACATTTTAATAGCCTTTAAAAGAGTGAAAGCTTATTTTTTCATGATAGTGTAGTTTAGCTCATGACATTGTATATATTTTATAAATAAAGTTATGGGTTTCTCATGACCTTCATCATTCTTTTACAACAAGATAATAGCAACATTATTGTATGATGAAAAAGAGAATATCTGGGATGGCTTTGTATAATTAAGACTAGCCAACAAAGGGGCAAACTTTAAAATTCCCTTGATGTCATTGAATGCTTGTCTAACCTTTTCCTCCCATTTTATGTTTTATTCCATCTTCAACATATAATTAATAGGTAGATTAATCTCTAAAAAATTAGACACAAACCTTCTTACAAATTTAATTTGTCCAAAGAAATATTGAATTCCTTTCTTGGACTATAGGATAGACATTTTGCTAATGGCTTAAACACTATCAAGGTCAATCATGACACCATATTTGGACACTATGTGTCCCAAAAACTTGGCCTTTTACACTCCAAATTGTAACTTATTAAGATTAATAAAAATTTCAAACTCCTTGCATCTGATCAACACCTTTTTTATATGCTCCAAATTCTCTCCCCTTATTTCAGAGTACATAGTGATGTCATCCTGATATATAATAATAAACTAGTTAATTGTCCCTATAAAATTGATGTCCATATCTTGCTATAATGTTTCACCATCATTCATCAAATAAAAAGGCATCCTTATATATACATAAGTGCCCCAAAGCATTATGAATGTGGTCTTCGACCTTTCAGATTCTTGACCACAGCCTGGTTGTAACCTAAGAAGCCATCTAATGTAGACAACATTTTTGATCTAGTAATGCTTTATAGTAGGTTCTCCATATTGTGAAAGGTATAATTATCATTTAAATAAGCCTTGTTTAGATTTGAAAAATCCACACACAAGTGGATGTCACCATTTTTATTTTTTATCAAGACTAAATTTTCCACCCATGATGAATATCTATTGGGTTGAATGATACCACCATCCCTTGGCTTATTTAATTAATCCTTCATCTTGGTGGCCAATATAGTATTAATGGGTCTATATTTCTACTTGAAAGGCTTGATATCAGGTTGTAATGGGATGACATGCTAGAACAAGTCTTCCTTATACACTTTTAGCTTTGAATAAGACCATGTCAAGTAATCTTGGTACTTTTTTAGCAACTATATGTAATATTTTTTCTCTACTACACTTAAGTGGGTACCTAGCCAAACCTTCCTTGGATTCTCATGAGAACCCAAGTTAAACTTAGTTATATCTTTTAAAATGAATGAGTCTCTCAACTTGATTTTATCAGATACATCAAAAAATGCCTAAAAACTAACCAGTCCTCTTGGGATAGTGTTTATATTTAACTGAATGATGTCTTTCCCAAATAATATCTCCTTTCCATCACAAATCTAAACCATAGATCCTAGGTCTATGATTTGATCATGGAACTTAGCCTCACAATTTATAAACCTCTTAATCTATTCATCATCATCAAAGACCTGCCAATGATTAACATTATCTAGGATTAAAGGCTTGATAATCACCTCAACTTTATATTAGCAATGAGGGATTGTATTTATAATGTCGAATTGAGCACCCATCCCTAAAAGTATATTAGTTTCTTGGTCAAAACTTCTATCATGATAACATAGATTAAATCTATCAAAAAATTCAAGAAAATCCCAAATAGCATTTTGATACTATTTCAACCTTTTATTTTTCATGGTATAAGCATTGTAGACTTGCTTTACCACTAACTCAAAATCACCCTTGACAATAAAACATTTGATTTCATATTCATTTTTAATCCTTAGACCAAGCAAGAGTGCCTCATACTCAGTGGTATTGTTAGTGCACTCAAAATAAATATAAAAATAAAACATAAAAAATTTACCATTAGGGGCATAGAAGACAACCCTAGCTCCACTTCCAAGATTGGAGCAAGTTATATCAAATCACATCTTCCAAACTCTACTTTATTTGTCAAGCTCAACATCAAGAATAGTAGGCTATTCAATAGTATCAACATTCCCAACAAAGCTACCCAAATCAACATCCATGTATAGTACTTCATTGATAGCATGTTTTGTATCTTCAATCACATGTAGCATCTTTAGCTCTCTATAAATTCTAACCATCTTACCCACTAAAATAATGGTGGCATAGGAAAGGTCCATCTATACACTTCCACCCATGCTCACATCCCATTTATGTGATAGTAGCATCCCCCATTTATATGGGTAGTCAACAACTACCATATCCATATTTAGATACTTTACAAGATGAAATTCCAACTATACCACCAATCCATTAACTTGTCCAATAACTAAAACCTCTCATGATTCCATGGCATAACACTTTTCAAAGGCTAACATGATCTTCACTCCAAACTCATTGAGGACACCAAAGGGCATCACATTACAAGAATCTCTAGAATCAAACATGTGGTTATGAACAATTAGACCAATGATTGGTAGAGTCATATAAAATAGATCCACATTTATCTGACTCTATACAAGGTCAATTCTCACATAGACCTCTAGAGTGGATTTAATAACCTCTTTTGATTATTCATCTTCTTTCAGGGTTTGTTGGGGTATCTCAACTTCATTCTCAAATAGCATTTCACAAAATTCTAAATATTCAAAGGCCCTCTTATTGTGTTTAGGTATTATTAATAACTTAACAAGTGACATGATGATTTTTATTTGACTCAACACTCAAGCCATATCACACAAAATATACTGAGGAAGAGGCATATTTGGTGGAATGGAAATAACACATTCATTTGGAATAGAATCACTCAATGTCTGAAGTGGAGTATGTTGGGGTGGATTTGGAACTTTAACAGTAGCCTTTAAAGTTGGATTTTGATTGAGATCATTAGAACCCTTACAAATACTAGATAATATGGGCATTTTATTTCTCTTAGTAGGAGCACCTATAGGATTAGTATCTTGGGTTATGGATGTTATCTTAGAAGCTTATAAGATTGACACAAATTTCATTGATTCCTTACTTTCATTCCCCACCTTTGAATTTATAGGGTCAGTGTCTTAAGGATCAGTACTTGGTTACCTACTTCTCAAATTATATTCCTTTTTCTAGGCAATTGTTACATTAATTAAGAACTACCTATCCTCAATTGATGGATTTACCTTAGTATATTTCTTGATCATCATAACATAGGAGATCAAAATCATGAATGAGTAATTCATATGCTTGTGCCACATTAACATCACAAGTAAATTCAAAAGTTGGGATACTCTCTAATTCGATAGCATTCCAAGACTAATCAACCGTAGTATCATTTAGTAATTTTATGGATGGAATTGATTCACTCTGAGGTCTTTGATAATCAAATATAAAAACCTCATACTCATATGATGCATATTTAGGTTCACCTAGATCTTCATCAAGTTATTCAATAGTATCACACAAAAGGTGTAAAAGGAAACACTTGTTACACTAATCAATGTCTAAATCAGAACTTATAGCATTTACCTTGGCATTTACAAGATTAGGCACTTCCTTTCTAGCCCCTCTATTCTAATTTATTTTTGTTTTATCTTCATGTGTAGGCCTCTTCCCTTTGTCATTATATATATTGTGGAAATTAGTTCCTCGTTATGATTGATTTATATTTGGAGCCCATTCATAGATGGTAGACACCTAAGGGACCCCCTTTTCATCTCTAACCAATTTGTGTGACATTTCTTTAATAGTAGAGGCCAAAGTTTTGATAGTTTCCTCAAAATTGGTTGTCTTCATGGGATATGTCTTTTTTAGATTAACTAAATTCACATCATCTTACTTGTTTAAGGTATTTCCCATAACCTTGATTTTATTTTCAATTTGGATGGTCATTTTGAATTCCAACCATAGGTTATTGAGAGCATTGTCCATCAAGAAGTACATAGCCTTCCTATCAAAGGCATCATAATACTTTATAAATAATGTTGTATCACTAGGAATAATGTTTTTGAGCAACCACATCATGGTCTTATTGAATTGAGTGTTATATTCTTACACACACTCATTATGATTCTTTTTTATATTCTCAAATTCGATAAGGAGAAACCTAGGATCAATCCTAGCACCATATTGAATTCTAAAAACATTTTTCATCTCTTCCCATGAATCAATTCATCTAGTATGAATGGAATTAAACCATTTATGAGTGTCTTATTTTAATGTTTGCATAAAAAAATTGATTCATACATCCTCATACTCAACCTCATAATCTTAAATAATAGTTTGAAAGGCCCTCAAATACTGATCACTACTTACTACATTATTCCCTTCCAATTTTGGGAGGCATTTCCTAACTTCATTTGGAACTTCATTAGGATAGCATTCCATCTCATCAAAATTGATAGGCCTAAATTTGGGAATTTTAAATGCAAGACATGCATTCTCATATTGGTCCATATGCCTCATGATTGGTTCAATATGAGTTTCAAGAATAAATGGCAAAGGGATATAAGTGGGTGAATGAGGTGGACTCAATGGATTAGACTTGGGAGGGGATTTATCTAGTTGATAAGGAGCTATAAAATAAATAGGACCATGTGTTTTAAAATTAGTATAAGAGTTGTGATAGTCCTAAACAATGGGAGGGTCAATAAAGATTTCAAGAATATTAGGGTCTTCATGGTCCTGAGTATCTAAAATTTTCCCTTCAATAATCCTCTAGACTTTTCCCCTTCTTATTTGAGGAATACCTAAGGGTAGAACAAGTATCTTAGATGAGTCACTTTGAAAGATGACCTTAGTCCTTCTAGCTCTACAAACAAGAAGATATGTAAAACCAAAAGTTATAAAATATTTATAATAGGCACCAATCTTTCTTCAAACTAGAAAATAAAGTTGGAGTCCCCATTAGAATCAAACTTCTAAAATAGAATAGTTTATAAACTATTATGATACATACTAAAATTATACTTGATTAAAGCTTAATGAAATAGAGGAAAAAGACATTAAAATTTTCAAAATAATGTTCAAAAGGGACAAAACACCTTTTAATGTGAAATATTAATAGTTCTTTGCAGTAAACTCGATAGAAGTTGAATTATCAAACCTTAAAACTTCCTAGCACATCCCTAGTGGAGTGTTGTGATGTTGATAGCCAAGATAGTTAGATTAATTCAATAACACCAAATAACTTCACAAGGTGAAATACTCATGACTCTCTAAAATAATTTCTAAAAACATAAGTGACCAAAATTTGAGTTTAGTCCCCAAAACTGGTGTCAGTAAAGTGTTGGTTTCTAGTTATACACCTCCCTAATTTGTCCTTCCACACTTGAAGAAAATGACAAACAATGATGAGAAACCCACTAAAATTTCATTGTAGCCAGGGAAGGGTTTGGCATCAAGAATGGACCATACTAAAAAAATGACTAAGAGGCACTAACAAAGGGTATGGTTATCTCCCTGCTACTTTTGGATCTTCCTAAACCAAGTTAAGAGAACCTATGGGGTAGCTTGCTCACATGGAGGGATTTTTCAATTCAATTTCCATGGGGATTTTTGGCACAAGGGATAAATATGAATAGAGCATAACCAATGTTTACACACTTCACCCATGAAGGTTTATCACACAAAATGCATAAATTCTCTAAGTCATATACAAGCTATTAAAAATAGATGAAATTGTGACTGCAATGTTCATTTTTAATAATTTTCAATAGCAAAGGGACTAAATAAAATATTTCAATGCTATAATTTAAATCACAAACTGCAAACACATTCTAAATATGTGATATATTATGTGTTTTCAAGACAAATCATTCATATAGTATGTAAGGAATGTATTATTTTTAGGGTAGGATAGGATAGAATGAGTTAGATGATTAAAAATGAGGGTGGCATGCTGGTGATTTCCAATTGGCAAGGTATTTAGTAGTATTTCATGACAATGTTCCTTAATAAAGATGCAAAAAAACTTCAAATAAAAGACAATGATAAACACCAAATTATCCCTAAGAGACTAAGACATACACTAAAACTATAATCTCAAATACTTTCTCCTATTAAATTCATGAACCCAGGGTGCCCTTAAAAGGTATTCAACAACACATTTCCTAATATAACTACAAAGAGGGATTTATA
Organism: Torreya grandis; assembly: GCA_037957365.1. Taxonomy (NCBI): domain Eukaryota; kingdom Viridiplantae; phylum Streptophyta; class Pinopsida; order Cupressales; family Taxaceae; genus Torreya; species Torreya grandis. The sequence continues at coordinate 7,604 of JARHVA010006508.1, read as the reverse complement.
ACCTAGGTACATGTTTAGAATGACAACCAATAATTAACACAAACCTTAATATCCAATCAGTAGAAAATTTAAAACATATTATTGCATTTCATTAATAGGATATAATAAAGAACCACGAATATTTTCCAGTGACTTGAAAAGAAATATTACAAACATCAACACTTCAAAATGCTACCATGGGGACAATCCTGGTGAGATTGATCTTTTGACAAGGGAGATATAAATATGCTCTCAAATCTTGTTAATGGTTGTACAGATGCAAACACCTTAGCAAGGGATACAAAATTTACACATATAAATTGATCCCAAAAAATGTCTATAGAACCTAGACTTAGAGAAAAAGGATGCCTAAAATGATGACATACCACAATCAACATCCAATAACAACCTTGAAATATAAGACAAACCTTCTATTTATACATTTATAAATCCTCCCAATTCTAAGACTAAGGAATTTAACTTGTAAAAATTTCATAACAAACTTTATTAGTCCCATCAAGATGTTCCCAGTCAGAAAATGCCTTTTGCTATGCCTGAGGTCTTCATCTATTTTCAAGAAAAATCATTATTATAACTGCCTCTATAAGGAATGATGAGGACTTGTAACCACTTGGAGATTCTCTTTTACACCTTCTTAGAAGGTGATTTTCATGGTAAAGGTTAAACAAATTTTGTTACTATGTGTAACTACCTGGAGACATTAGTGAATAGTTACATGCATAGCTAGAATCTCCCAGACAATGGCCTTACTTTTTGTGCATGCCATGGAACAACCTATTCTTGAAATTATGACTCAATAATGATTTTTTTTATATGAAACTAAAAATTATCCACATTCATGATTGGAATTATTTTCTCTGGAATGGCTTCATGGACCTTATTATGTGCTTCAACTCAATTCTCAACCAGGAAAGAGACATTAAATTTAAATTTTAAACCAAAGATTGCCACATATTGACACCTAACATTCCACCTTGGATCCAACTGGGCATCCATGTAGCTTAAAAATGACTAGGCCACTAAATTGGCTCTAATCTAGGCATGTGTCACTTTTTATTAGTTTTAAGCCTTTTGAAAAGTTTATCTTAGCTTATACTATTAGATCTACTTTCCTAAGCAAGCATGTGTCATTGATCTTGATCCAAAGAATGGAATACCATTGGTTGTCTATAGGTCCTATGCCAAAATGGTACCACTTGGTATCTTCATAGTATTTTTGCTTCATACTCTATCAGCCCCATCGAGATAATGCACTCTTGCCAACTGGTGGTCTTGCATTCACTTTCAGCTTCATTGAAAATTCATGACTCAATATGTGCCATATATTGGATAGTGTATGTTTGAATATGTACCATCTATCTCTAGGAACATGTTCAATCCTTAAATCATGCCCTATAATCTTGATATTTTTCATTCTTACACTTTTCTTAGGTTTTTTTGAATATTTAGCTTTGATCACGTACCATCAAATCATCTTTCTCCATACAAATGCATGTCGTTAGATCTACCTCCATTTGAAAATAAATGGCTACTTCATGCGGTCTAAAATTGATTCTCATGTGACCATCCTAGAATATTTGAATCCCAATGAGTACTTGCCATAGATTAAATTTAATGTCCATGCACCTATCTTGGAGCATTTAAGTTCTAATGGCTAATCCCTATAGATTAAATTTGATGTTTACATGCCTATCAAAAGACATCCATGATATCATCATACCTAAAATTTATAAATACTTCTTTAGGGAATTTATTTCATGGTAATTTGATCAATAGGATCTTTGTCTTTGGCATTCCTATTTGATTTGGCACTTCTATCTTTGGTTTTTCTTTATATTTAGCACTTCTTCTTAGGCACAATTATCCTACAACAATTCTTTTGGGCATTATTTTAGGACACTTATCTTGGATGAAATGTCTGAGACAATTTCCCCAAAGGACTTAAATTCACATTTTTCTCATAAGAATTGAGCCTTTATATTTTTGCCTTTATTAGAAGATTATTTTTAGACATTATGTCTAAAACAATTCCCCTGAATAAAATAGTCTCTTAAACTTTTGCCGAAGGAATTGGGTCTCTGTACTTTTATCGAAAGAATTAAGACTTGGCTTCTTTTGTCTTCATTAGGATAATTATTTTGGATATTTTGTTTGAAATAATTTCCCCATAGAAATTAAACTTGGTGCTTTCTCAAACAAATGCAATTCTTTCAAAAAAAATTCTTATTTCAAATGCCCAAAGGAAATAGGTCATAGTAACTTTGTTGAAAGTACCTATTGAGCCCTTTGAACGTACCCTTCAAAAGTTTTGTTAAGGGACCTACCCTATATAATTTCCCTTGGGCCTTTTGGAATGGACCTTAGATCACTTGAAAGTGCCTTTTAGATTTTTTGAAAGTGTCCTTCAGAACTTCTGAAAGTTCCCTTTAGACCTATTGAGAGTGTTCTTCATCCTCTTGAAAGTAACCTTTGGACTTATTGGAAGTGTCCTTCGCCATCCAAACTCATCTTTTGGACTGTCCTCCATCTTCTAAAAGTTCCCTTAAAGGATTTTTCAAGGGAAAAATGATTGAAATAAATGATCCTTTAGAAAATTTTCAAAGGTAAAATGACCCTTCAACAAGTGTCCTTTGGGAATTTTTCAAGGGCAAAATGCTCAAAGGAAATGATCCTTCAAAAAAAAATTAAAGGCAAAAAGACCCTTCAAATTTTTTATAGACACTTTAGCCAAAATAAATAAGTCTTAATAATTATTTTAGGATTTTTGTATAGGCAAAATTCCCAAAGGGAAAGTGCCCTTTAGAATTTTTATGGTATATAAAAAGTCCAAAACAAACAAGACTTTACATTTCTCTAAAACAAAGGATTTATTTCAGGATTTTTTTGTGGGAAAAATACCCAAAGGGAAAGTTAACTTTGTACCTTTTTCCATGGATAAAATTTTTGAAACAAATGACCATTCATATATTTTGTGAAATATTTAACTCAAAACAAATAATACATTGAATTCCTTCAAACTTTTTGTAACAGACAAAATGTTTGATAGAAATAAGTCTACGGATATTTTTTCCAAGACAAATTGCCCAAAAAACTTATTTCCATCAAAAATTATGCTTGTCCAAAAATTCTAATGGAAAGATAAAAATCCAAATTAGGACTTAGCCAATTTTTACATGAACTTGACCTTCCAAAGGAATACTTTGAAATAGTAGTTGGACTAATAAGTTAGACATTGATACTCAATTTGGCTAAGGGTTTGGGAATTTTCACTTGAAAATCACCCAATTACTTCAATTTAATTTTGGTCACTAATACTCCCATCCTAAATTTGGTGATAGGTAAGGGAGTGGTGGCCATGAAGCTTATCTTTTCACCCGATATTATCCACTTCCTTAATGTGTCTTTGATTGTGTTAGTCTTCTTCCACAATGTGATTCTATGTCCATCATAGGTGGCATCTATAAGTGGAAGCCTAAATTACCTTTATAAATAATATATTATTATTTATAACATGAATATTTATTATTAATATGATACAAGAAGGTGTTAGATACTTTGCCTATAAAGAACAAGTCTTGAAGTGGGTCGATGTAGAGCATCAATTTAGGATTGGTAGCTACAAAGTATGATTTTTGGTACTTCAATAGTGTTAGATCAACCACCAATTATTTTTCATCAACAAAAAAATTCTCCTCAAATGAATGGGCATTGATTTTTTCCATATCATCTCATATAGTGGTATAATTTACAAACCTGCCATCAAGCACAACTGATTCAAAGATTGTATTAGTATATTCCATAGAATCCTTAATGGATAATTTTTTAAGGTGGTTTTTTTCCCCTAAATTCCTTGGATGATGAATCCATTTGATACTTATTTCACTTCTATAACTTATGTGATAATTTAATTAGTTGATCATTGGAAGCTATTCATAGGTGAATGCACAAAACTATGGCTTTTAGTTCTCTATAGAATGCAAGCTCATTTGAGTACTTTGGTAATTGATAAATAATATGTATTTTTAGAATTAAATAATATATCTCAAATATTTATTCATTAATTCTATTTCATGTGTCATTAATGTCCAATGGCTTCAAGCTTATTTTTATCATTTAATTCAAATTAAGTAACTCACTTTGGCAGGTATGCCACAAACTTTGTATGTGTTTGGAGTGTGTTCCAATATTATCTCTTAAATAGGTGTTTCTTGGTCATTAGTTTGATGTGGAATTAGTTGTATAAAGAGGAATTTATATAAAAATTTAGGCATCATAGCTTTTATCAATTCACATTTAGCCAAACCATACAATGCACTAGATACACAAAACATGAAGGCATGTGGCCTTCACACATTATAAATTTTGTTGAAATAATCCTTTTCAATTTTTTGAAAAAATGTGAAGGTAAAATTCATGAAGATCAAAATATGAAAATGCTAAAAGTAACAAAAACCATAACATGTGACATTAAAAAGATGTAAAGACCTGAATATGTGAAGACCAAAAAGTAGCAAAGACTCAAAGATCGTGAAGTACAAAACTTATGAAATGAAAAAATCCATGACATGCAAAATTCATGAATCTTAATATATATAATGTACATAAAATGTGAAGACCAATTTAAGTGATCACCAAAATTTCTAAAAACCAAAAGTAATGAAAACCTAAAAGACTTAGGATTTTTCATTTGTAATTTCCCTATGAATTCAAAAAACTTACATGCATGTAACACTTCTAAAATCCATTAATATGTTAGTTTTATCAGATCAAAAAAAAGTGTAAAAAAACCTTATTATGGGAAAATATTAATTGTATTTGACATATAGTAGTGCATTTTAACAAAAACCATCAATAAAAATCTTTGATAACTAAAATATTTGAGACCTAAAACCTTGTTAAGAAATCATGTAATTATCAATAAAAATGTTTTTTAATTAAAAATAGGCTTTTCAAACTTTTAATTGGCCCTTATTCAAAAAAATTAAGAGTGGGGTGTATTGAGTACAAAAATAGGTACATCCATGGGTAAGGGCATATTAAGGATAGACTAATAGGATGAGCTATTAGGTGCAACCAAAGGTCTTAATCTCCCTCTAGTAGTTCTATTTATCTTATGAATTTACAAAATAGATCTTATTAATCACTTGAGACCAATTTGGGATCTAGTGATTCACACATTATACTTCAAGTTAGTTAGTATCTTTAATATTTTTAATTGATTAAAAAGGGGTGCCCTCATTTTAGAACCAAATATTATTACTCCCAAAATTTAGTCCTAGGACACACCTATGAGATTAGGTGCTCAGAACAGACTTAGGTGAGAATAAGAGACTTGCATATTATCATTTTAGGATTTCTTCTAAGACAATATAGATCATGAGTTATAGGTATTGGTATTCATTAAATACCCTACTTAGAATAAATCTCCAAGAGACGTAGCACAAGCACCAGAGGCTTAATACATGTTTTCTCATAGACATAGAATTCTTATACTTTTAGCCCAACCAATTTCAAAATATTAAAGTTCTAATCTCTAATTGCACCACTTCACTTCTAAAACTAGTTCTTGTTCTGAGTTTTAGGCATGTAGAAAGCTATGGAAAACATGAAGGATGGGTCGTATGTTTAAAACTAATAATGGATCAATAAATTCCTAGCAACCTTTCCTTAATTCACTTCATAATTTCTAAATATGGGGACAAATGTAACTTGACAGTAAAAAATACCATAAAAAGGGAGAGAAGGTAAGGTAGAAAAAATAAACTCTCTAAAAAAATGGAAACACTAATGCTTTGAGAACTATAATGTGATCAACTATATTTGAACCATTTTATGCCAAGTTTCACTGTAGTTTGGGCTCCAATCACATAGGGAGAGAGTTTGAGGGAAAGGGTAGATGTTTGATTATAGTATTTATTTAATTAATAAGTGCATACATATATGTAGTTAAAAATACATAAGTCCTTATAGACTTCAAATAAAGTGAAAATAATCAAAGAACTTAACTAGAATAACACACACTCATCTTAATTAATGCATATACTCTATATAAAATCATGAATTATAGTCCTCTATATTAGTGTCAATCCATTTGATGTATATATAAAGTGGAAGACTACCATGAAATATAGACCCATTTAAATAAAAAACCAAATTCACATTAATTTGATAATATTTATTTATAATAGAGTCAACCCTCTCAAAATATTACACATCAGTATAGATAAAAGAGAAATAGAACCTGTCTCCTATAACATGAGTTCCCACTCCAGGTCATCATGGCTAAAACTGGTTGTAATATAATTATACCCAAAATATTCTAAATCCCAAAGCAAGTGGACCAAAATTCCTAGGGCCCACTAGGTGAGAATCAAGAGGAGGTTCGAGGTGGGACACTTCTCATTACTTGAGATGTGCCTCCTCATCTACTAGTGTGGCCACCACTAAGTTAATTTCTTGATCCAACTTGTTAAGGTTCATAGGTGGCCCTCAAAATATTAACTCAACCTAGGCCAGTAACCATTCATGAACTTGAAGTGGAGCCTTTATGGAAATATACACCTCAAACACCTGGTTGATTCTAGTTGTTTACTAGGTTGCATCTCTAGCATCATTTTAGAACCATCTCTTTTGGATTTTTCTAATTGCCTTTGCATGACCTATTTGAATTGGGTGAGGTGGAATTCAAATTTCTATTTGTCTTGTAAGGTGTCATATGGGTGGAACAAAATAGTGATGTTATTTAAATAGGTTAGCATCTACTCCTTACTCTTCTCCAAAGGATTGATCACTATTTACATTGTAGCCAACCACTCCTCAATTGAGGTCCCCATGTTGTCATCATAAGTATGGTAGAGGTTTAAGTTTTCTAGATGCATGAGATTAAGCTCTAAATATATGCCTTAATGAAGAAACATAATGAGCTTCTTGTTTTCACATTATATGCCACTCTAAAAAAAAATAATGTGCCACTCTAAAAAAAAACTTAAGTATTATTAGGGGTTATGGAATTAATGATTTGTATTTATAATTTTTATGTTTGATTTAGATATATGAAATCCCCTTTACTAGGTAGTTGGTACTGGAGATACCATTACATTAGAGACATACAGTGGATTATTAAAAATCTCAATCTCTTACTATAAACCATATTCAAATACCCAAAGCACCTACACATGTTCTTATTATTGTTATTTCAAAGAAACAAACAAACACTTAATGATTAGTTCCAAAAACCCTACTCCTATTACTCCTACTATTGCTTCATTACCATAGAGTCATATTATACATATGTAGAGTATCATCAATACCATAGTGATATACATGGCACCTATATATGTTCCTTTATTATGTATACTAGGTATTAAATTATATTTACAATGGGGAGATCTATGACCATAAAATGGATGGCCTCATAGAATGATCTTTCCAATCTCTAAAAATACCAAAAATATCCAAAATATCCAAAAAATTAAAAACATTATTGGTACTTACATGCTCTATTGGTTCCTTGGCATCTACGTGTTAATTCCATGTTGATGGACCACATACTAAGTTACTCCTTCATACACATATGTGTCACACTTCAACATTGGGTATGATAC